>CM039679.1:68916858-69516858 GCA_022537955.1 Schmidtea mediterranea | reverse complement strand
ATTTTTAATAATTCTCATTTTTTATTGTCAATAAAATAAATAAATAAAAGTACATAATTTTTTTAAAAAAATGGATAGTAAATAAAGTATTTTTATTTATATTTCCAAACGAAAATAGTATTGACACGGAAAACTAAAGAAGATTTAGCACGTGCAAAAACCAGGAAAAAACAAGGAGTGACAGATTTTGCACATGTGCTAACAATAATCTAACCGCATTTAAAATTACAAAAAAAGATAGCAATAGAAAAAAATATGTTTGAAATGAATCGGATTCTTTTTAACAAATTTTATTGGTGTTTTGTGAAAGTGTAAAATTTAGTAATAACAAAATGTTTACAAAAGGAAATTAAATAATATTTTTATCAATTAAATATAGAAATATATTTACGATTTGTTAATTTCATTTATCTGTGCAAAAAAAATGGAGGATTGTAATAAATCATACAAGTAAATATAATATAATTACAATGTTTTGAAATACATTTATTTCGATTTTTATAATATTGATAATAATATTTTGTATTTGTCACAATGGTGAAAATATTTTAGCATCTTTTGAATGATTTTGGATTATTTATTTATTTTTTTGAAAAAGAGAAATTTCAAATTTTGTTTAATCAGTGATGCTGTATAGCAGGGTTTGGCAACATACTGCACGCGGTGGAGTTATCAATACACCGCTATAAAGTGATCTTGGTAATAGCGACTCTTATACTGCTAAAGATGGTTTCAAATATATTCTATAATATTATTAGATAAATATATATATTTATATTGGTACTGACATGATATATTTTTCCTTTATTAAACACCAATTTTCCATAAAACGTCAAATAATATCACTGGCATCTCTTGTGTTGAAACTTGGCGTTAAAAAGCTGTAGATCACGCATATTTTACTGTGGGACTTTCAACGAGAGGTCAAATTTAACGCTGTAACTTTCTTCGGATTCCCGTCGTGAAACTGAGCGGGTCTTTTTAAAATGCGTTTCGTTCTGTTGTGATACCAGTTGAAACGTGTACTTTTTTAGTGTTGGTTTTTACAATTGATATATAAAACAAACAAGACAGCCACGAGGCGTCTACAACAAGTATTTTGAAAACTGTTCATTATAGCACATTGATTTTTGAAAAATCTTTTGGTACAACTTATTATTTAATCATTGATTTTCGAGTTAAACATGATATTTTAAAATTTAAAATATAATGATTCGTGTCATTTTGTGTTGGAATTTAGTGTTAAAAGATAATTTAGCGATCAAATTATTTTCATACAGAACTGTATTATTTTATGTGACAGACATATACCATTACTTTTTTTTTTAAATATGCTGGCACCCTGAAATAATTGGCAGTGGGGCTTGTCACACTACAGCTAAAAGTTTGCCGACCCCTGCTGTATAGCAAAGTTGAAGGGGCCTTGTTTGATACCTTTGTTAACTTTGTTGAAAAAGTTAATGTATGAAAGGTTTTTAAATAAAATAAGTCAACATAAAAATATCAATATAAATTTATTTTTATTCATAAAAGAAATCAGAGGTGAAAAAAAATAAAAGTCCTTATAATAAATTTATTTATTTATATAAAAATTTAAAACCTCCTCACAATTATAAAGTTAATAAACAAACAGTATGTAATTTTCGTTTTCATTGATACGAGGCGTGGATAACAATAACGCCATCTTTATAACTTGTAATGTTTGAAAGACTATAATATATATGGTGCGTTCAAAAGGCCCCTGGCTAGGTGCTAAAGGAAATCAACAGCAACGGTATGTTTTACCATAAGAAAATAGGTATGTAGGCTTTAATTTTTATAATAAGACCGACTGTGATCCACAAACTTCCTCTAAAGATGTATTTTTGATTTTCCATGAAAAGTTTCACATCCTATTGCTAATCAGCAGTACACCAATACCTCACTTTGCGTCGTGGTTACGTTCCATAAAAACACGACGCAAATTAAAATGATGCAAAGTGAATTATGATTTTCTATAGCAAACCATGTAAAGATCAAAGATAGGTTCCACAGTTACGAAAATACTACTTTTTAAAAAAAAATCACGTAACTGTCACGCGATGACCACTGTATACTTGCGCTGACTCTTCGGAACAAATAGAGTATGTATGTATGCATAATTGAAACTAAACTCTAAAATTAGCAAAACAAAGTGAAAATAAAAGTGTATTGAAATTGCGTTGATTTTCAGTTAGAAAGGGAATCCCTGAGTTTTGATGGCATGACGCAATTAGAACAAAAATCGTGCCATTTTTTAGAAAAAAAAAGAAAATTTCAAAACATTTCGAAAAAAAAAATTAAAGACTCGAACCCAAAACAACACAACTTTAAAAATCTTACGACGCACAGTGAAAATTAGTATTAATTTAGCAGCGACGCCACTTCGAAAAAACACAAAACGAAACGACGCAAAGCAAGGTATTGGTGTATTTCGCAAATGTTTTTTGCATGCCTGAATAAAAAGAACTGTAGAAAAAGTGATCTAAACAGCAAATAAATTTTTCTCAAACACTTTTATTGTTTCAGCATTTTGTGAATTTGTGCATTGTGCTGAATGAGTTATAGAACAAGATAATGTTGCTTTCGACGATTACACCAGGTGGAATTATTTCACAGACCTTTTTCAAATAATTATTCCACTTTGATCTCAAAATGTTGTCAACATCGATGATTGTCGCTAAAATTTTGAGATCTAAATTAATTCATGAGAGCACTAGCCCGCTGCTCCCTCCACTCAAAATCAAAGTTAAGGTCAGTTTCAAGTTCATACTGTATAATAGGTTAAGTTCATATTAAGCATAAGGTAATTGAGGTCAATTTTAGTGACAAAATTGTAAGACGTTTCCATTTTTCAACATTTAAAAGTTTAAAATGATATTGCAGTGGTCAAAAATTTTAAAAAAACATGGTTTGAGGATGGTAAAAACTTGTTTTTTTGTTGAATTGGGTCTGAATAGAGTAAAAATTTAAAGAGAGCGTGATTTAAGTATCGGTAAATGGCAACAAATTTGCACAAGATAAGATGATCATCGAAAAAATGAATGGTCAAAAATTAAGGACTAGTATGATTAAAAGACTTGTTAATTTGTTAAAAATAAAAGGACAAGATTAATTTTATAGCAAAGCCAATGAAACCGTTCTCTGATGGATAATTAATAAAAAAGAGAGCTTAGAAGCTGCATCTTGGTTTTCAACTGCAAGAATTGTTGACATTTCCAATGATATGGAATGTAATTTTAAGGAACGAATTTCGAAACTGAAATGGATTTCTTTAGCATTAGATGAAAGCTATGACATTACCAACACAGCACAACCTGATTTTTTTAAGAGGAATGGATTCCAGTTTTAATGTCATTGACGAACTAGCGTGATTCGTTCCATCAAAAGGAACTACTACCGGAATAGATATGTATGAAGAATTGAAAACTGTTTTTTCAATTCCTCATTATCGTTGTTTGCCATAATTTCATTTCGAAAAGCAAGAGCTTTCAACCGAATATATTTAGCTTTTACTCGAATTCCTTTCTCATTTCGTAGCAAAATCCATTGCAGAACGTTATTTTCAATTTCTTCATATTCAAGTGGTCTACCACCACCAGCTTATCTCCTGCTGTTACAAGTACAAGTATTTTGATAACTTACGCTTTAAGAAGATCGTTATTTTTATTCTTCCAAACGCGCAATACTGATTCGTTAATTCCGTGTAGTGTAGCAATTACGTGGCAACTTTTTCCTGGCTCACCTGTTTTTGCATGATGATATAATTATTTCTACTTGAAATTATTGTATCGATATTCATTTTATAAAGATTCAACAAATTATTCCAATTTTAACAAATTAACGTTTATTATAATAATAAAAACTGTTAAAACAAATTCAAAATTTCAACTTAAAATAGTTTTTTTGAAATTTATATATATATATATATATATATATATATATATTTAATAACGACTATACTATAGTAAGCGCGCGTTCCATTCGAGTATAATGCGCGTGTTTTATATTCGGGGTAAGACAGTAGTTGATTCCAATTTATCGGAATATAGTTTTGTTAAAAATGTTTGCTGCTTCAGCATATTTACTTGAAAAAACAAAAATTTGATTGTTTATGCTGTCATTTATGAATAACATAAACGAAGCGAGTTCATTTAGAATCGTCTTTGGGAGTATCCATTAAGGACGTCCCCCAAAAAATATGAAATTTTTGATACTCCTCCCCTTGTTCCTATCTGTCTCTTTTCACGATCACCCCTGGGGCACATCCCTCCAAAATAGATACCCTTTATTTTCAGAAGAAATTTAAATAATCTATAAGCTTATATGTTAAATTTAATTTCAACATATGTAGTAGTACACAATATTGGTTGCAAATAGAGAAAAAACGTGCATACATAATTAAAATGATCAAATGGGAAAGATAAGAGACATGAAACATACCGCTTACTTACTTACCATATATAGTATATAAAAAAATAATAGAAAAATTTTTAAAAATTATTAATCCATTATGTATATTATTCAAACGACCAGTGCTGCTGGCAATGTCCTAAGCACTTGAACTCCCCCTCCCCAGTGTCCCCATTTGTCCCTTTGGCGAAGACCCTTTCTTAGGAGATATCCTTAATGGATGCTCCTTTTGTGTAAAATTGATTATAGGAGTAAATAAGAAATGTATAAAAAGGCTTTTGGATTTCTTAGGCTTCATTTTTAAGTAAGTTTTTTTCATATCGCGAAAACGGAATTGAAAATTTCAATACAATGAATATTGTTGAGTAAATAAATAAAACTGATAAAATTGAAAAAAAATCCAAATGTGAGTCAAATTGACCAACCTGAAGTGGGCAACCTCTCAGAATTAGGGTGGTAAAACTTACAGTCAAATTAATCATAGAAAACATTATGATAAGCTACGGGAATAGAAAGGAATGAGTTGCCAATAAGTTATGCATTTATTAAGTCAAAAGGGTAAAAATCTTAAGTGTGTTAAATGGTGGGTTAAGTGGAATATTAGGCAAAATTATCGAAAGGATTAGCATAGAGTTATACTGGCTCACGATGATATTATTCCCCGTCAAATTGTAGTAATAATCATCTGAGTAAATTTAATTATATGCCTTAAGGTGCTTCCTAATTCGGTGATGGGATTAAGGTTAACAACTCCAAACATTTTTATAGTTTTGTTAACTTTTATTTAAAATGTTTTTATATTCATTATAATTTATTTTAAACTTTACAAACTTTGCGCACGATTTATTAATATAAACAAATAAATAATTACAATGATCAAGAAACACAAATTCCTTTCAATTTAACCGAACAATTGCTTGCCGTGTAAAAGACCAATTATTTACTGACATCGCCAGCTGGTGATTTCATCTAGATATTGAATAATTTTAATTTTTTTAATTACATTACTTAATATCACTATAAATATTGTCTAGTTCGATTTTTTAAGCTAAGTTTAGTTTATTATTAAAAATTATATATATTGGCAATGATTTAATTAAAAGAAAACGCCAATACGATATATTTAGACAGTTTGACTGTCATCTTCAGGCACAAACCAACTAAAAATATTATGAATTAACTTATATAATTCAAACAAATTATTTTTTATATTAATTAAATATTCTAATAAATAAATACTTAAAAAAATATTTAAATACTTTAACTAATTTTTTAAAAAAAATTTATATAAATAATATATTTTTTATCTGAATTATCAACACGAAACCCGTTCTCCCTAAAATCACACTACTTGTTTAATTGACAATATTTAAATTTTGAAATATTCACTTTTAAATTTTTCACTTTCAAACATTCGCACATTGGTGATTTCACAGTGATATAATATTTATTCACAAATTCAGAATTCACAAATTGAAAAATTTACAAATTTCTAATTTTTTAATTTTAAAAATATGGTAATTCGAGAAAAATATTTTTGTAATTCTTGTAATAAATATCTTTCAGAAGCTCACAAAGCAAAACATGAAAAAACTAAAATACAATAAAAAATGTCTCACACTTCACACTTCTGGGGGAGATTTACAACAATTAAGTTCTAAACTTCCAGAATTTCCATGGAAAAAATATCCAGGAGAACATCATCTTCCAAAATACAAGTATTTCGGTTGACGGGGGCTCAAGTGTGTTTTAAAATTGTTTGCCAAATTCATTATAAAATAATTAAACTAAAAATGGATTTAAAAATTTGTAATAAATTTAATATTGAAAAATCAATTGAATCTTTTAAAATTATTAAAAGAAAAGGAAAATCCTATTTTTTTGGTATGTGCAAAGAACGTGTAAAGAAAGTATATATGATAAGATAAGAGAACAAAAATATAAAGAGAAACGTTTATTAGGAATAAGAAATTTGAAAACTACTTTACCAATAAAAGTATGTACAAAGTGTAATATTGAAAAACCTATAAGTGAATTTAGGAGTAGATTAAAGAGGGATTATTATGTTTATAATTCAGAGTGTAAAGAGTGTGAACGAAAATTGGCACAAAATAATAAGGAAAAAATTAATGAACAGCATAAATACGATATAATGAAAATCCTAAACTTAAATTAACTCATCATTTCTATGGAGGTATTAGAAGAGCATTAAAACAAAACAAAGAAAGTCGAACATTAATGAAGTATTTAGGATGCTCAATAAATGATTTTTATCAATGGATAGAATTTCAATTTTATGATGGAATGACTTGGGAAAATCAAGGTTATTATTGGCATATAGATCACACATTACCAGTTTTTAGTTTTAATTTTGAAGATGAAGAACAAATAAAAAGATGTTTTAATTGGATAAATTTAAGACCTTTAAAAGCAAAGAAGAATTTATCAAAATCGAATAAAATAATTTTAAAAGAATATTTATTTCAAGAAATTAAATCTCATTATTTTATGAATTTAGTAAATGCAGCACCTTTAAATTGCGGGAAACTCCTAAAGTCTTTTTCTACCACTTCATTAGAGAAATTTAATGAAGGAACTCGGGTAATGACCGATCCCAATGGTAAAAACGAAAAAGAATAAAACAATGGACAATCCGCAGCACGTCTCTTAAGTTCGTTATGATTAGAATATGGAAATTTTTCAGAGACTAAACGTTGGTGGAGATGAAAAGTCTAATCAGTATTAATGATTCCTTAAGATATAGTCCGACTCTCTTGGACACTTAAGAGATGTTTCGCCAGGAACTCGTTTAGATATAAGACTTGATGAAAAGGATAATCCTAAACCTGGAGAAGAACCAATAAATAGAGTTGATGCAGCGGCTTTAAAACATGAGATAGCGTATCGTCAAGAAGATATTCGTTCTCGTCAAAAAGCAGATATTCATTTGATTCAAGATTTAAATGATATTCAATATCAAACATTTTCTGAAAAATTTTCAAGAGCAATAGGAAAAATAGCAGTGAAAACAAAGATAATATTAGGTGGAGCGCAAGCGACTGTCTTCGAAGAAATACCAAAAAACTCAGACAATCAAAATACTACTCTAACGAATGAACTACACAAAGAATATAAAAAGCCTAAAAAATATTTAAAAATAAAGGTTTTCAATAAAGATGATATTTGGTCAGCAGATTTAATTGAAACCATAAATCCTAAATATAATAAAAATTATAGATAATTATTAACAGTTATTGATTTGTATACTCGATATGTTTGGGTTCTACGATTAAAATCCAAAACAGCAAAATCAATTAAAGAAGGATTCGAGTTTTTATTTGAAGAAACCTCAGATAGAATTCCAAAAAAATTATATGTTGTTAATGGTAAATAGTTTTATAATAAAATATTTGAAAAATTTAGACAAGAAAATGATATTGAAATCTATTCAACTTTTAATTCACCTGATGATAGAACAAATTATGGTTCATATAATCCTATAATTGAAAGATTTAATAGAACATTGAAAAATTGGATGTATAAAAAATTTTTACAGAACAAGGAAATAGAATTTGGATAAATGAATTACCAGAACTAATTAATAAATATAATAATAAAATTCATAGAACAATAGGATTTTCACCAACAGAAGCAAGTGAGAATCCTGATCTAATGAAAGAAATTACCCATGATAACAATTATGCTAATCAAAATTTACAAGAAAAACAAATATTTAACATTGGGGATCGAGTTCGAATATTCAAATGGAAAAATAAATTTGAAAAAGGTTCAACACATAAATGGTCTAAAGAAATTTTTATCATTTCAGAAATTAAAAATACAAAACCAATAACTTATGGAATTAAAGATTCAACCGGTGAAGAAATTCTAGAATGTAAAGGTAAATTCTATCAAAATGAACTCCAAAAAAC
This sequence comes from Schmidtea mediterranea, assembly GCA_022537955.1. NCBI lineage: Eukaryota > Metazoa > Platyhelminthes > Tricladida > Dugesiidae > Schmidtea > Schmidtea mediterranea. Next base: position 69,508,495 of record CM039679.1, on the reverse strand, counting down.
TATTTTTTAATAATTTCTATTAAAAATGGTTGATGAAATTATTGATACACAGACTGTTGATAATTTAGAAAAAAAATAAGAAAAATAATAGAAACAAATAAATCTGCATCTGTTGAATATAATGGTGAAAAAATATACATTGGTAAAAAGAAAATAGCAGAAATTAAACAAAAAGAAGCTGAACATAATCAAGCGACTGCCTCTGTTGGAATTCTTCCTTTAGCTGCATTATTACCATTTATCTTTGGAGGAATTACAGCTGCAGCAGGAGCAGCAGGTGGAATAACAACTGCTGTTAAAAATTATAAAAAATCAAAGAAATTAGATGCAGAGATTGAAAATCTAAAAGCTTCGAAGGCAGTCGCTGACGCTCCATAGATAAAAACTGGTCAAGGAATTTATTTAGATCCATATCAAGGTCATGGAATTTGTGATTTTATAAAATCTATTAATAAAAGGAGTCCTTCTAAAAATAAAAAATTAAAACAAGTTTTGAAAAAATTAAATAAAGGAAATATTCAAATAGAGGTTGATGGTGATGGAATTTTTCTTTTCCTTATAAAAAATAAATAATTTTTCATTATTAAAAATTTTACTAATAACAATGTCTTCTTCAAGTGGAACTTCGTTTACACCAACTTGGAATAAAAATATTATGAAATTTAATCACAATCCTATTTTACCAAATTCTTTTAGAATGTTGATAATTGGAAGTTCTGGTTCTGGGGAAACAGTTTTGTTGTTAAAAATGATTCTAACTCCTAATTTTATAGACTATGATAATTTAATAATTTTTTCTAAAACAATTGATCAACCTGAAATGCAAATAATATTTCATGGGTTAAATTCTGGTTTAACAAAACAAGATATTGTGGGATTATTTCAAAATCAAGATAAAATTCCTGATGATACATCCATTAGAGATTTATGTTTCTGGAGATCTCTACTCAGCCATTTCTGGATGAAAACCAAGCGGTATCAAACGAAAAGTTCAAGAGATATCAAACGAAAAGGTTCAATGGATATCAAATGATGCTGATTTAGTATATACTTCTGAAGAATTGTTGGAATTATCAAAGCCAAAAACAATATTTTTGATTCCTGGAACTCCTGAGTATGAAGAAATAATAAATTTAAATAAAAAAGCTTTTCAAAAATCAAGTGTTGAGGAAAAAGAAGGTTCGGGTTTTGTAATTATTCCATCAAATTAATTTTTTTTTTCGGTTCTTCAACCTAAAGTTTTTTATTCTAAAATGGAGAAAAGTTTAGAAAAATGATTAATCTACAAATAATTCAACAGATTTAAGTTTTGATTCTAAAGAATCAGAATTTTCTGCTAATTTTCCAATTCCTTTAGAATTAAATCAAGATTATAATTATGAAGTTGAATTATCATGGTTTACAACATTTAATACAATTTTTAATATTACAAAAGATAATAATGAATTTGGTATTAGAAAACCAAATACTATGGGTGTTGTTAATGGATATGGTTTGATAACAATTCCACCTGGACCATACGAATTAGATGTTTTATTTAAATTAATAATTGAATTGATTAAAAAGAGATATGGTGAAGAAAATATTGTTACTTTTTCATTAAATATTTCAACAGCAAAAATAAGCATGTTAATTAAAAGAGGATACAGTGTTTTTGGTAATTTTTGGATTCACTGATAAAATTTATGAAAATAATACAACTGATGAATTATTTATTGCTGAAAAGATTGTAGATATTTAAAACATAACCTCAATAAGATTATTATGTGATTTGGTTGAAGAACATATCCCAGTGGAAGAAGAAAAAATTGTATATATAGTTTTCCATATGGAACTGTTCTTCGTGGATATAGAATTGTGCAACAAATATCAACCCCAGGGTATTTTCCATTGATTACAAAAACTATTTCAAGTATAAATTTTAAAATTGTAGATCAAAATGATAAGTTAATAAATTTTAATAATGAAAATATTTCTTTTTGTTTACATTTACGACAGGTTTAAGCGCAAGCGATTTACGACAAGTATAATTCTAAATTTTTTAATATAAAAATGGATAATTCTAAAATTAAAGATAATTCTAAAATAAAAATCAATATTAAAATAAAGATTAATCTTAAAGACCTCGGATCTATTGAATCTATTGAATCTATTGAATCAAATGAAATAAATGAAGAAAATGAACAAGTGTCGATTGAATAAAAAACCATCTTTTCATATAACATTTTAATTCTTTAATTCTTTAATTCTTTTTAATTCTTTTTAATTCTTTTTAATTCTTTTAATTTTTTAATTCTTTAAAAATGACATGTGTTGAATTGAATAAATTTCTAGATAAATATGGTCGAGATACTACAACTAATTTTTATCTACGTGATATTTTAAAAGATTTAAATCTTAAATGTAAAATAATTATGAGAGATGAAATTAAAAATTATTTAAATTCTGATATTATTTTTAATCTTCAAACAACAAAAGAACATGTATCTCATTGGGTTCTTTGTTCTAAAAAATATAAAATTTATTTTGATTCATATGGAATTATTCCAATCCAAGAAATGAAATTATATCTAACTGATGGTTATATTTATAATACTTTGCAAGTTCAAAAAGAGAATACAAAAATATGTGGACAATTATGTATTTTTATTTTATTATCTTTAGAGCGCAAGCGACTGTCGAAGGAAAAGGGATTATCTTTAGAGCGCAAGCGACTCTTTCAAAGAAATTATTCTAGATCTTTTATAATAAAATAAAATTTAAAAATGAGTATTGTAATTCCTGAAAATATTGGTGGTGGAACAATGGCATTAAATACTAACGCAATTTTGGAACAAGTTGAAAGTTAATTTATAAATGAAAATGGCGATAGGATGAGAGGAGAATTAAACATGAATAATAATTCAATTTTAAATCTTTTATATCTTCAAAATGATTTAGATGCAGTTAAAAAAAATTTGTAAAGGAATTGAATCGAAAATCGAATATAAAACAAATTGTTCAAATTAATGAAATTGGTAAACGTTTAGATGAAGAAATTAAAAGATATATTATAAGTTTAGAAACAGGATATAATAAACAAATTAATGAATTAACAGAAATAGATTAGCAGAAATAAAAGCTCCTATGAATAAAGATTCTACGAATAATCCTTCGATTAATAAAATAAACGAATTTCTATTAGAAAAGAAAGTTAAATGAAAGATTAATAAATTATAAAAAAATAAAATCTCGGTGGACTAAAGGTGATACAGGAATTAAAATTGCTTGTCTTTCAATCACTGGAATTCTTACAATTTCAACCAGCATATTTTCTGGTATAAGTTTAATCGGTGTAGCTCCTTTTGTTTCAATTATAATGTCTTCAATATTTTGAGAATCAAACGCTTTGTTACTTTTTTTAGGGGAAGGAATTTCAATAGGTTTAACTTCAAAAAATAAAAGATTTATCGTGAAGTATGCGAAGAATTAAATCATGGAATAAATAAGTTATATTTATATCAAGTTAAAGCTTTGGAAGATGGTATATTATCACCTACTGAAATAGAGAAAAGTAATAAAATAATAGATGAAATAAATGAAAATATTAACAAGATAAAATATTCCAAAGAAGTTGACCGTGAAATTAAAAAAGAAATGACTAAAAAATTAAAACAAGAATATAAAATGAAGATCAAAAATTTATAATTTTGGAATTTGTAATTCAATAATTTGTAATCTTGATATTCTTGATCTTCATTTGATTTTAATTCTTGAAGGTTTCTTATTCTTTAATAATATAACAAGATAAAAAAAAATTTTTAAAAATTTATTTTATTCATGTATGTTTTTTTAAATATCTAAATGAAACAAACTCCCGACATTTTACAAATTGTATTTTTATATTTTCTAAATTTAAATTATTAAATTTTCTAAATCTAAATCTGTATATTCTTTACTCTTTTCATCAATTCGAGATATTATTTCTATTAAATGATTTCCATATGGAAGTGTTGTAATTCCATAATCAAGATTCCATCTCTTGTCATCATAATTATTTAAAGATATTTTATTTTAACCGATAACGCCAATAAAAAACCTTTCTTACGATATATTTCGATAGCACAGCTATCATCTTCAGGTACTCAAAACCAACTAAAAATATTATGAATTAACATTTAATTTAAACAAATTATTTTTTATTAATTTAATTTTTTAATAAATAAATATTTTTAAAAATATATTTTAAATTAATTTTAAATTTTTTACTTATATTCTAATTTTTTAAAAATTAATGCAATTTAAAATTTTCAATTATTTTAATAATATTAAAAAACAAACATGATTTAACATACGTAAACTATTTAAAAACATTCAAAACATTCGTAGTCACAGCACTCTGCACATTAATCTTTGGATCCAATGACCTTATCAGCAATGCTTCACATATCACTCGTTCCCAATAACTATTAAAACTTCTCAACAAAATTCTAAAATCAGACATTCCGATATCACTTTTACAGCCTCTATTGTGTTCACTAATATTGGTCAAACCCTTCAATCGACAATGCTCTAGAACTCGAGTACAGAGATGACGGGAAGTCTCTTCAATGTATGTGGCATTACACCCATTACATGTAAATTGATAAACGAGATCAGAATACAATCCAACCGGAGTTTTTGATTTATTAATAAACATATTGCGTACCTTACACGAATTAGAGACGATCTTATACTCTAAATTTCCTATCAGTTGCTGATAAGGTCATTGGATCCAAAGATTAATGTGCAGAGTGCTGTGACTACGAATGTTTTGAATGTTTTTAAATAGTTTACGTATGTTAAATCATGTTTGTTTTTTAATATTATTAAAATAATTGAAAATTTTAAATTGCATTAATTTTTAAAAAATTAGAATATAAGTAAAAAATTTAAAATTTAAAATTAATTTAAAATATATTTTTAAAAATATTTATTTATTAAAAAATTAAATTAATAAAAAATAATTTGTTTAAATTAAATGTTAATTCATAATATTTTTAGTTGGTTTTGAGTACCTGAAGATGATAGCTGTGCTATCGAAATATATCGTAAGAAAGGTTTTTTATTGGCGTTATCGTTTAATTAAATCGTTGCCAAATTTATTTAATTATTTATATTTTATTTTGTTCAGCTAAATAAATGTCATGTTTTATACTTCTAATAGCATGAACAATTTCAAATCTTGTCTTGTCTTTTTCACACAATCTTTATAGATTTCCATTTGATGTAAAGAAATTCTATCTTCGAAACCTCCGGTTGATAACTCCTTGTGGAAATATGGTTGTAATACATCATAATAAGCTTCAAACATTTGAAGTTTTGATAATTCTAATATACTAAAACCTAAATATATTGGTTTGTTGTATACTTTTCATAATTTCCAATTTCAACAGCTGTAAGATTTTCTGAAAAAATTTGTTCACCTTTAAATGTTGGTATTGAAATTGTTTTTAAATATGAATTAAGATCATATTTTGTAAGTAATTTTAAAATTTTTTATCATTTTGATCACATATTAATTTTTCACTTGAATCATCTTGTTGTGGATTTCTGGTTTTTTGCCATGGTGATAATTCTTCATATTTACTATTCTTTTATGTGGAGCAAATGGAAAATGTTTTGTTTTGTCATGAATTTCTTTTGGATATTTTAAATCAACTTCTAAAAAATATTCAATATTTGAATCTTTTGGAGTTGACAATATTTCATTTTTTAATTCACTTGTTGGGGTCTCCCATATAAAATTTGAAAAGGGTAAATACTGTGTCATGATTCCAGAATATAAAGCAGTTGCATCAAAATATTTTATTTGAATTTGATTGTCTAATTTTTCAAGAACATCAGGTAATTCATTATTTGAAATTTGTATAAATGGTTGGTTACAATCCGGATCTCGAGAATTAAAAAATTTTGAATATTATTAGTTGTTATTTTTTCGATACCATGTTTGAAGAAATACCACCTCGAATGTTTTTTTTATTAATTGAAACATGTCAATGTCTGTTAATAATTCTGGTTTCTCTTTGGTTTGGTGTAATAAAATACTCCAAGCCATTGAAGGAAGAGAAACAAAACTAGAAGGTTCTAAAGTTGATATTTATCGAATTTTTTCAAAACAATCTGCTAAAATGTATACATCTAATTTGAGATATAAATCTGTATAATCACCCAAAGTTTTACAATTAAATATTTTGTACATTGTTTGTGCTCGATTTTATTCTCCATTAGTAATATTTAATTGATTTAAAATTGAATGAAATTTTTCAATTGAAGGAAGTTCAATTTCTTTATATTTTTCAAATGAATCAACATAATCATATGGATAAATTCCTTTTTGTCTACATGTCAAATAATATTCTGGTTCTATTTTGTTTGAAATTAAAAACTTGTTTGTTATTTTAAAATCATCTGCAGCTAAAGATTTTCCGACTTGATCAAGACTCATACCAAAAAGTCTTAGTGAATCTATAAACTTAAAACATCCATACTTTAAACTTATGTAATTTTCATTTGTTTTTCCAATTATTTCAAATTTATTTTTTGCTTTTTCAGCTAATGATTTTATAAACATGTGAATATCATAACCACTAAGATTATGAAATACAATGGGAATTTTTAATGGTTTTTTACAATTGAGATTGCAAGATTTGTGAGCTGCACCATGATAATTATTAAACTCGATGAAATGATCATGATCTTGAATCTTGTTTAAATTTGAAACTGTATTGGTTGAACTTTCGTCACTTTAACTTGAATCATCTTGAAATTTTTTATTGCACATCCAACATTTATCAGCTTGTTGAAATTCTAATTCTTTTTCATCTGACATGTTTAATTCAAATTCAGTATTTTTTAAAATTTCATGGAATTCATGTTCAAGATTATTAATTGTTTTACTAAAATCTTTCAAAACATTTTCACCTCGAAATTAATATTTCAAGATAATTGCTTTTTTCAATAAAGTCTATATGCTGATAGAATTTGATGTGTAAGATTTGTTGTATGTGAAAAATTTATCATGAAACTCTTTTTCTTGTTTATTTCAGTTTCAAATTCATTAAAAACATAATTGTAATTTTGATAATTTTCTTGTTTTAATTTTTCCTCAATTTGATCAACGACGATCATTGGATCATTTATTGATTCAAAATCTCCATAAATAATTGCTAAAGGTTTTAACAATTTTGACCATTGAAAAAAGAATGTTTTGTTGGTTCTAAAATTTGGCATTTTAATCTTTGTTGGTTTATTTTGAATACAAAGTCTTGCATGTTTAATTTTCATGTCTGATGTTGTTGTAATGTTGAAACATCTTTCACAAACATGAATATTTTTATTGTGAGATTTTGAATGTTGAGTTTTTATAAATCCTTGAAAATTTTTAATCTAAACATAATGATAAATGTTTTGTTTTTGTAAATTTTTACCTTTGATTATTAAAAGACTAATAATTTCGGAATTGTTTTGTTCGGAAATGTATAATGGATAAATATTTCTGGAATTTGGATTTGGTTGGTGATAAATATTTATTGTCAAATTGTTTAATTTTTCAAATTTGGCAACCTTTCAATCTAGAAAATAATCTGTAATTTCTAAACATTTTTCATTATTCTCGCTAATGCTCCAAATGTATTCATTTTTAAATTTTCTATATTTTGAAACATGTTCTGGATGAAATTTTTGAGGATGTAAAGCTGAAACAATCGCCCATTGAAAACATTTATTGTCACTGTTGGCAACATTTAAAATATATTTACTTTTGAGAATATCAGGTGTTGGAATATAAACTTTTGGTTGAAATGGAAATTTTTTCCAAAAATGAATTTCAATAAAATCAAATGAAAATAAAGTAATGTCATTTACAGAAATATAATTTGATTTTATTCCAACTTCTTTTTCTAAACTTTTGTAAATTTTATTAATTGTATCATCTTGAGGTTTATTAAATAAATGGAAAAATGGTGACATTGCTGCAATGGTTAAAGGATTATCATGAATTTGAAGTCTATTATATGAAATGTGTAAATCTACACGAAATTTTACATGTTTAAATTTTTTCATTGCAATATTTATTTCTTGAATAATTTTATCCTTGTTGAATAAAATATATTCTTTAACTCCACCTTCTTTCTGAATCTTGTGGTGTTTCAATTTTGACAGTTAAACGAAAAGCAAATATTCCATATTTTTCTATTTCATCCTTGAATAATTCTCTATTTTTTGTTCTTGATCTTCGAATTCTTTGTTTTTGATTTAAAAAATTTCTCTTTCTATTCGATCTAAACCTTTGCATGATCTATAATGAGATTCATAACCAGAATTTAAAAATGTTCCACCACATTTTTGACATGTTTTTGAATTTGAATTATTTAAACCATCTACTTTTACTAAATGTTGTCGACTTTTGTTATGAGATCTAAGACCTTGAATATTTTTAAATGTCTTGTTGCATTCATAACATTTTAGTTCTTCAACAATTACAATATTATCACTTGAAGAGAAGATTCGCTTGAAGAATAAACCATTTTTTTCAGGGTACTTTTAATTTTTAAAACAAAAATTTATATAATCATTTTTTTTCTAACCGACAACTCGAGATGTCTCACTTGAATTGCAAAAATGAAAATTTACAATTACACAATAAATATTTTATCACTGTGAAATCACCGATGTGCGAATGTTTGAAAGTGAAAAATTTAAAAGTGAATATTTCAAAATTTAAATATTGTCAATTAAACAAGTAGTGTGATTTTAGGGAGAACGGGTTTCGTGTTGATAATTCAGTTTTTCTCAAATTGTCATTTCCCAGAATGGAAATCGACAGTAGAAAATTTACATTTGGAAATTTACAAGTGGAAAATTTAACAGTTGTAAATTTGCAAGTGGTTCAAAGTTGAAAAATTAAAAATTGTTCAGTTGACAATTTGGCAGTAACATTTGGGGTACCCTGGCCTCAGGGCGGTCGGACTCGTTCTCCCTAAAATCACACTACTTCTAATTTATTATTTCAATAGTCGATAACAACTATGAAATTCTTCTTAGGCTAAGAATTTTTTGGGTCATTTAATTGAGAATCCTTTCAGGTTATATAGTAAATTTTCTGTTGTTTGCTGACACTTAAATTGTCACACTTTATGACGCCTCGCGTCAATTATTATTATTGTTATTATTATTTTTTTTATTTTGTTTTTTTGTTGCACCTGTTGGTGCTTTTTCTTCTATTTTATAGACGCTTTATATCAAACAGAACTTGAAGTGCTTTAAAATTATTGACGCCTTGTGTATTAGAAAAATTAATTATTTTTTATAACTAGCCCCTAGAGGGCATTTAAAATTTAACTAATTAAAAAGATTTCTTTTAACGAATAATTTTAAATAATTAATTTAATCAATAATTAATCATAACAATTAAATCACTAAATCATCAAAAATAATAATAATAAAATTATAATCAATCAATAAACACCACACCACTGTCCAAAAATAAAATTAATCTAATGAAATAAATTTATTGTTAGAAATCATAATAAGTAATCAAATTATTATCATATAAAATCAGATAGACATTATTATCAAATTGTTCATAATCCCAAATCACAGCAGAATCCAGTTTATTGCTTATCGATGTCGTTTTTCACATATATATTTATCTTGTATTTTTCGCACCCCATTGCATAATGTTGTAATTTTAAAATTTTTATAATACGCCTTTCTTCTAACATATTATAATTTTATAATAATAATGTAATATTTTATAAATTAAATTATTTTAATAATATTAAAATTTAAAAGTTTAGCTGGTTTTATGAGCCTGGAGATGATGTATGTATAGTTTGTGACAATCTAGCACACGCCTAATAATTGGTTTACAACGCAACCAGGTGTATATACACACGAATCTAACAAGACAAAATTTTCTATAATTAAAAAATACAACAAACTTTGTACACACGCTTTTTTGGTTCCTAGCGATTTTGTAGTGTATATTGATATGACATATTACACACATGGAATACATTTATTTTGCTTAAAAATTGGTTTAAGCCTATTTTAAAACACGAAAATATATACAATATTGATAATTTGAAAATAAAATTCCCTTTGAGGAACAAATGGACGCCATTTTAAATTTATGTTAGACTTCATATCTACCATGTCAAAGGTTGTAGATATTTCCCAATATATCACATACAATTCGTATAAAAAGGAGGCACTCGTTATTTTAGATCGCCATTTTATTTTTTGGGATTTATTTATTAAAGATTACTTGTAACCATCCACAAATATTCAATAATAGCATTAAATACGTCAATATACACAATTAATAATTTTTAATATTTTGTTATACTTATGTATAAGTAAATATTGTTTTAATTCTTGTATTTTTTATTGATATGGTTTTTGTTATACCATGAGCGTCATATCTAAAAAACGCAAAGTTTTGAATGAAAATCGACAATATAATGATGAATGAACTTATAAGACACAATATCAAAAAACATTATGAAAAGAAACACTACAAAAGTTAACAATAATCAAGGAGAATTACAAAAAGACAAAGTTCATCAACTGCAAGAAAAGTCTCAAGCAGCAAAATATACGTCAGATACAGCAGTTTGTGCCAGCTATATTATCAGTCAAATTATTGCAAAGGCAATGAAACCATTCTATGATGGAGAATTAATAAAAGAGAGCTTAGAAGCTGCATTTCAGGACAATTAAGAACAATCTCAAAAATCAGTTTATCTTGGTTTTCAATTGCAAGAACAATTGATGGGATTTCCAATGATATGGAATGTAATTTCGAAACTGGAATGCATTTCTTTAACATTGGATGAAAGCTGTGACATTTTTATAAATCAACTATTTTCTTGTAAAGAATTTAATTTATATTTCTTATCTATAATAAATATTCGAAAACACCTCGAGTTTGTTTTGCTATTCAAGTAATATCTTTTGGAGTCATATTTGATTGTGTTAGTCATATAAGCTCACATACGATCCTAACAATATGTATAGTGACATGTATATTACAGAGACTTTAGGTATCTGTGCACACGAGTTCATGAACAAGAGTTTGAATAATATTATTTGGCATAGAAGAAATTGCAAATTATGTCTAAAACCTTTTATTATTATTGAGAATGTGTAAGACATTTGAATCACAATCTTCTACAATTAATATTCAATCACGAAGGAATTCAATGAGAATATTTTATTAATTCAATAAATTAGAACATGTATTATTATATTTATTATTATTATTTATTATTATTATTATTATTATTATTATTATTATTATTATTATTATTATTATTATTATTATTATTATTATTATTATTATTATTATTATTATTATTATCATCATCATTATTAATTACTTTTACTTCCGATAAATATTATTAGACCTTGATGATGATGACCATTTCCTCGAAATATATTTATATTGATTTTTAGAAATAAAATTGGCGACAATTTAAAATTATCTAAAAATCTACTTTATTTATCGTCAACCTATCTTGAATTCTTTTCCTAATTATTGTGGCGATTTTGTCTTCCTGGCCTCCGAATAGTTGATTAATAGCTTCGTCAGAAATGATATCACAGGATTCATTCCTGGCTATGAATTCAGATTTTTTCAATTCATTGTAGGCTGTCAGCAAATACTTTTCTTTCGTCAATTTCGGATCACGTTGAGACTTTTTCATGATTAATATAAAAATGTACAAAATTATTGGGATTCCGAGAGCCAGGGGAAAATCGCCCAAAACCAGTGAATATATGCCAATAAGTTTGATTTCCGAGGAGGCTTCTTTTGATTAAATATATTCTAAATGAAAAGTTATTTCAATTCTGGTTTTATTCGTTGATATGTTTATAGATCAGGGGTTGGCAAGCGGCGGCTCCTTGACATCAAACCTGTGGTTCTTTTTATTATCATAAACAAGAACTTTTCTTATTGTTTGACTATGAATTAGATATTTTATTTATATTCACAAATTTTTCGGCACAGCCTTTTCCCCGTGATTTTCCAGTGAAAAAGCATGTGTTGAAATCTTGTGAATATCAATAAAACATCTGATTCATATTCAAACAATAAAAAAATCTCTGTCATTGTAAAATGAAAAGCAATCAGAGGTGAAACTAGAAAAGGTTCTTTCAATAAACAAGAATATCTTTAAAATTTTACTATTGCAATAGAGCCCTTGTATTCTCGATACCAAAACTGAATCAAAGGAAAATGAACTTACTGAGTAATTATGATTTTCAGCACATATATAAACAACAAATTTTTAAAATTTTTATTTAAACCTTACATTCGAGCTGTGTCCAGGCCAAAACAGTCTTGGCAACGAAACTCACCTTTGGCGAATGACCTATTCTTTGTCACGACACTAACATTGCCTGGTAATGTGTGGCAGGCGGGCAGTAAGACACGGTTTTATGCATGGGTTCTGTCAATTCCAGTCAAGAATACCAAAGTCAAATTATTGCCTTGCCGAAACACACAATTTTATTCAATATCAGTATTGGCTATGACTCATACACACACTCACTCGCACACACATTTATTATAGGTTAATTTTATTTATATTATAAAAATGTTTAAATTAATTTCCATTTGGTGTAAAATCCCTTTAATATAGTCCAAGAAGAAGAAAATTGCAGACCGATTTTTTGAAGGTTGATGTAAAGATCAGCGAATGGATGGGAGGGATATTGCTGACTTTATGAGGCGAGGTTATAAAAAGTTTCTTAATCGAGGAATTATAATTCCGGAAAAAGAAATTTTAGAGCGAAAAATTAAATCAAACATACCAATTCAGAATGAGAATTTTTCTGTTTTGTTTGAAGATTTCGTGAGTTTATACACATTTTTTAGTGGATTATTAAATCTATTGTTTAATTTATTTACTTTGTGTAATTAAAAATTGTGTAAATATTTGTGAAAAGATTTTGTGAAAATAAAACTTTATTACTTATTGGGTTTTGTTTACTTAAATAGGAATACGAAGAGTTATTTTACCAAAATGATTAGAAAACCCAACAAATTAATCTAATTGAATTAACTATCACTGAATTGTTTACGGTTTACAAATTTGTTTACAAATTAATATTGTCATATGAAATGTGAATTATAAATGGAAATGTTGCTGAATGTGTGAAATGATTGACAAAAATTAATAATATATTTAAGTTGGCTAAATGAAAAGACTTAATATGAAAACGAAATAAATATTTATGCGATAGCTTACGAAATTAATTTTTCCCTACTTGATATTCTGGCATGTCTCTGGTGTCGACTTTATATTTCGGCCACCAGGAATGCATGGCAAATTGTCGGGCAACCGTCAGATTGTCTGTTATTATAAAGTTATCAAATATCGTTCCTGCTTTCTCTGACCAGACTTCAATTCCCAAATTATTCTTAATATAAATTAATTATAAAATATAATTATTTTTTGTGTGTCCATAATCATAGCCTGTCAAGTTGGAGGCATTCTAGGCAACTTAGCTTTAAGGATTTTCAAACATCATGAACTAATTTCTTTTTGGAAATGGACATAGTCTCTTTCAATGTTAATTTCATCTTATCAAGTATTGTAAGGACTTGTGTGACAAATATTATTTTTAGTTCAATGTTTTATAAACTTATCTGATTGCGACCTACTTGGGGAAAAATATTACTTAATTTTTAAGATATCTCATATTTTAATGCCAGAAGTGAGCGCAAATGTGACATTAACGGGTTTGCTCATAAATATAAACAGTACTTCCCATGAAGAGACAAGATCAGTTAATTGCTTAGAAAAAAATAATTTTGACTGAGCCAAAGAAAAAAGAAGCTCCTATGCAACAGTTGGATTTGAACTAAATATATGATTAACCAGAAACATTCTGCAATTTTCTCAAAAGTTTCTACTTTAATGACTTTTTGAACATATGCAATAGGTTGACAACTAACTTGATTATGTTTGAAATCCCTGTATATAATTTTAAACAATCATTTACAAGTTAGAAAGCTTTGCAAGTACAAAAATAAATATTATAACAGCAGCTGGACTTTGTATTAGATTGGAGGAGATTATTTCATAATCGGCAATTCTCATATAATAAAATGAATAGCTTGAATATAATTGTACATTAATTATCAGTGAGCATAATAATGGAGCTGTATTTTCAAATTTTAATTTAAAACTTTTATAACATAAAATTTATTTTTTAAAAACAAAATTGAATGTAAAAATGTTTTATTTTTATTATTATTTTTATTATGATTATTTTTATTATTATTATTATTATTATTATAATTATTATAATTATAATTATTATTATTATATTATTTATTATTATTATTATTATTATTATTATTATTATTATTATTATTATTATTATTATTATTATTATTATCATTATTATTATTATTATTAATTTACAAATGGACGGAGATTTTTGTATGGTTTAAGATTTGATATATAATCTGGATTGTTAATCATTTTTGGTTTCCAAGGTCCTCGGTAGCTTGGGTTGTGAATTAAAGGAGGATTCCATTTTCCACGGTATTTCGGATTTCTAATTTTGGGTGGAGACCATTCACCACAGCCATTCATTTTGCATTTAAAATTTTTAACCATCGGTGGCTGCCATTTTCCTTTCACATTTTCATCCCTAAAGAAAAAATTTTCTAATAAAAGGTTTGAGTATAATAATGCATTAATTCATTAAAAGTATCAACCTTGTTTTTAGTTACTATCTCTGGTAGGCATTTGGAGGTGTGAACTTTTTTCTAATAAAATTTATATATTTGTAATGTCAAAATAAAGGTTTTTAAGTCATGCAAAGAAAGGCAGAAGGTGATTCAGTGGCATTTTTAAGGATAAGTAAATTTGGCAAAATTTGACCAATTGAACTTAATAAGAAAAACTATTACTGTTAATTATAAGTTCTAACTAAGTATATCCCAGAGTGGGCGCTGAACATTTAAAGGGCGGTAACGGATTAATGAGCAATTGGAGGTTTTAAGCAGTTTTTGGGAAGGTAGCCACTCATAGAAGAAATTAATAACAAACTCTTTAAAATTAATAATTTTTGTGAATTTGCAATTGAAATCATTAGAAATTTAAATTTTGAATTATAACTCATCTTATTACATTTGCACGGCAGATGAGTCTCAACAACTGAGTATGTTGAACACAATTTATTCAGTCCATTCCGTTTTTAGATGACTATAGATATTTGCTAGGATTTGTGCAATGCTGAATAATGTATCACAAGGTGCTATTTACGTCGAAAATACCAGATGGCTTGAACAGTGGAAAATGCTATAATGAGGATGCGTTAAAGGAATTTTGTCTTAGAACCACTGCTTTAAATCATCATATTATAAATCCTTTACCAAATAAAGTTTTGTAGTTTTGGAAACCATACTTCATCCGTAAATGTACGTATCAGAAATTTTATTCGCATCTTAAAATAGATTTTTACATGTATTACTTCGTCACATGATAATTTATCCAAAACACAGATATATACAACTTCCAAATACAGTTTGTTATAAGCGGGAAAATGTATATAGTGTACTATGCATGAATAAATATGCATCAGTGCACGCAATTAAGCCCCACAGGCTAACATTTTTGTCTAAAGAGTATTAAAGTTACTGTTTCTTTATGAAATCCTTGTATTTAAAATATTCATTAATAATTAAGAAATTCAAATAAAGTAAGTAATAGTCAGCTCTCGTTAATACGCCTCTTACCTAAATATGCGTCGGAGTAACAAGAGTGACAGGTTATCAAATTGCAATAAATAATCCAATTGTGTTCTATAATTACAAAATAGGAAATATAGTTATTTGGAAATTCAGTTATCCTTGATGTTGTGAAAAAACGTTCTCTCTTTCCGTGTTTGTTGATTGGTATGCAAATAAATCAGCGTGGATCACAAGTCTGATATTTTGTGATTGACTTACAAAGTTTGATATGAAGATGCGTTTTGAAAAACGAAAAGTTATTTTATTGCTGGATAACGAAACATCTCATGGTCAAGGAGAAGTTGTTTTAACAAATATAACTTTATAATTTATGCCACATAATTGTACCTCCAAAATAAGCCTTTGGGTGCTGGGATTATTAGAAATTTTAAAGCATTCTATCGACAGAAACAAATACACCATGACATCGACAAATTTGAAGCTGGATCAGAAAAATATCTCTTTACTTCAATTAAGCAGTGCATATTATTTTTATCTGAATGCTGAAAAGAAGTTACCCAACAAACCATACAAAACTGTTGGCGACACTGTTCAATCATGCCAATTGTTGAAGAAACAAATCATAATGTAATTCATAATGATAATCGGAATATATTTGATCTTCTAAAGAATTTACTTGCCTTAACGAAACCAGAAATAAAAATTTCTGATAGTAATGCAGCAAATTTAATTGATTTTGATACGCATGTCGATGTTCAACCTGAATTGAATGATACCAGTATTGTTGGCATGCTTTCGCAAAAGGAATCACCCATTATTATAAAAGAAGATGCTATGTTCATAGATCCTGAATCAGAAAATCTTATCTCAATTAAGGATGTTAAATTTGCGTTCAAAACAATATCCATTTTCTTTGAGCAGAATAGTCATGATCAAAAAAATTCAACTGCAATTCAAAATTTTAATCAAAAGGTAAATTTAGTTGAGGCTGTTAAAAAGCAACAGAAAAAAAATAACCGATTTTTTATCTAATGTTATGATTATCAATGTGTTTTGAAGTGACAAAGGTTGTTAAGTTTCTACTTTCTAAAAGTATTTTTAATGTGATGTGTTTAATGTTTAAATATAATAAATTTAAATTGTGTGGCAATTTTTGACGGATAATTTTTTATGGCTGCGGATTAACAAAATGTAAAATATAATAATTTTTAATTTTGTCGAAATTAAAAGAGGCGGACGGAGTCGGAATAACAAGTGATGGATTAACAAGAAATTTTATCACTGTTTTTAATAGCAAAAGATTGGTTCCCCGACTTTCTGGCAGATTAATGAGTGACGGATTAACGAAAACTGACTCTACCTACATTTTATCACAAAATTAAATAAACAAAGTTCAGTGAGTTTCAAAAATGTATAAATGATCAGTAAAGATTTCATTCATTCAACACAACATATTGGTTTTTTTATTTATTATTTTAAATATTAAATTAGAATGCTAGCCTTTTATGAAAAGCTAAATATATTTACTTTTCAAATCATTTTTCATAATTTGAAATTCTATTCAATTAATTTTCATTTTAAATTTAAAAAATTACATTTAATATTCAATTTTTAAATTTTTACCTATTAATATTTTGAGATTTATTATTTTTAAATTTGACATCTCACAAAATGAATGAATTAATCTTTTTACAAAAACGTGTTTTCATCAAATTTCAATGAAGTCAATGTTTTAAAATTCTTTTTTATCGTAAAATAGTTTTTTTTAAATGTAATATTTTCTAACGAGTTTTCATTGTTATTTATGCAAAGTTGTGAGTGATTATAGAAACATTCTAGAATTTATGTAGGATTTTTTGTGCTATATTGCACAATTTATTGATTTTTCTTTGATTTTCTTAAATTCACACTTTGTTTTAGATTTTAAAAATATTCAAAGAGTGTTAGATGAGTAAATTTAGATCTCCAAACAAGAAAATCAGATAATTTATATTATTAGATGTGACTGCAGTTTTGCCGTAAACAATTCAATTTTACAATGTTTTTGCGTTGAATTCATTGCAGTAGATATAGTTGAAATATGTATTCTGGTAACGGGAGGGATACAGCATCCTTCGCGTAAATGAAGCTTTTACTAATTTTGATTTCAGACACTCTTTATAATATATCTTTCATCAAAATATAATGAATTCTCAAAACCATACCAATTGTAAGGCTTGCTCTCGTCACTGAGAACCATTAGCGGTTCATTATCTAGCCAATTTTTCGGTTTCTTAGCATTGAGATCAGGAGTAAATTCAAGCTCATTTTCATCCCAATATGAAGGCTTCTTAGCATTTGGATCGCTGATTTTTTTTCGATCGTCCCAATCTTTCGGTTTCACATCGGTAATATCAACAATATGAGGTTCCCCGCCTAACGAAGGTCTGAAGTAATTATTTGTTAATATTAAAAACAGAAATATGATTAAGATTTTCCCAGATTTCAAGAATTTATGAAACAAATATGATTGACAGTCCGATAAAATTAAATGATAACCAGGAAAAGTTTTAACATAAAAATCTAATTCCGATCTGGTCAACAATATTTGAAATAAATAAAAATATAAATAAATTATAAATGGAAAAAATTGAAAAAAATATTTTTAATATATTCTATTTCGGACAAATTAAATAATAACTAATTTATAACTTAATTATTATGCCGATGTTTTTCTCATTTTCATGATTAATAAACAGAATTTATTTGTAGAAACTTTGTAGAGTTTTAGTAAAATTGCTAGAAAAAGTCGGTCAATTATTTTTAATTTTTTTTTTGAATTAAGATAAATAAAGTAGTTTAATATATAATTGAAAAATTTGAAAAAATCAAAAAAATAAATATTTTTTTTGAGAGAAAATGGAATCCAAATTCAGAATTAAAGAAATCCAAAGGTAAAATATAGAAAATTATTTACAAAGTTTTAATGCAAAAAAAAATACAAAATTGTATCAAAAATGACGAAAATAACGAAATAATAAATGTATTAGTTGTTACAATAATCCATTGAAAGGCTAGACGTTTTCATCGAAAAATACGATTAAACTTTTATACGTGAATAAAGCTGGGTTTTCATTGAGGATATGTTTATTAGGCGCAAAACTCTACAAATATTTCACTGGGTGGTTGAATAAATTATAATTATTAGTTTTGGATTAATTATTTATTAGGGAATTTATTCATAGTTTTGAATGATGCTGTCGACAATTCGCCAATTCAATATTTTTATGAAATAATTTTTTATAAACTCAATTTGCTTACCCAAATAGAATTGAACAGGACCGGTTGAAGACCTGTGCAAACGGTGCGACCACAATTATTCATAATTGGATAAACTCTTGTGAAAGCAATTTGAAATTACCCAAGTTATTTATTTTACAATATTTGAAGAGTATAAGAAGATTAAAATAACAATATGTCAAAAGTGGTTTATTTAATGAAAAGCAGACAATATATATGGTGGCCGGACAAAATGGTACGGACAAAATATTACGGACAAAATGGTATAAGACAAAAACATATGGACATAATATTTACTAATATTTACTAGTTAAAATATAATATTTATTTTACTAAATATATTTAAAAATAATAAATTCACTGTTAATTAGAAAAAGATATTGTTTAAAATATTGAAAACTAATGAACTTTTTAAAATCTGTCAAATAACATTAAGAATTGTATTGGCTGGTCATTATTTGAGTAATAAAAACACTTAAATGACCAATAAAAAAATATGAAGGAGCAATAATCTTTGATCAACAAAAAATTCTTATTTGATCAATTTTATACTATGAAATGATTAATAATTAATTCATTAAATAGCAGTATTAAATTATTATTTTAGTAATAAGAAAAGGAAAAATTCCAGTTTTTATTTCTACATTTGACAATAATAAAGTGAATGAATAATGAGTAATGAATATACTATTGTAGCAATAAAGCTTTTCTAGCTTTAGATGGTCTTCCTCTTTCTTTTGATGCCAATTTCCACATTTTTTCTTCTGGTGGAAGTTTGAAATATTTTAACCGGAAAGACATTCGATGACGTGATTCTAAATATAATTTTTAAGAAAGGATGAACAAGTGCAAGTTGCTGTTTTCCATTTTTGAGGATTATTAGATAAGCATAGGCATCATATTTTGAAGTAGACAGACTTGTACGTGTCGAATACATCAAACCTATAATTCTCATATAGTTTTCTTTCTTTCTCAGTAATTGTAATTTCTTCACCAGCAGGTATATTGTAATTGTTTTATCACCTTTTAAAATAGATATAACTTCTTTGTTTAGCTTAACCCAGTTGTACCCATCTATCCAATATAATAATGTGATTGTAGGTTGATTTTCGAATTTTTTTAAACTAACACGAGTAGGATTTTGTTCTTTTGACCATTTATTAACTATTTTAAATACAATAATTGTGAATCTTGACAATGGTAAATGTTCTATAATCGGATATTCATCTTTTATGACCCGGTTTGTTGCCTCGAGAGCATTATTTGTGCTTGATACGTATAATTCCAATCCTTTATACCAAACACTTTTCGATCCTAACCATTCACTTCAAAAATAATCAAGAAATCTTTCTTGACTTTTCCACTTCTTCAAGATTAATTTTACAGCCATGTCAAAGATTGTTTTATTTTTGGACAGTTGTAACTATCAACATCATCCATTATTTCACTGTGTAAGTCTTTGTCTCCTATTAAACATGTATGATGAATTTATTATCCGGATGCTAACATTGGTTTGTTGATGGAACATTACGAGTACACCAAGCCACGCTGAGACAAATCACTTATAATATAAAAAGAAAATCAATAAATTTATAGCATATAAACACACCAACTCACCTTGAGTTTGTTTGTAAAATAGTCACTGAGACAAACCCTACACTATAGAAAATCAAAAAGTGATAGAGAAATAAAATAATGCACATTAACACAACCCATAATAAAACATGCAAGTAAACTTTTAACATGTAGCCATCAGAAGTTGAAAAAACCCCTATAATAAATTAATTTATAGACATTTTTAAGATATTATTAGAAAAAAAAATGGCGGAAAAAATTTTTAATTTAAATTTTGAGGATTTTGCTAGGAAATTTCAAATAAATGAGGATATATCTTCATATGATTTACCCTTAAATCTAAAATTAATTTAATTTTTCAGACATTTCTGTCGAAAAAAACAAAACTTGAAATCCGAAAAAACCATAAATTGTAAATTATATTGGTAAGTTTTAAAAAATAATCATAAACCAAATTATTTTGTGTACATATTCGAAGAGTTTTTTTCAAAATATGTATAAAAAATATAATTGTTTAATGCAATTAATAATTTTTATAACTTCAAAAATAATTTAACTCACTTTTTTTGAATAATTTCCGAAAAATAAGTTTTCATAATTATTAAAAATGATATTCATGAGCTTGTAGATCAAAAGTTATAATTTTAAGTTTGAATAATGATTTAATTTCCTTGTAAAATCATAATTCAACTCTTAAAGCTTTATAGCTTTAAGCTTATAATTTTAAAAAATAACTTACTTTGCAGCCATTTCAGAAATGGCTGAAATCCATTAAATTTTCTCAAAAAATAAATTCCAATAAGTTGATTTATGTTTCAACTTGATTTATAGCGGAATTTATCTGAACTTCGCTTGGTGTAGTCCCTAAAGGGCTTTGATAACTCTGTACGATACACGGCTTTCGCAATAAAGAAGTGTTTTCTGCAGTCTACGCATTACTATCCTAGGGAACTGAACAAGCATATTAGAACTCTTTCGTGCCACAATGCATTAAAAAGCTGGTATAATCATTCAACATTTTCATTGGCTTTGCTCATCCATACGTTACAAAATTAGCGTGAAAACTACAGCAGGAGCAGCTCAGCACTCAATTTTATCACCATCAATTGAAGCTAGGAACAACAACTAGAAAAAAGAAAATATATATTTGCATCAATGAAGCAATTCACACCATAGTCACCGATTATAACAGCCGAGATTCAGGTACATATTTGGGAGATATCGCACAAGTGCTCAATATAAATGTTGTCTGACTTATTTCTTGGCATAGAATTTCCATGGATACTTTTTTTACGATTTCTTCTTGGTTACACATGTGGCACTCACTTTTAATTTGAATATTTGTTAATATATACTGTTATTTGGTGAATAAAATAATATTTCATTTACATCCAATTTTACTCAATTTTCAGTGAAAATGTGGGACCCCTAAATAAAAGTTTACACATGTAAAATTTTGCATATGAACTTATCTCCTCTATTAGCAACTTTTCCAGGCTAAAATGATTAGCGATTCAAACGTTCGTATACTTTGCCCCACCTTAATGTGAAGCATTGTTGAGATGTGGTCATTGAATCCAAAGATTAATGCACAAATTGGTATGACTATGAATGTTTTGAATATTTTTAAATAGTTTGAATATGTTAAATTGTGATAAATTGATGTTTCTGTATTGTTAAAAAAAATTTTTAATTTTAATATTATTTGTATTATGTCAAATTAAAATAATCTAACTTATAAAATATTTCATTATTATTTTAATATTTTATTAGAGATAAAAATTTTAATATTTATAAAAAAATTTAAAAATTAATGTAAAAATATTTAAATATTTATTCAAATATTAAAATATTAAATTTTTAAAAAAATTTGTTTAAATTATATAAATTAACCCATAATATGTTAGTTGGTTTTGTGCCTGGAGATGGCAGTTAAACAGTCGAAATATATCGTATGAGTGTTTGAATGGCGTTTTCTTTTAATATTTACAATTACATCACGAAGACTATTAATTAACACTAGTTTTAACCCGTGAAATATTCATGGAAGTGAATTCAATACCTCATTTTTGAAATACGATGAAATATATATATATATACTTAATAATAAAATATATATATAAACTTATGTAATTCATTAATTTTCAGATTGAATATAAAATGAATGAAGATTGTTTGATGACAAACATCCATATTTGCCTATTTATATAATAATTACATTAAATTTGATTATAAATTTCACCATTTACTACTTTAACTTCATAATAAGTCAATTTATATTTTTTTCAATTAAATACCGCTTTAGTTAAATAGGTATATGCCAACTCATGGTAAAATTAGTGTTAAATTGAATCTGTTATCAACAGAAAAATGTGAACAGTAGTCGATGTATACACACATATACATTTGTGATGTGCAGTCAGAAACGCGTGAATAACTGAATCTAATTATGGTTTATAATCACACTAAGACAGTGGTTCCCAACCGGTGTTCCGCGGAGCACTGGTGCTCCGCGAGCATTTCAACTGTACTCCGCGATAATCATGTACCGTTAAGCTTGTAAAGGTCTCGTTGCCGGAAAAATGTTGACAGGAGCAAACGGTCAGAACCATCAGCGGTCAGGAGCCTGCTCAACAAGCGTCCTCTCACTCCTCCCCACCAGGGCTGGATTTACATTATTTGCTATAGCCCAGAGCGGCAGAATTCGGGGGACGGTAAATTTTGGGGAGAAAAGTTCTGATAAATATATTAACTGAATACTGATCCGTATTTTCGTCGTCACATGAGTCAAAATTGATCGATTCCAGGAAGCGATTGTTTTTACTGGCCGTTCCCTCTAGCCGCAACTCGACACCACTACTGGTTACTGGTCGTTCAGTGGTATATTACGGAGAGGTAAGTGGAAGATACATTGATTTATTAATTTTACTTTATTAGGGTTCCTTCAACTGAGGTTAATTTAATTAATTTAATCTGGAAAAAACTCAACGACTTTTAACTGCCAAGGCAGTTTTGTTTGCTAAATAAACCTTTACCAACCATAATTTATTTTGATTAGCCTCTAATTGTATAAAGAAACGTTAGTTTAATTAGTTTAATTTTGTGCATATTTTAAATAATATACATATTATATGATAACTATATGAATAGACATTTGTACATAACTATTTGTTTCATATACATTAAGATATAACTATAATAAATATGTGTTTCAATTATTATTTTACTATTTTATTAAAACCCTGCTTACAAATACTTATTTTTAACTTAGGTGCTCCCCCAAAAATATTTTCTGCAAAAGTGTTCCGTACCTTAGAAAAGGTTGGGAACCACTGCACTAAGATATAATTCTTATATCACGTTTCATGATTTTATTGTGCCTGATTTAGTTTCATGCTTATAAAATTACAGTTATATTATGCACCTTTATATGCCTTAATTTCAATTAGATTGCGAATTATATTGAATTTATTTCTTTTATGAAAGAAGTTTTGTTTTAACTAACCTAATATTTTATAAGTTATATTACTGTAAATATAATAATAATTAAGTATTTTTTTTAGATTGCACTAATAACATCATTTATATTAAATTAATTATTAGCTCGATATTTAGATTTCTTCGATTGTTTTATTGATTAGAATAAAATTTCAATCAATCTGAAAATTCGGTTGCGTTCTCGTAAAAATTAAAAAAATTAAGATTACATCTGCAATATTT
This sequence comes from Schmidtea mediterranea, assembly GCA_022537955.1. NCBI lineage: Eukaryota > Metazoa > Platyhelminthes > Tricladida > Dugesiidae > Schmidtea > Schmidtea mediterranea. The sequence continues at coordinate 69,484,185 of CM039679.1, read as the reverse complement.
TCAATAATAAATATTAATACTATTTTTATTTTTTAAATATCACATGGAAATTTATCTATTTTATTAAAAATATAATTTATTTTAATTTTCTGATTAAATAATATTTTTATACATTTTCTGGTCCAAATTTCTAGTCCAAAGAGTTTTTTCTTCATTCTTAACGCTTCTGAACAGAGCTTTTAATTTGTAAAAGAATATAATTATATATATATATATATATATATATATATATATATATATATATATATATATATATATATATATATATATATATATATATTAGCCATCTGTTAAGTGCTTCAAAAGTAAAACATAAAATTAATTTATAATTAATTATATAGAATATATTTATTTAATCTTCATTTCGTCCTGTTTTCTTGAAAAATATTAAGTTTTACATTTTTCATTTTATTAATTAAATTTTAGTTAATTTTTAACTAGAACTTCTCATTTTCATTAGTTTCATATTTTAAAATTTATTATTACTTTTGTATTGTAAAACATTGAACATTAGATTTTTTAATAATTTAGATTAATTAACTAACAATTTATAATTAGCTAATTTATATTCAAAATAAGTAATAATTCAGTCAGTGAAATTTAATAAGATTCAGTCGGCACAAATAAATACAAATATTTTTTACTTGATATTTCATACGTGTCATTTATTTTGAAAGTGGTACATGTCCATTTTTTATTATAGCGAAATATTTAAAGAATTTTTTACAATAAATATAAAAATATTGGTAAATTTTAGAAGTGAACCTTTTTGAGTTTTGTAGTCATAGATAATATATATTTATTATTCATAATATTTATTAAAAATGTGTGAAGAAAATAATATGTTTACTATATCCAAAAGCACTTGTCCCACTTTCCAAATAAACGGCTCATTAATTTCTAGCTAAATTTTTGGTTTCACAGAACAATAAATAGCAAATTTGGTTGTACACCATTTTCAATCATTAAGGTGCATCTAATAATAAATCATTATATGAGTGAATCTCAACGCACATTGACTAAATGGTGAAAGTTTGCATGCATTTTTTAATATATGTTGAGATTATGTGCATTATTTAATTTTTCTACCAATTTTTAATTTTCCATAGTGTAGAGTTTATCTCGTTGCACGTTCAAAGAACAACATCAAGGTGAGTTGATATGTATCTGTATTATAAAATTATTGATTTTTATTTTACATTATAGATAATTTATCTCAGTGCAAAATTCCGTATTTTATCTCTATTCTCGGAGCAACGACGCACTGTCAGACATTTTGAGTAACATGGAACTGATTGAAAAATGTTGTATTTAGAAAAACCTAATAATTCCTTTTTCAAAGGTACATTTATTATGCAATAATTAAATAGTGAATTTAATTAAAATAAATTGTACATATTATAGTTGTGAAATTTTGTATAAATTTTTGATGGCCTGTTTGATTTTATTGAAATCTAGATTGATATTTAAAAAATTTATTTTTATTTCTCTCAAAAATGCATTGGAAAAGTCATGGATAAATAATTAGCAAACGAAATCTTTGTTAAATCAAATAAACAGACAAATCTAGAGAATATATTTGCATATATTTGTTTGCAAATTTTATGTCCCAAAAACCAAAAATAATCGGCCCTTAGTTTAACTGAAGTTATTCATCATTAAAAATATTTCATTTTATTTGACATAAAAACGAATTAATTTATAAGATATTTTACGTGCTATTATTAAAATTTATTTATCTAACAGTAAATTGTAATAATAAAAAACATCAATTTCTGATGCTATATACTTGCGACTACAAGGACTCATATTTAAAAGAGGAAACTTTTTGCGACCCATCCGGGACTAGTAAACTAAGGACTTAAGAGCAAAGAGAAATTTCGAATTATCTTCTTTTGTTTTATATTTCATATATTTTATTTATTTTTACAAAACTATCAAAACAAAGTTCCAGTAAATAAATAAAAGTAGCAGTTGACATGCAAATATCTAAAGTTTGTCATTGCTCGTTTTTGGTGTATATATTTTTAAAGTCTTCCGTGGCCCATCTAATTCAATAAGAAACTCACATGTTGAGAACCTCAGTTGTGTATTTATACCTAATAATTTATTTCAATTAATGAAAACAAATACATTTATTATGTAAGAAATTTAGTTGTACAATGATGAAAACACTATTATTAAAAAGTATTATTAACACAAAGTAGTATTATAAATTACAGAAAACGCCAATCCTACATATATTACGCTACAATATATTTCGACAGACTCAGGTAGAATTGAAATTGATACTATGTTTTCTAAATTTCAAATTTTTAATATCTTTTTACAAAATATATTTGGATAGGCACCATATAAATTAAATTAAATTAAATTATGATTAAGTAGATTAAAATAAATTGAAGAGGATCTTACAATTAAAATTCTCTAAAATTAAATAAAGAGCAAGAATTTAGCCCCGTTTTCTAATAATAAAAGTTATCACAATGACAATTCAGATGTAGACTGTAGTAAGTGCCAAGGATCTGAAACTGGTTGTTGTGGTAATTCATGTTCCTGTCGTTCTTGGACATGTTGTATATTAATGCTATTTTGTGGACTTAAGCTTTCCTCATATTTTTCTATTTAATCGTGTTAGGTGCGATGTATCTTTATTACAACAATCCGTCAAATATTGTCAAAATGGAGATTAATCGTTATTCAGTGTTAATAATTTTCGATGAATGTTTAAACAAGACGAACACATGTGATTTGATGAAATGCATTAAGATGTCCCAACCTGCATTAATCTAATATGCTAATAATTATTCTCCTTTTTTGAATTGACTAATTTGGATGAAAAATAGTTTACAGTTTCATGATAATTTGACTTTGATAAAAGAAAAAGTTTTGTGATATTTTTAATTTACTTGATTTAATTAATATGTGTGTTTAAATAATATAGGCTAAGTTTGGTAAAGTTAAATAATAATATGTGCTAATAATTTTACTTTAAAAAATATATATAAAAAATATAATTTTAATTTTTAAATGAAATCGGATAGTATTATAAAGCCTATCACAGGAAATGGTATTAAATTTGAATATATTAAACGAATTCCAGATGCAATTCATCGAAGTAAATTAAATGGCGAATTATCAAAGAACGTGCATTTGCTTTGCTACAGAACAATTAGTAAAGCTGGAAAAAGATTGAATTCAACTTAGAAATTCAACGGCTTTGATGAAGACGATGAAATTGGTATTGAGTACTGTTCACATTTATGTTGTGAAAACTTGAAAGTGGATTATTTTATGAATATTGTGGATTATTTTGTGCCGCGTTAAATAGTTCCAAAATTCTTTTCCAGTTCGAAATAATGTCATCGCTTACAGAAACGGAATCGGAAATAATGTCGAAATTTCTGCTCATGCTCATTTCTAATTTTTGCTCTTCAAATGGAAATTTATTAACGAAAACATCATCAGTGCAAAATGTTTTTAAAATTATGCAATTTTCGACTTTGATGGAGTTTTGTGAACATAATTTAACTGAATTATTGTATCCTATCTTCCAGTCAAATGATGAGGTGTTCAGTAGCGCATTGGATATGGCTTCTCGAGTTTTTTCTATCAAATCCTCTATTTCAGTGCAAGAATCAACATCATTTAAGATGTGTACGAAAAGTAAAGCTGTAAAAACAAATAACTCCCCAAGCAGAACTCGTAGTTCGAGAGCTGGTCTACAGTTTCCTGTTTTTCGAATTCACAGGACGTTGCGAAAGGGAGAGTTTGCTGAATGTGTTGGAGTTGGATCGACTGTTTGTTTGGCGGCAGTTTTGGAATACTTAGCTGCTGATTTACTTGAATTGTCTGGTGATGCTGCAAGAGATAACAAGAAAGAGCGTATTATTCTTTGAAATTGGCAATCTGCTATCGGCAATGATGAAGAACTTAATAAATTAATGGATGCTGATTCGAACCAGACTGCTTCCGATCAAACAATATTTTTAAAATAAAAAATTAATGAAAAAGTTTATTTGAAAAACATCAAATTAAATCGATATAGCTTCAATAAAATTCTTACTGATGATGACAGTGGATCTGTTGAAATATATTGTAGTTTAATATATGTTGGATTGACGTTTTTTATTATTTAAATTAATGTCATTGTTTTAAAATTTAGTTTTAGCTGTTTAATTATTATCGTTCTATATTATAATAAAAATCACAAATTGGAATTTCAATATTTATTTTATAAAATATTCAAATTTTCTGTCTTTTCCATGAACAAAGATTGCTAGCAATTTCCTACATAATTATCTATGGCATTTATAATTATGTTCACATTTTTAATTGCAACCATATTTACATTAACTATATACATGTATTATTAGAATATATTAATGCTATATTTATATAATAAATTCCTTACATTATCGAAAAAAATAGTCGTGTTATTTTACGAAAGGTTGTATTGACCATTTAATAGTAAAGACAAAAGAAAACCGTCACAAACCTCTTTTTTGCCTACACAGGTCCCTGAAAAATGTCGAAGAAAAGGTGTATTGTGAAAAAAATTGTGATATTTAAATTATTTCTTTAACCTTCGAATGATTAGAAGGTTAAAATTATGAATAAATAATATTTTTAGTGTGCCTAAGACCAAAAACGTTGACCCGGCATTGATCTCCAGTTATATATTTTTATTCCAATGGTTCCCAACCGGTGGGTTGCGACCTCTGACTCTGAAAATTAATTTTTTAAACAAAATGTTTTATAAAGCTTCAACATTAAAGTTAGTAGCTTCAATTGAGTGTGAATTTTAAATGTAGAATACACAATTAAAATTTAAATATTTTATTCTTTTACAAGTTTATTTTTAAAAATAATGACAAAAAAATATAGCAAATTGTTGTGATGATTAATAATAATGATTTAATTATATAAAAATCTTAACTAAAAAACGTGGTGACTAAAAATTAGAAGTCAGATATGTAACTGCAAAAATGCGGTGAAGGAGAAGAAACCCAATTAATGTCTTCGTTGAGATCACCGCAACTTAGCAAATGTTATCAATAGGTCATAGTATAAGAAATTTTGGAAACCGCAGCTTTATTCTTTGTATTTGAATAACTCAACATAATAAGTTTTATTTTTACAACATAAATCACAATCGTTCAAATTTTCACCAACCGTTATAGCAAATTTGCTAAAATGTCTGTCAAACTCTGAGATTTTGCTTTTAATTAAATTGATTTGTTTTTAATAACTAATTAATTAATTAATTTGTATTTTTCAAATAAATTTGTCTTGGGATTCATCATCGAATTGATATTATTATATTCGTACTTGACTTTTTATTTATCATCCGCTCATATTTGTTTACTGTGGAAAATACCAATTTTTACAATTTACAATTAAGTTTTGCATTTGATTTATTATTTTTTTGAATTCAACTAAATTGTGACTTTACATGATTTTGCACAGAGCTATTTGTGTAAATTTTGCCTTCATTTATGCAACCTCAACATAAATGTGCTTGAACCGGGCAAAATCTAAAATTATATCAACAAATAGAAAAATATTTTAAATTGTTAAAATTCAAAGAATATGAAAGTTTGCAAATCTTTAGAAAAAGATTTATGACAAATATTATTTTAATTTCTTCGAAAGTTTATTTTAAAGACCAGTCGTCAACAAATGCAAAGTGAGAAACATATTTAGTGGAAAGATTAAAACATCAACAATCATTCGTAATAGATGGAAAATGATTATAAAATAATCAAAATTCACTTTTAAAAATTTTTTATTATTATTATTATTATTATTATTATTATTATTATTATTATTATTTTTATTTTTATTATTATTATTATTATTTTTAGTAGTATTTAAGTAAAAATAAATAAATAATTACGTGAAGTCAGTCATTAAATTTCCTTCTTTTATCAATCTTAAATCTTTGTAGATTTGAACGCTGTTGTTTTCACAGATCACTGAACCGAAATTATCAGTCAATTCTATAAGTTTATAAGCATTTATAAACAAGAAAATAATTCGTTATTTCGAGAAAAAAAAATTTTTGTTTGTTTTTTGCAGAAAACATAATTAACTTCTACTCGTCACCCACCATTGACAATGCGTTCAGAATTATAATTTGAATCTGACGAATGGGCGAATTCAATTAGAAAATGGTAAAAATTACAATTTGGACACCTAAACTTTGCGGTTTCAAATAAACATTTGACATAAGTTAGATGAGTAAGTTATATCAATGTACAACTTTAAGTTATAATCATGATTGTTGTCACTTTGGAATGCATTTAATTAAACAAATGTGCTTTTAAAATTATTTTAAGATATTGAAATATTTTAAAAGACTAATTTTTGAAATTATTCTAATTTATTTAAATTAGAAAAATTTGTCAATTTTGAAGTTTTTTGGATAAAAAAATATTGTGATGTCAATTAATTCTGATTTAACTTACACAATTTCCAAATTGGATATTCTATATGCAAATAATTTGAATATCACACTCTCGTGGTATCTAACATCTTGATCGTGTACGTAAACCAAATATATTTATATAATTCTTTTCAATAAATAAATAATTGTAACATATTTTTGGAAATTTTATTAATGTCAAGTTTACGTAAATGTATTGTGTTAAAAGAAATGTGATTCCTAAAATTTTTGTATTATTTCATGAGTCCTGGTATTGAAAGGGTTAATTATAAAGTTATAAGACAAACAATTTTAAGTGTTCGTGTGGTTAGTTGTACACCAGTTATCATACATTATATGCAGTATTATCAAGAAACAGTTAATTTGTACATATAAAAAAATAAAAACACCCACTTAAAATAAAGATAAAAATTATAGTCATCGACATAAATTAAAAAAATGTACTATATAAAAAAATTTTGCTGGGAAAAATAAAATACAAACATACATGCACTATGCATACATCAACCCTAAAATAAAAATATACATAAGTTTATACGATACATTACGTGATATCTAGTGCAATTTACAATACTATAAACCAATAACTCACTTTGTGTCGTGGTTACGTTCCAAAAAATCACGACGCACAGTGAATTATGATTTTCTATAGCAAACCATGTAAAGATCGAAGATAGGTTCCAGGGTTACGAAAATACTACTTTTTAAGAAAAAAATTGAACAAAGTAAACATTTAAAAAACAAAAATAATATAAAATGTTATTACATACAAAAAAAGAAATTCAATTAAAACAAAATAAAATATTCCATTAATTTATGAAAAATAAAATATAAATTAATCACTGTCAACCAGCAACAACCTTTCCACTCATTTGGCTAAAAAAAATTACAAGTGAATGTATGTAAAAAAAAATAATATAACTCTGCCAATAAATAAATTGGAAAAATATTTACATTTTTTGTAACCAAAAACAACCAGTAAAAATTTATAAAAAAATCTGACATAAACAAACGCACGTGATCGCAGAGGACAGGGCTGATCAGAACAACAAACGATTTTTTTTAAATAAAATTTAATCTTTATTAATTTTAATAACATATACTATTAGAAACCAGTAAACGTAAATAATATCGGCAAGAGCTATAAATAAAAAATATTTTAAATACTAAATATAACACAACTTATTACAAAAATTATAAAACTAACAAATATAGTCAATTTGAGGAATCACTGTCGTTTTCATCGTTTAAATAAATTAAAAATGGTTCCATATTTAATTCTACCATATAATCTAATTCCCTCATATCAATTTCAACTTTTATTTTAACATACTCAACGCATTTCTTCAATATTTTTGGTATTATAGTTCCTAAAGCCTCATGAAATAATTTATACATTTCTGAAAATTTAAAGTAAACATTTTTAGTTGCTAGATCATTTTTAATTTGCGCCCAAATTAATTCTATAGGATTAAGTTTGCAGTGATATTGGGGAAGTCTTAAAACTACTTTATTTTGTAATATTGCCATTTCATCAATTATATATTTGTCATATTTTTGTTTATGTTTCTTTATTATATTTAATAACTCTATTTTTAACATATTATCATCACTAATTTATATCAAAACCGTACGCACACGCCAACCGAACCTCGCGAATACCAACCAATTCTTACATCGAAACTAGTTTACTATTTGGAATTGCACTGGATATTACATAATGTATAGTATATTCTTTGATTAGAATCAGACATTATTACAGAAGTTTATTACAGGAATTTTAATAATAAAAATATTTGATTCGAATATATTTCAAACGTTTTATCGAATTACACTTTTCTATTAGTAAAGCAGAGTAAAGAAAAACAATGTAAAATATATTTTCTTTAGTAAAATATCAATTTAAAACTCTTTTATAAATTTGGAAATGATGATGATTACCGTAAATTATAAAAAATATAGAAGAAAAACATCGATAAACGTAATTTATAATTGAAATATTATATTTAAAGTTAAATATTTTTAGGTATTTAAAAATTGATAATAAATAATTGATCAAATTCATGGAACATAGAGAAATTGCTAAAAATTTCGTGAAGTTATTTATGAATGAAAACATTTTAGAAAGCTTAAAATAGTTTTATTTTAATTGTAAAATTTATAAATTTTACAATTGTAGAAAATTTTGATGTGAATTCATCTTAAAAAATGAAAATTCCATTATAATAAAAATACTATTATAATTAAAAATGTTTATAAAAATGTAAATATAACTTTTAACTTACCGTCTACCCTTATCTTTTATTGATAACTGGTGATACACTGACGTTATATTATGTGCATCTATTTAAAACATGAGCTTTGTGCTTAGTGACAGTACGTATAGAGATATTACTGTCTGTTTTATGTTTATGTTGTATATTATTTTTCTTCTTTTGCCGTTTTTAATTCCCTTAATGTTATGTGTTTCCTTTCAGATACTTTAAAGACATTAAAATATTTATATACTACGGCAATATTTTTGGATATTTGTAAAATGAAGTAAATTTTTAAATGGGCTTTTAGTAATATATCTAGTAATATATCCACATTTTGTCTTTGGACTTCAAAATTTGGATCAAAAACTAGATCAAAATAGAAATAAATACCTTTAATATTTAAACTAATCCAGTCAATTCGGAAATTAATTAATTATTTTGGAAAATACTAATTAATTTTGATTAATTTTATTAGATTAAAATATACCATTTGTTGAGCATTTCATTTTTAATCAGATATGAAATCAAAGATTCTGAAATATTTCACAACAATTCGGGCAATTGTAAACCAGATAAGTTTCCAGGAATAACAAATTTCCCAAATTATGATTTTATCACGTATATTACGAAAAAAACATGGGGAAAATATTTTCAAAATCAACTTTTTTTATCAAAATAAAATTATATTTCTTTTTAATTTGTTTGAATATGTAATTTGACAGTATTTTAAATAAATAATGAAAATAATATATATATATATATATATATATATATATATTTTAATGATATAATCAAAGACAGAATGTCCGATGGGTTCCATGATAATTTATGTAGAAATTGTCTCACAAGTGTTGAGCCTTTAAACCTTTCAGTCCTTTTGGGACAATACAACCCCACGAGCAGATTAAAAATTACAAACATATCAGTTTTGCTATACAGTCGATATGCATTTTTTCATCGGTCTCTTCTATCTTTTATCTCACTGAAGTGAGTCAACAAGTTCGTACAATTTACATTTTTGTGTCAGTAGTGGCGTATCCGTGCTAGTGTTTGCCTTACTTGGTGATATTTCAATAGGTTTTTGCCTTTCTGCCAATTATGTTTCATTCTATTTTATAATTAATTAAAATATAGTTATTGCTTTTACTTTTTGTATTCCCTTATATTTTTTATAATATAAGTTTAATTAATGAATGAGTTTTTTCAATCTGCCATTATTTTTATAATTTAGTTTTGTAACAGATGATCCCACATTAAATATTCTAAAATATTTTTAACTGTACCGCTATAGATAGTTGACAATAATTCATGCATTAGATCTCTACTACACACAGTTTCGTTCTATCTCACTTTTGTAGTGTGTGTTGAATTGTCACACAAACCTATATAATTTATGTTATTTGGCAATTTTATCGAGATAATTCACATTAATATTTTTATTTAATTTTATATATTAAAATCTTAAGTAATTACTTAAATGTGATTAAATATTTATTTTTAACTAAAGTTTCCTGATTATTTAGACACTTGAAGTAAATAATTAATAGTACATAATAAAAAATATTTATTATAAAATAATTCATTATTTTTAAAATATTTTTCAAGGATTAATTTAGGTGCTAAAAAATGCAACAATCTTTTCAACGACTACTTTAGTATCATTTTTTACTATGGAAATTTGGGGATGACAGAAAGAAAGGTCGGTGTTTTAACTATACTAAAAAACACGAAATACATTTATCTGTCTGTTTGTCTGTCTGTCACAAAAACTCCTTACAAACAGGGAACAGTAGAAATGTAACATTTACACATGACATTCTGGATGTCATTTTTAGATCACCTATGCTACTTTCAAATGTTGCATTTGTAATCACAATAAATAAGGCTCAAAGGTAATCGCTCAAAGTCACAGCCATTAATTTGACCAAGAAGTGCTTCCCGCACATTGTTCATAATCTTCGATGACTAAAGAGAGACTAATCATATTCTATACGGTGAAGCCTAATAATAAATGTTTAATAACAGGATGAGTAAAATTGATTATAATGAATAGAGAATGAGTTTGAATCTAATCCGGCGAAGCCGAGTAATAAAGCTAGTATTATATAGTTATTTAATTTTGTCTTTAATTTAATCGCTTTTTATTATATGTCAATGTAATATAAATGGAAACCAGAATCAATTATGTCAACAAATGTTTTTCCTTTGCTTCAAATTAGTCTAATGAAAATTTAGTTCTTTTGTTTACATTGTTTATTGCTGATAATCTTTTTTTTATTTACTTTCTTTGAACCGAAGTGAAAGTTAGAATCGGATGAATTTCTAACAAATTTGTTTTTAAATGTAAAAAAGAAAATTATAACATTTTGCGGAAAGACAATTGTATCAAAATATTATTACAAATTTCTGATTTGATTTATTTATTATTTTCAAAATTTATTTAATTTTTTTGACACTAAAAAATAAAATCAAGTTGGAGAATTTTGTAATATGGTTAAATCTTTTTTAATGCACAAATATTGTAAAATTTATTAAAATTGTAAGTGCCCTTCACTTTATACATTGATACAAAATGTCGGATCATGTACATACGCAAAATGTTGAAAGTTTTAATAATAAATTAAAATTAGACATAAAAAGAGAAAAAGAGTTAAAAGAGGCGATAGGCCAAGATTTTTAACATTTTTTAAATTTATAGATACTTATAAAGATAATTCCCTTAACAAAATGCTTGTGATATTAAAAATTAATTAAATTTTTGTGTTAACTTTTTTGTATTATATTGTTTTTGGTTAAAGTTCATTTTTTTTATTAATCTTTCTAATATTTTTATAAGAGTATAAAGTTTGCATGTTGAATTTTTAAGAGAATGACGTTCGTATGATCCAAAATGTCTAGCAATGATTGAAATGAAGTTGGCAACATAAAATAATAGTTTACCAAATAGATTGGAAGACATCCTTAACAGTGCAGAATGTTTATTTTATAAAAAAAATCTAGAAAAATGTGCCGTTGCCTTTTAAGAGTCACTTATTCAAAAACCGATTTTTAAAATACGAGAAATGATAAAAGTGCATAATTATAAAACCGAGGTGAAATTTATTATTATGACATTTTTATTAAACGAGCTAAGATTAAAATCAGTAATGATAAAAAGCTGTCTAAATAAAGGCGACCTTTACTAAAACATAAATTGACAATTAGGTACAAAATTCCACAATAATATCAACCTTAACGTATGATTAAAATGGTGACAACTTAAATATTGTCCGCCTCTTAAAAGTGTTTCCTTACTTATCCTTACTTTTTGAAATCTATTTTTCTGCTATTTATATGAAATTCAAATTATTAGTGTATAATATTATTTTAGTATACCGTAGTAATTATAATAAAATTATAATAAATCTGTAATGTAATTTAAAAATTGATTCTAAAACGTGTACTCTATCGACCAATTATTCATTATAACGTGTGATCGACTTACCTACATTATGCACTTGTTTGCAAGGAATAATAACGTCTATAATACAATTTGGTATGTAAACCAATAGATTACTCATAATTTGTCATCAATTATTAATTTTCAAAATTTAGTTTTGTTTGAATTTTATTCAATTTAAAGTAAGTTTTAATAATTTTTAACTTAAATTAAATGCTTTTATATTATTTTCTACATATTTTCATTTTATTGATGCATTTTGAGAGACAGTGATGAATAAATTTTAATCGGTTTTGTTATTGAGTATTTCATGTTTATATTTCCAAATTTGTAAATTATAGAGCTAAATGAACTATTTGGTATTCATAATATATGCTCAAAATGAAATTCATTTTTATCATTTACTATATTTTATTTTTATTTTCTCGATAACTCATCGAGTAGTGAGATTAAATTGAGTAAAGTTTCTGGCATAAAATTTTAAATATTTATATATCTTATTGTTTTTTAAAACATTTTTACATACAACATTTCTACTTATTTAAAGTTTACATACATTATTTGTCATATATCTTGCTTGTGTGTGAAAGTTGTTTTTTCTCCTTTTTCCATTACCACATTAGACCAAGGGGCATTTAATAGAACAATAAATTGCACCCTGGAATTATTAAAATGCTTTTTAAAGTAATCAATTTTTTGTTTATTTAAAATATTAATGAAAATTAATTTAAAGATAAATTTTATTAATTTATTATGATTTTTGTTAAACTAAATTTTAAAATGTTCTATATTTATACAAAAAAAGGTAATGCATCAATTAATTTATTTAAATATATAAAATTTACCTAAAATTTCTTCTTCTATTAAACATTTTCTGAATAATCATATCATGGTTATAATTTCCATAATTTGGCTTTTTTATCTCTTCATTGACTACTTGACAAATGGTAGCACCTTGAATACTGAACGAAATTCAAGAAAGAAAACTTATATTCTTATTCCATTTTTAATTCTACGAAAATCACTTTCAATAACTTCAATTATTCATTTTTATCGGTAGTAGATATTCTGTAATAATCTCTGTAAGTTAACTAAATTTCTATTATTTCCTCTATGTAGAATAGTTAATGCTATGGTCTGTTTATTTTTATATTTATTGTCTGTTTATTAGTATTTTTTTACTATAGAAATTTTGTGAATCGAGATTGTGCAGGTATTTTTTCTTGCGTGAAATTGTTATACCCTCCTACAGCATAATGTGCAATCTAATATTACAGGTTTTATCTAATATCATTTGTGGCTATGACATATGCTCATTTATTGTAGGTTAGTTTTTGGATTTATTATTTAAGGTGAAATATAAAGTCCATTTAGGTCTAATCTCCCTTGGTGTAAATGATATTATTCCATCCAATAATAAAAATCAGTACACAGATAAGTTTGTATACTTCTATAATATACGTTTATTGAGTTTTGTTTATATTACAGATGTTTTTATTACACACAAACAGGTGTATTTTAGTGGATTTATGTTTTACAAAATCAAATGATAAATTAATTTAACGTAAAATTTATTTTCAAAAAATATAACTCAAGTGCATTAAAAAGTATAGCATTTACTTCAGTAAATTTTTACAAAATCCATTGACAATATTTTTTTGATTTTAATATATACCTTTTCTCAGTAATAAATATATTATTAATTGACCTAAAAGATTCAAAAAAACAAATCAGGATTAATTATAAACAGTAAAAATCATATGTTAGGTTTTTCTTTTCGTTTTTATGTTATTTAGCCGAAGTGGATGTATTACCAGAATAATTTTATAATCCGAAATTTCTTTCCAGAAATCTTTTAACCATCTGTCCATTTTGTGAATATAATTTCATTAAATATAAACATAATTCCTTAATTCTTATTTGAAATTTCTTTGAATTACTATTTATTTAATGAAAATGATTCTGTCATTTAGCCGTAACTTGTGTTAATAGCAAATTTATATGAAAAATATAATTCTTTTATTGCGATTTTGTATTCCTACTTTCCAAAAAACGATAAATATAATTTAAAAAAATTTTGTGTCAAGAAAAAACATTTACTTTTGAAAAATTCGGATTTTTTGAGAAATGTTTCCGAGAGTAATAATTTAAAGGAATTTTTATTAATAAGTTTTCTAAATAACTTATTTTTACTTAATTTAATTACTTCGTAAAACATGAAATATTAATATATAAATAATTATACTTCTCTGTAGTTAACCCCATAATTTTATCTAGGTTATTATTTATAAATTATTAACTAGCGTACGTACCTATAATAAATACAACTCACCTTAAAAGTTCGCCACTAATGTAATAATAATTCTTTAATAATTCTTTATAAATTTAGTTTTTGTGATCGTGTAATTCAACTACTATATGTAAAGTGACCAGATATTTTTTATTGGAATGCGAGACATTTTCAAATCAGAATTTAAAAGAACGCTTAACACATTATCGGACAGATTTTTCTTATATTATTTATTTGTTCGTTAATATAATGCATTAATTACTATAAAAATTAAAAATAAAATTTATTTCTAGTAAATTAATTAAACAAAATACTTTTTTTAATACAATTTGTTGCTGTTTAATAGTAAAACGCTATTTAATATGAAGTAGAAGAAATAGAAAGTTTGTGAAAATGTTAAAAGATTTGATAAGATTTAATTACAAAAATTTTAAAAGCGATGTATGTCTAATGTGACACATTTTCCAGGCCCGTCTTCTGTTAGGGGCAAACAACTCAAATCCGGGACAGTCCCGCATAATTTGGGACGTCTGATTACTTTACATATATGTCTAGCAACTTATATTTAGTTCAATCTGAAAAACATTCATAGAAAATTTACATTTAGAAAAGACGAATCAGTACTGCGTCAATTCATATTCGAATGACTATGAAATAAGATTAATGAAATGTTGTATTTTGTGTTGCATATGCTCATAAATTTAGCATTTATTTTAAAATCATTACCCTTCAACATAATTAGGTTAAGAATAAAGGTTATGTTTGTTATTCTTTAATTTCTTTTTTCTGCCATTATAAAGCATGTCTTAAAAACCAAATAAGGAAGATATGCATTTTCCAGCTGTTCTTACTTTTTTATAATAGTAATATAATAATATTGTTATCGGTTTACTTAAAAAGTAGGTTTTGTGTTGAGAAACACTGATTTTAAATATAACTAAAAAATAAAATATTAAAGCTATAATTACAGGATTTGTTTTAATTAAAGTAGAATGTAAATAATTTAAGGAGTAATATCTTGTTTGTCAATACCATAAATAACCTTATACAAACAATTTTTTATCTTTTCAATAATTAAGCTTCTCAAAGAGCATCATATCGGCTTCTGTGGCAATTTAAAATAAAAGATTTTCTTACTACAATTGTTTAAATCAAAAATATTTTAAAATTATATTTAAACTAAAATGTGTATATATCCGAGTGCCAAAACAACACTTAACAAAAATACAGCTGATTCAGTTCATTAAAAACTTCTATAATATAAGTTTTAATGAACAACCAATTACAATTATGATTAAGTTTATGAATTAGCCATTTTTAAAATGGCTAACAGGTAAATTTTTTAATAAAGTATATTTTAGGGCTTGGATTGTGATCTCGTATATTTATGAGATCATTATTCAAACTCTTAAATATTACTTTTAATCATCAATTATTATAAATTTAGTTTTAATTAATTTTTTTAGGTTTTTTTAGGAATTTATGCCAATTTATGTAAATTAATGGAATTATTTTCGAATAAATGTAAGTCCGATTAATTGAAAACTAAAATTTATTGTTAAAAAGTTTCTATATTCGAATAAACTATATTATCTTATTCAAATTTTAATAATAATAATATATTTAATTTATCACTGTATTAATACAGATCCGTAAATTATTATAATGTACTACATAAATTATCATAGATTAGGTGCAATAAAGACAAATATTATGGACAGTTGGTAATTAATAATAACCATTGATTTGTAACTTGAATTTTTTAAGTTAATTTCTTAAGTTAAATATAATTTTATTTTTTTATGTCTTTTATAAATAAAAAGAAATCAGAGGTGTAAAACAAAAAAGTCCTTATAATATATATATTTATATTTATAAATTTATTTATGTTTGCCGGAATTTATGAATTGTGGAATTAATAAATCTTTTAAAAAAGTAAAACATTTTTTTTAGTTTTAACATCTTTTTTGTGTCACCGAGGATAGCGATTTGAATAGCGATTTTGTTTAAATTCTTTTTCTACAAGTTTTTTGTTCGAAACCATTCAAATTCAGAAGTACATCATCTTTCTGTTGTCACAACTTTATTACTGATAACCCTTTTAATTCGTAAATTAATTGAAGTTTAATTAAAAAATGCCCATAATAAATAAGTTCTGTCCATAATTTTTTCTCGTATGAGTATTTTATTATTATGGAGTCATTGTATGTAATGTAAATGTGCTTGTAATTCTTTTTTATTTTATACCAAAACTACTTTTCTGCTCTTCTGTGATAAATCCACCTAATATTTATAGGTACTCATAATTTTATTTCAATCTCATTTTGTCGATTGATAAATTAATTATTTCCTATAGTAGATGGTATATTTTTATATTATTAAGAATTAAATACTTTTGTTTTGTTTTGTCCGTTTCGATTCCAATTTATATTTTTAGAATTAAACTGCAGCGTACTTTCTTTTTCAGTACAAATTAATAATTTATTCTAGCAAAAACTGAGATAATTGGATAATATTTGAAAATTTATTAATAATTTATGGTTATATTTATGTGAATTTTCTTGAGATCGAAGAAATTTCACTTTTTAATTTACAAAGTATTTGACTATGTAAATTTCCCTTTCAATAATATTTGATAAATATGCAGCAGAAATGTCAAACAAATGCATTTCTCGATAAATAAGAACAAATAAACTAAAACTCTTTCTATGTTCACTTCTTTCTCCTCATATTTTATTGCCTTTGTGTTTAAACAATGCTTTTAGCAGTTTATGTAGCATTCAGTTATCTTACACAATTTACTTTTTTCTTTTTGTAATGTGATTGTAGCGGTTAATGTTTTCTTTTATTGACTTTACTTTTTTGTTTAATCAATTCCGCTCCTGTAAACTACAATGGAATTGTATTATTTTCAATCATTCCCTAAGCTTTCTTTTGATCGGATCATACAATATTCTTTTATATATTGTTTCTTTAATATATGATGCTTATTGTTGCTTAGCTATTGTTGCTGTAGATTTGTATTATTTAACAATATTTTGTATGGCCTTTTTATATTCTTAAAAATTTCATTTACTGAGTAAAAATTTTTTATTATTAATTGAATTTTTAAAATTTCTTAATTTTGTGAAAATCTTGAATAAAATTCAATCTTATAAATTATTAAATATTATGAAAGAAATTTTCAATCCAAAATATTATTGTGCAAAAATAATTCTTTCAATATTTTTAAATTATATTTTTTGATCAGGCCAATTTTACCTCAACAATTTGGTTCAAGACTAAAAATTTAAATATGTAGAAATGATAATTTTAATTATATGGTATTTATACAATAGTTAATATATTATAAAAGCTGCCACTCAACGTATGTAAATTATCACAAGACTGAGTTAACGTAAAGTCGAATTATCAAGTATCAGAGTTACCGTTTTTGTCGGAACACCTAGTTATTAAAGCATCCATAATTGAATAAAAATTTATTATAAATATCAATGCCACAATATTTATTTCAAAACTTACATTAATTAAACAAATTTTTCAAGAAGACATATATATTTGCCGCTTGGTGACACAGTTCAAATCAATTCGCAGCAAGTTGGCATGTTATTTGAACTTATACGTAAGTCTGCGCTATACACTATATTCAGCATAATTTCTATTGTGTACGTTACACAACAAGAAGACTTAGCGAATGAACTGACGATAAGCAATTGGAAGGAGCAAATTGGACAGTAAAAACGACTGAATCAGACCTAATTGAAATTCTTATATCGTATTAAAACAAGTTTTATAATATAAATAAATGAAGTAGTATTTGTATAAATAATAAATCAAACTCAATGTATTGACGTGGGTAACATTATCTCCTAGAAATCTCGGATATTTGTCTTCGGTTTGTTTAAATTGTCTTTTTTCATATTTTCTCGTTTTAGGATTTTGATATTCAAATAAAAATTTTATCTATAAACAGTAGAGGTGATTTTATAGATAATTCTTAAGAGTTTTACTTCATAATCAAGACCACATTTGTCTGGTCCAAACATTATTGTGTATGGAGTGGTATTGGTAAATTGTTTCTGAAATAGTTTCTATTCTTTAAAATCTTTACTAATAATAATTGTAAATAAAAGTGATAAAATATCAATAAATAAAAAGATTGTGTAATATTTTTACGGTGAAGCAGCACAGTGCAGATGTGAGAGGATAGTGCGATACTTCTGGACATCCCCGTTGAATAAGACGACATTCAATCAAAGATTATACAAAAGTAAGGATGATAAAATGCCTCAGGGCGACATCGGGCTACGAATTTTATCCGTTCCGTTTTCAAAACTGCAGCCAAACTATAAAAGTTACAGATGCGTAAACAAACTCTGTTAAATACAAAACATATTTGTCAATTGGAAATTGTTCCTCCTTTGAACTCTTTTCAACTAATTTGAGAATGATTTTAAGAATTATTTATCTATTCATTTAATATTATTTATTTATAATATAATAAAATTTCTCTCAATTAAAGCATTTGGTAAAATCGAAAATATCAATTTCAAAAAAACCAAATATTTAACAAAAATTTTAAAATAATAATGGCATTAATTTGTAGAAAGTTTTAACTTTGCATTAAAACATTCGACTACTTTTTTTATTTAAATACGCAAAAAAGAATTATAAGAAATTTAATTCTTTGTTTAAATATAGCTGAGAGTCATTTGTGATTTAACTGATGAGATAACTGACTTTCAAATTTTTGTTTATTTATTTTTGATTATGAGAATTATAGCTGAATATTTGTCAGTTAAAAATATTTTTATTGGGGTTTTTATCACCAAAATTAAATTTATTAAATTTATAAGCAACATGACAATTTCAAAAATTTATCAGAATACTAATACCAAAAACCATTATACATTTTATTGGGTAAATGCTTAAAATAGACAAAATTTTAAAATACAAAAACATAAATAATCAATTAAAAAATGTTATTCAAAAAATTAAAAATTTTTAAAAATTTATAATTTTTAAAATTTGGATATTTGAATAGCAAACATATAAAAACAGAAAGAAATCTGAATAAAAATTATAAATGTGAACAATTTTAGTTACATTTCACTTAGTACTATGTAAAAACGAAAATTTTTAAATTAATTAAATTTCGCGTAGATGGACTTAATGTTTTGACGGATATTTTTTCGATTGGAAATTGCATCGATGAGATTTTTGATTAAAGCTGAACGGTTGAAATTGACAGTAAATAGCAACTTTTCACTCAATTCACATAAAATCAAATGGCCTGGCGCATATTTCCCAACTCTTCAACTGGGATAGAAAGCTTCTCATTATAAATTCTTCTTTGACCTTTATTTATATGATAATGCGCTAATAAATCTTTGATTTCACCGCCGAATGTAGATATAATTTAACTGTCAACAACCTCTTTATTCTCAAAATCTCCATAAAATGATTTACCAGAAAATCTTAATTCGATGCAATGTTCATCAACATTATTTTTATAAATGAAGTTGATATCGTTTTGATAGACATAACAATTGAAATAGTTTATTACAGATGAAAAATCTTCCGATTCACTTTTCTGAGGGTGTTTTTGAAAGACCAAAATATTTCCAGTTGGTAGAATGTTTAAGTATTTTCTTCTAATCATTATATTCAATAATAATATTAAAACACAAAAACTATGTTTCAAATTTCTTTAATAATTCAAATCTTAATTACAAACGTTTTTAAAACCAACACACATTATCCTCATCATCAGAAATCTGGGCCAAATTTCAATCTATCATTTAAATCTAGTGAGTTTTGATTATAAGACCCTCTATAAATTCAAAATTAATTAATTACTAATTCATTTAACATTAATTATTTTAATTTATAAGGCGCGTGTCTACTTAATATTATTTAAATTTTAAAATATGGATCTACTAATAAAATTTAATTTTTTATAACTATTTCATGTAATCAATGGTATTTTATTAAATTTGGAGCCCTTGTACTAAAAATTATAATGTGCTTTAAAAAATGTTTTCAGATTTTTTATTTACAAAAAAAGCATATTCAATTTATAAATCAAAATTTTATTTATAAAAATAAATGACAAAAAATTAAAAAAATTGAAAAGGCAATTTTTTGATTAGAATTTTTAAAGCATTATCATAAACAAAAAATGATTTATTTATTATATTCACGGACGCCCCCATTCTACTGGCGTTCTTGTGCTAGGCAATGTTACCCAATGGATAGCAATATAAATATAAATTCCAAAAGAATTAGGATCTTAACTTCCGGATGAAATATGTTTAATATATTTTTAATATTTTTATTTAATATTTTTAGTACTCTACATTATTCTTTTAGGATAATTGTTAATAGTATTCCTAAGAATATAAATATTAATTACTAAGTAATTCACTATTACTATTACTCCTAGGTGAAAATAATTGAAAAAAACCATCAAATCATGAAATGATGAATAGAAAAATGATAAATTTTTGAAAATTCTTAGACTAAGACTTTCTTACAGGTTTCGTATCCTTTAACTCCGTGCAATAGGATTTAGAATATATATTTTATGTAGCAATAAAAATTTACCAAATTGTGTATTATTTGATAGAATACAATATTGATAATCAGAGAATAAAAAGAAAAATAATCAGGGTCTTGACACATATTTAATCTTAAAATGTTTGTAATTCTTATCAAAACCCAAAATGATCTCTCAGCTTTTGCTATATTCGCTGACATAGTTAACCTTCAGTCTGTGAATTGGGGTCAAATGGACCCCAGTCTTTGTAATAAGTGATATAATAAGTTTTTACACCAACTAACTATGTCAAGCAACTAGATTTGCCTCAACTAAGGTTTTCTTAATCTTATATATTTTGAATAAAAAAGTTTTTTTCATTAATTAATAAAAATAACATGACTATTTTTTAACAAAAGGATCGTAAAAAGCATTAAAATATATATGGGGTCGGGTTGACCCCATGCACAGACTATGGAAAATTTACTATGCTGAATTTTAAAAGACTTTCTACTCTGAATATTATCTTTTCTTATAATCTTAAATTTGATTTTTAAACCTATAATACTGATTATAATTTGGAGGCTCCTAAATTATGAAGCCCTAAGCAATTGCTCTCTTGCTCCTTTCAATGAGAGATATTGTTAGTGATTCTTTACTTTTGATATTATTGTACAAAACCGACAAAATATTTTGGCTTTTCAGATCTCCATTGCTATATCTCCATATATTTCTACATATCAAAAGTGGTTTTCTATCCAACTGTCAACATTGCTAATCCCACAAGATGTTCCTGAAAAACTGAATATCTTTTATATTTTTTGATGAGCTTAAGCCTCAGAGATCTTCTGTTATCATTTACCAGAGAAATATGTCGAATTAGAAAATTTTGTGTGGCATTCGATACTCATGCACTAGACACTTAATTTTTGCAAACATAATTAAGTATGTATTTCTGTTATAAGGCTTGATTACTCGAACTATTATTATGGAACTATTTTTATAGGTCGAAGAGGAAAAATGTTAAAGTAACGATTGTAACGACTTTATGCAAAAAAATGGTAATTTAATAATGTACCTCCTACAGGCAGGAGCCATGAGTGACAACCTAGTTTGTCTATGACTAAAATTGAATTTTAACTCAAATATTAATTTTGTAAAAGATTTGTAAAACTTATTTTAAAAAAAAATCTGATTTACTAAATTTAAATCTGGAGTATCCGATATTAATTTTACGTATGCTCCACCACATTCGTGATCATTGGGAAACCTTAGGTCATACTGAAGCACTAAGCATGAAGAATCAAATTTAAATGGCTTTTTTAAACCAAAAATAATTGCCGAATAAGCATTTTTAGATTTCATCACAAGTGAATAATCATTTACGAATGGAGTGCTATTTGCTCTTTCGACACTCCATCTTCCTCGATATTTAATGCAATCTTCTTGGCTATCTCTAACTTTGGAAAACTCAGCACTAAACATAATTCATAATATTACTTGAAAAGATTTAAAATGTTAATTTAATGAAATATAAATATAAAACGGTGATTTCTTGGGAGCAGAATGCATTAAAACATCAGACAAGTAAATAATAAAATAAGCCTTTGCTACTAAGAATTTACTGAATTGATAAAAAAGTTTAATGAAATTAAGCAATGTTAGTACACTATCAGAAACACATTTCATATTATTCACCATTGATCGACTATTTTCAATTTCTTCAATCTTCACTTTCACAAAATCAATTCAAAGTATAAATATAAATTTAGGCACACTGATTCCTCGACCGACTTGGGAATTCCAAAGTTTCTATTTTGATTGTGAGTATCTAACTTAAAATTATGCACTGATTTCTTATTGTAAGATGGTATCAAACCCCATCTCATCGTTTGAATGATTTTATTGTCAATAAAATTAAAAACTTCATTGTTATCTTTTTCGCAAAATAAGATTGGTTTCAATTGACTTGGTGATAGATTTGAAATCGCTGATCAGTTGTCAAATTTCTCACAATTGGCTCATGTTCATTTCCTTTTTGATTTAAAAAACTGACACAATTTTTGAATATCACTCTTTCACATTTAAATAATAAAACTCGCCAAAATGTTAAGAATAATTATTTCATATCAAATGAACAAATTTGATTTAATAATATTAAATTTTTTTAAAAAGCGTTTACAAACACATTTACTAAAATGTAATATTAAAACACAAGCAACATGCTTTTGTAATTTTTCCCGGCAATTTCATATTTTTCTTTTAAATTTTAATATTACGCTGCATTATGCACTCTTTATCATGGTTATTATTTGTTAAAGACTCTTATGAAAAAAGTAGAGAAAGATATGATCAATTTATTTTTTTAATCATGAAATAAACTTGCAATGATCTAATTATTAGAAAGAGCGTCTTTAACATACGTTTCACGATATATTTAAACACCTTTCAGTCATTATCAGGTCAGATAGAAAAAACTATAGATTTAATAAACAAATTAAGAAATTTTTTAATCTTACAAGTTTTCCAATTCAATTTAAATAATTTTAAATCAAATTAATTTTTAAAAATATGTTAAAGCATTTTTTAAATGATACTTTTATTCAGTCTATTTAATTAAAATTTTCATAATCTTTAATATTAATGTTATCATTTTCAATTTGTAAATTAAAATAATTTTAATAGAATTCATTTTATAAAACCATGAATTACATGTTCTAAGAGCGCAACTTATTATAAGTTGCATAATTTTTTTATTACAGAATTTATATACAAGCAATCCCATAATATAAACACTATATAAATGTATGTTAGTATCAATCATAATAAGTTGGAAATTATATGAAATATTCATCAAGATAAAATCTTGTTTTAATGCATCAACCTTAGACATACGGGCAAAAGATAGGTGAATACTGGTTGTTATAACCAAACTTTGAAGCTAATATTAACTTCGAATGAATATACTGGTTCATGTATTCATTCAACGCTTAGTATTTATGGAAATCTTCGACAGCTTTAAATACAAATATGTATTTAAATGCATTCGATAACCTCGAAGTACTACTTTATACATTACGTGTTGACTAATGTACCTAATGAAATACTTATTGGTCAGTTATATGCTACTATTTTAAACTGAAATTGTTTAAATGCTACTATTAATATATGCATCGAATCTTTTCCCGCACACAGTTAAAATCATTTCACCACAAGATAGTAAAATACATATAAAATCAACAGGGCGTAACTATGGGCAGTTGATTCTCGTGACCCAAAATTTGGCCCAAGTTAATTGAGACATCGGAAAAATAGATATCTCTAATTTCAACTCACGACCATATCTAGTCATGTGGGAAATGTTTAAAATTTTCTGAGATGGTGGTACCGATAATAATTGCTGAAAACAAGAGAATCAAGAGGAAGCGAAGTAGCGATCAACCAGTTGACTATAATTACTAGATTTTATATTAATTGGCCCTAAAATATATTTTCGTAGTTCAAAATTATCTGCTTGAATGTATATTTGCTTCCAAATATTAATAATAAAGCGTTATAACTATAGTTTAAAATGTTGGGGTTGTCGGTGAATTCGAATAGGAATTATTGTCAATCTGCCTACAAGCGTGCTTTTGAACAACAGTAACGAACTCGAAACGATATAAACTTTATTGATTAATACACTTTATCTTCACTTTAAAATGACACAACGAATTATCAATCAATCACAATTTGGTGCTTATTACGACCCTTCGGGAAGAATATCACTTTTCAGATCAATTGGCTTTACAATCACTTGACTACTGTGGTGGGCTTCTGAGATCGGTAACTCTGATTTAGTTGATTTGCTTTGCTTTGACCTTGCTTAATTTCTGTTTCAAATTTCTCTTTAATTTCTTTTTTGTCTTTCTTTGTCTTCTGTAATTTTTGTCCCTTTGATTCCAATTTCGCTTCCTTTTTATACTTCATCATCCAATAATACCTACTTGTGTCATATAGAATTTCTGATATATTTTACCGTGAATTCCCTTTGGGCCTCTATAATCACTGACAGCTCTCCAGATAAATAATTTTTTAGAGATGGCCTTTCCCAGATTCCCAAACAACATTCCTTTCCTTATATTGAAAGGGCTTTCGAAATAACGTGCAAATTTTCCCTTTTTTTTGTTTTCCTAAATTTGCACTCGTTAATTATAAATGACCTTCTTTTATTTAATTGTCTGTTTTTATTGATTTTCTCTTATTCCATTATCGTTATTCGGCATTTCTTTTTCATTCCATTTTTATTAAGCTTCAAAACCATATCTTAATCACTTATGATAGTTTGCCCGAATCATTTTACATGTTTATTAATTATTTTACTCTATTATTTAGGTATCCTCAACAAAAATATGTGGACGAATAATGATGTTAGTATGTAGGAATAAATAGACGAAAAAATAGAAACTTAATCTCTAGATAAATGGTTTAGGTTGTAATCGAATAAAAGCTGAAAACTGAACAGAGATCTTCTATCGACGTACGATGCTCAATTTTTGGGACAACCACCAGCACGAACACCATTCAATGGTTGGTCAGGAATTTGTGCCGAGTGGCTACAACACTATTTTGATTGGGGTTGTCCGCTAAGCATAATATAAATAAAAAGATTCCGAACCCAGTAACCCTATAATATGAAGTAATACTGTTATTCTAAAACTAATTGTGATCGCAATGTTTATAGAAGATAAAATTCGCCATACTCAATTCTACTGCATTACAATATAATCGCAACTATCTAAGATGTTAGAGATTTGATTTGTGTAATGAAACAACACATGAGAAATAGATCTAACAGAAAATTAAATTTTCAACCAAATAATGCTGATATCTTTATAATAATTAAAAGTATTATTGTTTTATCATGCCGAAATGCATGAGATAAATGAGTTTCTTATTATGAAATATTCAGCAATGCTCCTAGATGCGAATAGATTAAAAAATTCTTAAGAATAACGAAAAATATTGTCAAATTAAAATTAGTTAATATATTTCATTTAATAAATGTGAGAAAAATTTGTAAACATCTCTAAAAAATACATATTTACCTGCTTTCATGTTGCAAGAAAAATAAGGTGAAATTTTAAATTTCACTGATATTTCGGTAGTATTTAATTTTAATCATAAAGTGATAAATTACATTTACATCTTTAAAAGTTTTAAAAACCCTTAAAATAACCACGAAACATTTCTTTTGTACCTAATTATTGTAAAATAAATAATAATAAGTCATACTGTTTTGCTAAATCAGACGATCCATTAAACATTAATAGCAAATAAGAATTTTGTAAATATGGTGTACTCAAGTATGTCTAATTTGATAATTAAAATTTATTACTCAGTAATTAATTTCTAACATGATTAAAATCAGTCGAATTGCTTGCTTTTTTTACGCTAACAGCAAAGTTTAATATTCCTAAGCTAAAAATAATAAAATTCAGCATTTTCAAATGCGCGATTTCTAGAAGCTAACTCATACAAAACCAGTAAAACAAAACGACTGAATGATTACTGAATTCTTAAAATAAATTTTGGCATAAGTTCTGTTGAATTTTATTTATATTTTTAACGGTTGAATAAATGATTGAGAAAAAAACAATTATGTGAAAAACAAGATTTTTTTGTAGATTATACTAATAATTTATTGGCAATTCTGAATATAATTAAAAAGGATTCCTTTTTTTGTTTTTAACATTTCGAAAGTTATTTTTTTTAGAATAACAGATGATAGAAAATAATACAAAACTCGAAAATAAAATTTAAGGACCCATATATTAAAATAGAGTTAAATATGCTTTCTCAGTTTCCTGAAACGGGTATCAGAAGGATTGAATCCTTTTTCATTTGATCCGTATGCCGCCCAACTTGGAGTGGGAGCCATATATTCTGTAGCATCGAAATCCTTTCCAGTTTGAACCAACTCATGGAATTTTTCATAATCAATCCAAGTATTCCATTCGTCATTAACCTTGAACTAAAACAGAAAATAATACCACTACCAATATAAATATAAACCAACCTTTTTCTGTGCAAGCAAAACACAATTCGAATGCTCATGTTCAGCTGCAATTTCGTAATTTTCCAATCGATCAGCGAGCTGTTGCACAAAACTCAAAACTTCCTCATGCCATGGCACATTAGCCATAGTCAATTTGCTGGCTTTTGAATCCCCACAATATGTGACTCCTTTAATCTCGATAAAATGCGGTTGACCAAGATCCACTAGATTAGCGTAAGCATCCAATTCATCGACATTCCATGCTTTAACTAGAGTTAATCGATAAACTGTTCTTTGCTTTTTGTCTTTGACAGCTGTTAAACTGGCAACAAATCTCTCCCAGAAATCTTTAAAAAGTGGTCTATCGATTTTTTTCAAAGCGTCTTTTTCACCAGCGTCGACACTAACATAGAGTTGAGTAACAGGAACTAATTGCTGAATCGCATCAGGGAACTGGGCGTTTGTCACGAGGAAAGTGGAAATCTGTCGAGAATGAAGCAAACCAACGAGGGTATTGATTCGTGGATACATAATTGGCTCACCAACCAGTGATAAAGCACAGTGTTTTGGTTTCAGACCTTCTAGAAATCTCTCCTCTTGAACACCTGGAACTCCTTTAAATTGTTTCACCATCTGAATGTGTTTTGCAACTGCTTCGTCGACAATCATTTCTGGTGGATCCATAATCCATTTCCACTCAGTGCCTACTGGATTCGAATGATGTCGCCAACAGAATACGCATTTGTTAGCACAAGCTAAACTTGGAGTAGCTTCCATACATCTATGACTAGCGATTCCGTAAAAGGCGTGCTTATAACATCCTCCACGACCTCTTAACATAGACTAGAAAAGAAAACGGTTATTATATTTACTGAATAGGTTGTTTAAATTAGTAAAAATATTTTTTTAAGGTCATGAAATATGACAAACACAATTAGTAAAAAATATTAATAATAATATCGATTGAAATATCCATTTATTTATAAAATTCTTGATTTATCTAATATGGAGTTTATATACATGTATTAATTTTTAAATATATTTAATTATTAGAACGTATACTCTTAAATCTCGTCGAAAAATGGAGTGAAAAGATTAATAGTGAGTCTAGAACACGATTACCATTGTAAGTTGGTTAAATGTAGATATGAGGAAAATGATATAAGGAAGCATTTAACCCCGCGTGTTATATAAACTTCATCCATATTTGAGAATGAGAAAGGATAAATCATTAATTAAGATCAATTTTTAGGTGCTTTTGGATTTCAACTTATCATTTCCCAGATACCAAGCTCATAATATATTGATGGTCCATGATGAATGTTGTAATATAACATGAATAGGAAATGAGTATGTCAGGATGATATTATTATGGAAATAATATTTAAAGCCTCTGCTTATTTATTTCACAAATTATTTCATTAATAAATTTTAGAAGTATTAAAAAAATACTCATTAAATATACCTTAGTCCAACGGCACATTTTGACTCCACTATGAGACCCAATCAGTTTATAGCCCTGTTTTTCTAAAGATGTTCTTAGCATTGGAGTTAACATTTCTCTTGGAGTTTTATTTTCTACGATATCTTTTCGTTTTCTCATCATCATTCCAAGGTCTTCCATATCTACCAATTCATTTCCGGAATCCATATTTTTTTCTTCCTCTTCATCTGAGGTTAACACTTCATCATCTGAATTTTCTTCGGTTATTTCGATTTTCTCGTTTTTACAGCATGAAGAATTAGAATTATTAGTTTTACAGCATGAAGATTTTTTGTTATCACATACATCTCCGTTTGAATTTTTTGTCTCTGAAGTACATGTCAAAGTCTTCCAAAACTTTTTTGACCACTCTTGATAATCATAATCTAATCCCCCATTTTTGCTATTAACTACATTTTCATCGCATATGCCTATTTCTAGTAATCTTTTTCCCGATAATGACCAAAAAGCTTCATCGATTGCTTTAGACACTACGTTAAAGTTTGATTCATAATACGAACTACCCAATCCAACTACAGCAAATTGAAGATTTTCAAGGAAATTTTTATCAACTCGGAAATCATCTTTAGCATCAATTAACCAATTATAAAACCACTTTGCATCTTCAGGTGGAGTACCATTTTCATATGTAGAAACAAAAATAACAAGTAAAGATTTTTCTTTATTCAAATTTTCTTCTGGATCATAAGTGTTCATGTTCATCATTTTAAAATCATAATTATTATGAATACATTCTTTGGAAAATTTCTCAGCAAGAATTTTTGATTTTCCAGTTAAACTACCATAAAGAATCTTTATTGTATTTTTTTCATTAATATTTGTTTCAGTTTTGAATTTAAACTTAAAAATTTCATTTATCAACATATATCAGCTAAATTAAACTTACAAAATGGATTATAAAATAATACAAAATAATAGGTAAAATCAAGCTTAGGGCTAAAACCTCAAACATGCTTTACTTTAAAAAAACGTTTTAAATTATATGAAATTTAAAACAAAAATAGAAAATATCTGTTTTTTATTTTTTAAAACTTTATATTGTAAAACAAAACACATCATTTTTAAATTTAGTTTGTAATTCAAAATACAGTAATAGTTGAGGCCAATAATTGAATGACAAACATTATGAAAAACTTGTATTTTCTTAATCTTGTTGTGCTGCTTCCATAACTTAAAACATAAACAGAGCACTAGATTAAATTACATTCCAAATAAAATATTAAATAAAACACAAATGTAAAATAAATTAATAACAAATTGTATAAAGTATAACAAATATTATATATGAAACGTAGCAAATGAAACAATAGGAAATTAAATTCGAGTTCAAGATTCGACGATAAAGATAAATTAGAATTGAAAAAAATGTATGGAATTTAAAATAATCATTGTCTATTTCATCAAACCATCATTGCATCAATTCATTTTAACTGCTACGTATCTGGTGGAAAAGAAAATTTACAGACATACACACTTTAAGGGTATTTAATATTGGTGGGTTATTGGGTGTTGATGTTTGTTTAAAATTATGTCGTGGTTACCCAGGTAACTCCATATAAATATTCTTTCACTTACCACTCGGCACCCGTCGCTAAGCAACGTTGGAACTGTGTTCGAGTGGGTGGATCGTCCGCAAAAAGTGAGCGCTATTACTAATGCTGTAATTGCCCGAACGATCTCTGGGTTCAACGAGCTGTCGATAGAAGACTTGTGCTCGCTTTTGATTATCACGTCCCCTTATGTCGTAAATTTTATCATTCGAGTCCATCAAATTCTTTAAATAACGTTTAAATAACGATAAATATGGTGGGTTACTGGGTTTCGCTATTTGTTTAAAACATCCTATTGTTGCCCCGGTAATGGCATATAAATATTACTTCAACTACCACTCGGCACCCGTTGCTAGGCAACGTTGGAAATGTGTTCGAGTGGGTGGATTGCCCGCAAAAAGTGAGCATTATTACTAATACTGTAATTGCTCGGACAACCCTTGGGTTCAACGAGCTGTCGTTGGAAGACCTATGCTCGCTTTGTAATGTCCCTGTGTGAGAAAATTCGAGATCAGATTCAGGTTGATCAGTAAAAATAGAACAACGTTTCGACGACAAGGCGTGAGTACTCACGATGATAATTCCATATAAACCATATCGTGTGGCCTATTACTGTATATTTGTTTGACAATAATTACAATTTTATTTAAAAAAAAACGATTGAAAATATATATAATGTCGGTAAGTTAGTGCGATTTGCTTGGTAGGCGTGCAGCTTTGCGGCGGGCACGTTCCTTGCGTCCCGGCCGGTGGTTACTGGACGGCACTGTTGATTGATTCGCTGCTAGCAGGGCATTGTTGATTGGATCCCGGTATGCCAACTGAGATGGGGCAAAGATAAGCGGGTAAGTTACCGCTTCCCCCTCACGACTGGCTGCCAGGGCGACTTCCAATCCCCTGATTTGCGTCCGGAGACTCTGGTTGAGTTGACGCTCCTCCGCCCAACCCTTTTGAGCGACTGTCAGGCGTTGGTGGGTAGATTTGAGCCTTGCGGGATCCACCCAGGTCGACTTCACCTGCTGCACCTCCTTGGTGAGCTGAATTATTTGTTCATACAAGGATTTGTTGGATTTCTGGGCGCGATATAGTTCATCTTGTAGCAATTTGGCGGGGTCCATCGCTAATAATGATAGAAATAATTAGAAGATGGTTTATCGATAGATTACAACCGTATAACATTCGGTTTACTTTAAACAAAATTAAGGCAAAATCACTAGAAATCTTAATTAAGGGAAAAATAAAATAACGAAAATATAACATTCGCGAATTTAATTTGTATTATCTAAACCACAAATAACAAATGGTTTCGGGCGATCATTACACAAAATTTGGCTTAAAATCCCTCAAGGGAATCTTTTGGCCACCCATTCTTCGGGTGTGTATCCCGAGATCGACATAACCGGTCTCTTCGTGTCACGGGCTCGCGTCGTAGTGATTGGCGAGTCCTGAGTTGGAGCGATTGGCTGGAGATGCCAGTAGTTATCGGCTATCCGACCCGCTAGTAGATCTTCCTCGACGTTCACCAGGTACTGGCGAGCTCGGATTACCTGCCGGTTTACTTCGAGCTGATGATTTTCTAGATTGCTGAGCAGTCGTTGAGCCTGTTGGTGAATCTCCTCGGTCGGGCTCCATTGATCGATTTTCCTAGTCCCCGATTGTTTCTATCGAGAAACTTTGACGGGGGGAATTCTGGGCACCTCTCCTGACGTTACTGAGCCAGGCCCATCTCCATCGGTCCGCGAGAGAGATTTCCGTCTGATCCATTGAATTAGTTGCTGAAATGAATAGTATTAATATTATCAATCTTAGTGATAGGAAACAGTGACTATGATGGGTCTCTCGCCGTCGATGAAACTAATTTCGGTTATTATTGTACATCGAGATTTTATTGATCTCTCCGTTATCTCATAGGGAACGTAATTGGTTTCATTTCAAGAGTTGGTTTGATTTTATCGTCACTATGTATATCTTCTCATTATTTCCATACTAGTTTAGGTTATTCTAGAACGCTTAGTGCACATCATTGTAAAAATTTTTCGTCCGTCAGAATCTTTGGGGCGAAGTACTCTCTTGGTTTCGGCAGGTCTATGGTGGGCAATGGCTAATACGATAATGGCTCTATAATGAACTCTTCCGAGTGATGCTCCTAAAACCATTGAAACTGGACGAAATAGTATATGGAAATTATAAGGACATGATTAATCTTTCTACGGCGAGGCGTATAGATACTTTAAAGGGAAAATTGTGATGATCTGTAATTTAGTGGCCTAAACTATGCTTACTCGGGTATTTGAAAGGTATTCGTGAAAAAATGGAAAATTGGCGACGATGGGGACGGCTATAGGGGATAATTGATTAGACATTCATGATTAAGACAAATTTATTTGCAATCAACATTTTATATGAATAAGAGAATCATTTAGTATTTTCAAACTAAATGTAGATGAGAAACTATTTACTCTACTAATTTAAATACGGATAGGAAAATCGTTTGCAATTCCAAAATGAGTATGATTAATGAAAAACTGTTTACGATTAAAATTTGAATATGAGAAAAGGAAATTATTTATTATGGGCTATGAATAGTAAAAATCATGTATAATTATAATTTAATACAAGAAAATTATTTACAATTATGATTTAGACGTGAAAGCCATTTATAATTCAATATAATTTATGATGATCTTACATTCCGTTGTCTCCTGTGCCGTTGTAGCTCCTTCTGAGGACATCCCAGGTCTCACCGTCGTTTCATTTGAAGTTAAATGAGTATCCATAGTTAAAAAGAAAAAAAATTCCAAGTCGTTTTATGATGATAATTTATATGAATGTAGAAGTGGGTGTCTGTGCACACGGATCGATTTATCCTGCCGAATCTCGATAAACTATTTATCGACTGAAATGTTTATATTGAAAGTTTCCGTTGGTGAACAAATTGGTTATCATATAGAAAACGACTGAAATATTTATATTAAAAATCCCGGTTCGTATACGAATTGGTTATCATATCGAAAAACGACTGAAATGTTTATATTATACTCGTTGATCGATTGATTTACGAATTATGATTATGGATTTTTCAATTTTCGACATCCGGACATTTACAATTTCGCAAGGATCGAATTTTGGCGATTATCGATAAGTCGGAGTTTATTTCGTTACACCGTCAAGTAAGCTCCTTTATACGCTTGTTTTCTTATGCTAACAAATTTTCTTTAGTTGGGGGTAAATTGTCTCTGTTAACGGGTTAGTTATTTTCCGGGAGATT
Organism: Schmidtea mediterranea; assembly: GCA_022537955.1. Taxonomy (NCBI): domain Eukaryota; kingdom Metazoa; phylum Platyhelminthes; order Tricladida; family Dugesiidae; genus Schmidtea; species Schmidtea mediterranea. The sequence continues at coordinate 69,450,853 of CM039679.1, read as the reverse complement.
TGGCCTTGGTTTATTAATGGAATTTTGTTCAGGGAAATTACTTATTTATTGATATTATCGGGATTTTAATGTTGGGTAATTTTGATTTATTCAAGTTAAATAAAGTCATGATTTAGAGTAGTTATGGGCAGGTTTGTAATCTCATTCTGTTCGGGACGGGCGAGATTTTATTCAGTTGGGTGATGAAATTCGAGTCTCCTAACTTTGGATTTGAAACTTTAAATACGCTATTGAATTGCTTTCTATAATCTGATATTTTAGTTTGAATTTATAATTTTTCATTTTTTCGATGTTCGATGGAGTCATGAATTATATTGAGGTCGGTCTATGACAATGTGATTTTGAAAACTCTGGGTGATTTTGGATTTTTCTCTCGCTTTTTTATGTGAATTCCAATTCTACATTATGAACGTTGATGGATGCTAATCGAATATTATTGGTCATTTGTTAGTTTAATTCATCATTGGTACTAGGGTCTTTAAATTTATCGAAATTATTATGACTTGGCTGCCGTAAGTTCTTGATTGTCGTGGGCGGGTTTAGGGTTAACCTAGTTGATATTAACACTTCGTAATTTACAATCATTAAGCTGAAATTTTTGATTAATAACCTGAAATTATAACTAATACCCCGCGTTTACAAATAATAAATTTTATAATTAGGGTTAATAATACGAATTTCCGATTAACAATATGAATTTATGAATAGTAATGTGACTTTAGAACCAATAATATGAAATTGTAATTAGTAATACGAATTTATAATTAATTGTATGATCTTATAATTAATAATACGAAATTATGGCTAATAGTAGGGATTGATAATTAATAACAAATTTATAATTAATGACATGCATTTATAGTAATGGTTAATAATACTAATTGATAATTAATAATCTGAATTTATAATACGGATTTATAATCGATAATATGAATTTATAATTAATAATATGAATTTACAATTGATAACATTAATAACATGAATTTATAGGGAATAACAACGATTTCATTTTTATTTAATTGCCCGTCACCTTCCCTTAATTGACCTTAGGCGCATTTTGTGTTCATATTACATTTATTGAGTGCCCACTGGACTACTCGGTGTGACGATTTTTAGCCGTATGTAAAATAATTTAGGTCGAATTTGCAGAAAACGAGGAAGTAGCCAAAAGACCCCTTCCTTATTTCTCCTTTCTTCTATACGGAATAATATTGACGTTCCAATCCCTGCATTCCGCACGCCGGGTCTTCACGGGCACAGATCATCGGCGGTATTCCACGCACTTACACGAATCTGAATTGTATGTTGATTTTACTGACTTGCGATGTGTCTTGGCTATGGGCCGGAAAAATTTCGACATAAAACAATTATAGAAGAACAAATTCGATTTTAAAATTATTATATTTATTAATATATTAAAAACAAAGTACAAAATTACTTGACCAAATCAATCCGATAAAAAATTTCATAAAAATACCTCTCCCCCATGCCGACATCCAAGCAGAGCTCTACCGAGGTTGCGAGGATGGGACGTGGAGAGAGAGTTTCCAAATAAAACTACTGCTCACCTAAAAATTCACAATAGATTTTTAAGAATTAACAAAAGTTTTGTTTCAAAATTGGTTAAATTTTATGTGAAAATGTATCGGTATTTATACCTATTTTCTGTCCCTAACCTCGCGTGTTAATTTTGATGTAGTAAAACAAAATTCGACCTTGTTATTTTCTAGTGTATTCTAATCTTTATTTTTATTATTTTTTCAATTTATTTTGATAATTTTTATTTGAAATTTTTATTGAATTATTTCTAATTCAAATTCTTGATTTAAATTTCATTTTCATGAACTTTTATTGATTTATCAAATTTCGGTCGAATTTGTTGGGTTTTCATGTTATGTTTGTATTTGTATCGTGCGGATCTTGTTGCATTTTGTTATTATTTTATTTATTTTTATGTTTATTATTTTATATGTAATTCTCTTTTTCCTCATATTTGATAGGGTTTAATTGATGTTTTAATAGGTTTGAGTTTGAATTTGCATGTTATGTTTGCATGTGTGTTACCGATCCATTTAAACATTTTCCAAGGCCGTATGTGTTCTGGCCCAACAAATATATATTTTAAAAAGAAAACAACGCATTTGATACGTGTAACTACATATGTTGTGACAGAAGCGATACATTTTTAATGAGTCGACTGCGTGTTATTTAATATTCGAGCGGCTCGGCGCTTAACTCGCTCTTTTCGCCCGGGTCGATAGCCGCTTGTCGTTGGTGTAGTTTTTGGAGTCGTTGCCGTCTCTCGGTAGGCCAGTTGGGCAGGTGCAAAAACGAGGGGATATGTCACTGCCGCCCCTCTTGACAGGCTGACGGTGCTTCTTCCAACCCCTTTATCTGGGTCCTCAGGCTTTGGTTTAATTGCTTTTCTTCCATTCAGCCCTTTTGTGCTGCCGTGAGCCTTTGATAAATCAGCTTGGTTTCCTTTGGTTCCATCCATGTGGCTTATGTCTGCTGAACTTCTCTGGACAACTGGATAATTTGTTCATAAAAGTTTTTGTTGATTGTCCTCGCGTGCCCCAATTCCTTCTGTAGAATTTTTAGGGGTTCCATCTCTGTAAATAATGCTATCAATCTTTGTCTACTAATCTTGAGTTATTTAATTAATCATACAATTTTATAGTATTAACCAAACAAACAAAAGAGAATCGTGGAAACTAATTATTTATTTAATTTTAAATCAAATTTCACTAATGTTGTTGTAAATCCGTAGTCGAGATCATTAATTGGATTGAGGACCTGGATGGTATCTCTCATCACCTTCATCAGGGGCCGGCTGAGCGTGAAGGCACTCACGATACACAAAACCGGTCGTTTTGTGTTCCGGGTACGGCTGACGCGGATCATTGGGGGAACGCCGACTTTAGTTTCCATTCGCTCATCAGTACAATCACGAGTGGGGCTGTGCGGCGGTGTATACCCATCGGTATCCGCAATTCTGCCAGCCGCTATGTCCTCTTCCACATTTGAAAGGTATAGTCTGGCCCTGGCTATTTGGAGATTGACTTGGTGCTGATGATCCTCGAGCCTAGACAGGAGAAACCTGGCCTGATCGTGTATTTCCTGGGCCGAACTCTGACCACCTTTTCGTCTGCCTGACACAAACGGTCTCTCATTATCTTCCAACGGCTGCAAGGCGTCCCATCGAGGCTCACTCGGCTTGGGCACAGCGCTGTACTTGTTCCGCCAGACTTGTCGCCATTGATCGGTAACCTGCATGGGGACACGGATAATGGCTCCGGATCCTCCTGAACGAGATCGTGATCAAAAGATTTACCCTTAATCCTAGGAGATTAATTACAAAGAAAACATCAAGATTCCTATTTTAGTTCTTAAAAATGGTATCGAAAATCATTGTCCTTCTTCTTAAGAAAAATTTTAAATTCATAGTGTAGGTCCGACTTCCTATTAATAACATTCTCTATATGTAGACGTAAATAGAATTTCATAATGTTATGATTTAGATTACCTACGTGTGACAAAACCATACCCCATAAATTACATTTGTTTTGTTATATTGGCCGACAATTATCTAATAAAAATTGCCTACGCGATAGTAATAAGTAAAAATAAACAAACGCACTTACAATAAAATTTAACGTTTCACTTTCAATGTTTTGTTAAATATTTATTTCTATAAAAAAAATAATTTTAATTTGCTATTAATAAATTTAAACACATTCTGCAACCTAGCGACCATAAATGGCAAAAAATCTAAAACTTTAAAATAATGTTCATTAATTATGAAATGAATCTAAAATCATTATAAAATCACCTAACATAAACAAATTATTATCCTAATTTTTAAACGCATTAAAATAAGGTATGAATAAAATATTGACGACGAATATTAACCCAGATATCCTGTATAACATCGAAATATTCCCATGGTGCCTAAATACAAATGCAAGAGAGAAAAAAAATAATATTCCAAAGGAAAATGGGTGCCTATGCGAACAATCACTGAAGAAAAATGTAAGAAAAGTGAAAAACGGCTTTAAATTTGCATATTTTAGATTTGTATCTTTCAATATTGATTAAACTTTTCCCATTTTCAATATCTAGACCTGTTGGACAAGGACTAATTTTTTCGAATCACCATACTTCATTCATTTTCAAGTTGGTTTTGGTATAATTCGGTATTGGCTAGGCCTACCTAAGGTGAATTGGAATATTTGCCGTCGTAGTTGGAAAATTCAACCCTGTCATTATTAAAATTAATTTCTAAGAATTAAAATTTCCTAATATAGTTATTTTATAGAAAATCGAAATTCATCGTTAAAAATTAATTATTAAAAATTTACATCTCTCGGGAAATCGAAATTATTAAAATTAATTGTTAAAATTTATAGCTCTTCATATAATTATTAGAAGAATGTTATTCGGAGTTTATGATCAAAAAAGAAAATCAAAATTTCACGTAATAAGGTTTTACCCCCAATCTGTGGATTTGGATTCCGCGTCGTTCCCTTGCTTGACGTCCTGGTCGTGGCGTTCCCATTATTGAAGTCCTGTTGTTGGTTCATTCCTCGAAAATTGTCCAAAATATTATGATCGATCGAATCGTTGGCATTACTTTATGGAATCTGGCGGTTGGTGGGCGTATGCTATGTATGTGTGCGATATGCCGTTCACATTTATTACTATCCCCCGATGCAACACTGGTATCGTGTGCGTGGAATGACTGATTGATTTTTCCCAAAATGTCATGGTCTGCACTATTCTTAGGTGCGTGATAAGATGGCATGCGCTAGCTGCGGTTGACTAATTGGATTTCTGCCCTGTGTGTTGATGCTTAATATTGGCTATTCTCTACAGACACATTTTAGTTTTGCCATGGTTTCAATATTCCACACAGTAAGGTTTTTGTTCGTTTCCAATTAATTAGATTTATATTTTAACTTTCAGTAAGTCGTTGCTATATGGACAGGTTTTACCGGAAAATATGGTTGGAAAATTCAATTATTCATCTATTAGGGACCTAATGCTCACTCTGCCAGCTCGACCATCAGATCCAACCGGATGATGCCGCTGCCTCCTGGTTGGAATTATTTAACGGTTTTCACTAATCTGGCTTATGGATTGTTCGCTCATACCGATTGTGATATTTTAAGGTATTTCTTGTGATTACTTAATTATGCTTCCTTATGTAGCATTCGTCTGTTATGATTATGGTAAATCAATTTGGATGTTTTCTTTTTCCTCATTTTATAATTATTTAAATTATTGGGAAATTTTCTTTTGAATTCAGAATGTTCAGGAATCACATTATCAAGGTTATTCGAAGTTCGTATTGGAAAATCGTGGGTTTTTGTAAGTTGATTTTAATTTGCATTTGAAAAGACATTAAATAAAAATTAATTAGGCAAGTCTTAACTTTACATATTCTAAACTTTCCTCTTCTGGATTTTTATTGAGTCACCAAATTCGCTCTGAGGTTACAGTAATTACGCTAATTTTTCTTATTCCCAAATAATTTTGTCGAATCTTACTAGAACATTAAATTGTTAAATTAATCGCTGCAACCTTCACTTGATTAAATGGAGATGTTGACTCTCAATATGACATTAGTAATTTATAACTGTTACGGGAAGTTTACATTAATTGGAGCAATTTTGACTATCTATACCGAATTAAAAGCTTACAATATCAAGGTTCCTAACGGTTATTTTATTGATGTTAGTACGAAGCAACGACTTAAAATTTTATATTTCATTTTACCTAAGAATATACCTGTTGAGTTCATAACGACTACTGGAATCTAAATTTATTTAAATCCGTGACCCTAACTTAAATTTATTAATTATTAAAAGTTCATGGCGACCGCTCAATATTTATGATTACTTTAAACTCCTATTAATAGCTTGAAATTTCTGGTTATATTAAATTCATATTAATAGTTTGGATCTATAGTTGGTTTTAATTCATAACAACGATTTCATTTTTTATTTCCCAGTTACCTTTCTTTTGGTTGACCTTAGACGCATTGTGTTCATATTATAATTATTGAGTGCCTACTGGACTACTCGTGTGGTGATTTTGAGCCGTATGTGAATATAGTTTAGGTCGAGTTTATGGAAATTGAGAGACGAGGAAATAGCCAAAAGACCACTTCCTTACCCCTCTCTTCCCATATACGGAATAATATTGACGTTCCGACCCCTGCGTTCCGCACGCCGGGGTCTTCATGGGCACGAATCATTGGCGATATTCCACGCACTTACACGAATTAGAATAGTATGTTAGATTTTAATAACTTGTAGTGTGTCTTTGGCTGTGGGCCGGAAAAATTTCGACAATATAAAACAAAATTTGATATTATTTAAATATTTATTAAAATAAAATATAATTTACCACTTCATTCAACATAAACAAAATACCATAAAAATCCCGCCCTCCCCACGCCGACATCCAAGCAGAGAGAGTTGTTTAAATAAAAACTCTCACTTACATCGTAAAAATAACGTTGAAAAATGATTTCAAGTTTGAAAAACTGATTAAAATTGTGTAAAAATGAATCTGTATATATACCTATTGTACGACCCTAACCTTGCGTGTTCTTTTTGATTTAGTAAAACAAAATTTGACCTTGGAATTTTCTGGTATATTCTAATCCTTAATTTTTTTATTTTGACATTTTCTTTGACAATTTTTTCTTTAGATTTTTAATTGAATTATTTCTAATTCAATTTATTTGATTTTTATTTCATTTTCATGAAATCTCGGATTTTTATAAATTGTCAAATTTTAGTCAAAATCGTTGGGTTTTTCGTGTTATGTTTATATTTATTTCGTGCGGATCTTGTTGCGCTTTGTTATTATTTTAATTTATTTTTGTGTTTGTAATTTTATATTTAATTGTTTTCTTCCTCGCATTCTGATGGGGTTAATTAGTGTTTCAATAGGTTTGAATTTAAATCTGCATGTTATATTTGCATGTGTGTTACCGATTCATTTAAACATTTACAAGGCCGTTTGTGTTCTGGCCCAACAATCTAATACGCGCAATAGAAAGATAACTATTAAGCACCGACACGAGCAAATGTGGAATTGTGTCGTAATGCGTGGTCATTAATAAAATGTGAATCATATTACCATGACTACTAATATCTTGACCCACCTATGGGTTCAAAGACTAATATATGTTGGGCCAAAACACAAAAACCCTTGTGTCTCAGTTAAATCACCAAAAAATTGTAAACTCAGAAGAGTTGCAAATTCAGTTGTTGATATTGCAACATAATTTTGAGCATACAAAAACTACAAAGCTGAGCTCAAGTAACTGCAAATAAAGTCATCATAGTGGTGGGTTACTGGGTTTGGCCATTTTGTTTAAACCACCTTATTGTTACTCCGGTAACGCCATACAAATATTACTTCGACTACCACTCGGCACCCGTTGCTAGGCAACGTTGGAAATGTTTTCGAGTGGGTTGATTGTCCGCAAAAAGTAAGCATCATTACTAATACTGCAATTGCTCGGACAACCCTGGGGTTCAACGAGCTGTCGTTAGAAGACCTATGCTCACTTTATTCTGTCCCTTGTGTGGAAATTCAAAATCCATGCTGACCAGTAGGAGGGGAACACTATTTTCGACGACACAATGAGAGTATTCACGACTTTCCGACGACCATTCCATTTATAATCATATCGGGAACATACTATTTTAGATTTAATCACAATTACGATTTCTATTTATAAAAAAAAATAATAATTAATATGTCAGGTCAGTCATTTAAATCGCTTTGCCCAGTAGCCGTGCGGCTCTGCGGCGGGCACGTTTTTTGCGTCCCGGTCGGTGACTGCTGGATGGGACGGTTGGAGAATTTTTGGCCGGTGTGGAATTGTGGATCTGATTCTGGTAGGGTAACTGGGATGGGGCAAAGATAAGCGGGTAAGTTACCACTTGCCCCTCCCGGCTTGCAGCCAGGGCGACTTCCAGCCCTCGGATTTGCGTCCGGAGACTCTGGTTCAACTGACGCTCTTCTGCCCAGCCCCTTTGAGCGGCTGTTAGGCGTTGGTAGATGGACTTTAGTCTGGCTGGGTCCACCCAGGTAGATTTTACTTGCTGCACCTCCTTGGTGAGTTGAATGATTTGTCCGTAGAGCGATTGGTTGTCCTGCTGGGCTCGGGATAGTTCCTGTTGCAATAATTGAGTAGGTTCCATGGCTAATACAAATAAAGTTAAGTATGGTGATTCATGATAAGGGTGTGATCGCGCCATATTAGCGTTACTTCAAACAAAATTCGTATTATAATGACAAAAATTTTTATCAGGTAGAAAACAACTAACGACAATTTACAAATTTTTATCCTAAATATTGTTAAACGAATAACACAAAATCACAATTTACCAATTTAATTTTTAATTATTTATAAACAAATAGTAAAATGAAATCAAATCGTCACAAATCAAGAAAAAATGGATCTTCTTTAGGGGAATCGGCTCGCCACCCACTCTTTGGGTGTGTAGCCTGAGATCGCCATTGTTGGCCTTTTAGTGTTGCGGGTCCGGGCCGCAGTGTTTGGTGGGATCTGGTCCAGAAAGATCTGGTGGGGGTGCCAGTAGGAGTCAGCGATTCGACCCGCCAGCAAATCTTTTTCTACATTCGCCAGATGCTGGCGAGCTCGGTACACCTGCGAATTCATGTCGCGTTGTTGGGACACCAGGTTCTCCAATTGCTGCCGGGCCTGCTGATAAATTTCTTCTGACGGGCTCCATTGGGTGGACATCCTATCCCCAGATTATCCCGGTCGAGGAATTTCGACGGAGGGAAATCGGGACATCGTTCTTGCCGGTATTGGGCCCAAGCCCATCTCCAGCGATCTGCGAGAGAAATTGTGGAGTTGAGAGCTAAAAGTAAATATCATCAACGGGGGTATCCGCCTATGAGAACACCTTTATAAATCGTCATGTTTATTACTCCGTTGCTGTACTCTGGTGTCAAATATTGGTCCGCAAATTATTACTTCCAACAAAAAAAAAATTCATTACACTATGGTATTTGCTAAATCGTCTTTTACTGTCATCCGTCTACGTACCAAATTATGATGTATCGAATGGGAACCTCAAATTTAAGCGTAAGCTCCTTCACGAGTTTACCGGGGATCGTTGGTCAAAAATTCCTATCTCCTTCCCCGTCTTTACTGCCCTCATCTCAAAACTGGGGATACTATGAAGATCAAATAGGTTCGAACTTTAGTTTGGACGTGGGGTCGGTAGTTCCCAGCTTTCTACTCTGCTAACGACTCGAAAAATTTGTTTGCGGCTAAGGGGACATCGCTTCGTTATTTACCAACTGTGGTTTCGGTGAGTTACTTAACTACGTGAAATAGGCCACTTATTATACCTTATAAAACCATTTAATGATATTAATATTATACATTATAGATAAAATCATTCAATGATACATTATAATTAAAACCATTTAATAATATTAATATTATACATTATAAGTAAAATCCTTTAATGATATTAGTATTATACATTATAATCAAAACCATTTAATAATATTAAGATAAGAAAATAAATGACATGAATGAATAAAATTCGAAATAAATTACCAGTAGTTGCAGGGGTCAATTCCCCTGACCCTTCTCCTCCCGAGGACATTCCCGATTTCATCGTTACTTCGTCCGAATTTAGCGAAAATTCCATTATCATAAACTTCCCAATAAGAACAATCGATTTATCTTGGAGAATTCTCAGGATACTGGAAATGTTTAGATTAGTAATTGTCAATCGATTGTCGCGTTACAATTGTTTATATTATTGGCACTATTCGTAGGTGGGTTGTATATCCTGCCGGAAATTCCGGAATCAGTAAATATGTTTATTGTGGAATTAAATGGTCAACGATCGACTATTCAAAACTGGGTAACTATTGATTTTCGGCGATTATCGATAATTCGAATTTTTATCACGTTTACATGATTGGGTAAATTCTTGTTCTATCTATCAATTTTCTTAACGTTAATAGTTCTTTTCAGACGATGTTGTATATCTCCGTTTGGCCTGCCGAGAGTGGTTTTTAGAAACAATTCGCATTTATGTTATTCCGGTCAATGGAAATTATTTTACCTAGTTGTATCAGTGCTACATATTCGGTAAATGGTTAGTGCTTTAATTAATTTATTTTCGCACAATTTTGTTGTAGTTATAGGAGTTCGGGAGTTCATCTTACGCGAATTTTGGAATGATTATTTTGATACGTTTAATGGAATAAATTTTGTTTTATTGCTTTTCTCGACTTAACTGAACCCAATGATATTCATTTTATTTCTACAATTATGTTTAATCAAGTTCCATTATCCTATGAGATTATTCAGAAAAAATGCGTTTACTCGTCATACTGGGGAATGTACTTTGACTTGGAGCTAGGCTATTGTACTGAAATTATTGGGTGAGTTGGGTTCAATTATTATAATTAGGTATTAATCGGGTTTTCCCTCAATTATTTAATTAATTTATGATTCCCCTTTTTTAAGTCCATATTAATTATCAATTTATGAGAAAAATAATCATTTGATTACATAGCGGCATTGCGTCGGACTTGATTTAATGTTTTACGTTACTAAGGGTTTGAAACTATTTATTTAATACTGATTATAAATCTACAAATTTAGAGTTCAATCGAATTTATCAATTTATTCCATCTCAGATTAATAAATTTAATTTATCAACGATTTCATATTAACTTATTATCAACGATTTTATTTTATTTCATAACAACGATTTCGTATTAATCTATTCCCCGTACCATTTCCCTTTAATAAGCCTTAGGCGCATATTGTGTTTATATTATATTTAATGAGTGCCCACTGGACTACTCGATGTGATGATTTTGAGCCGTGTGTAGAATGATTTAGGTCGAATTTATAGAAATGAGAAACGAGGAAGCAGCCAAGAGATTTCTTCCTTATTTCTCCTTTCTTCTATACGGAATAATATTGACGTTCCAACCCCTGCGTTCCGCACGCCGGGTCTTTACGGGCACAGATCATTGGTGATTTTCCACGCGCTTACACGAGTCTGCGTTGTATATTGATTTTACTAACTTGCGATGTGTGTTGGCTGTGGGCCGGAAAAATTTCGACAAATAGGTTAATTAATTTTATGAAAAACGAGTTTTAACATTATAAATATTTATTAATATATATATCGAAAGCAAAATACAAAGTTACCATAACAATCCATTCCAATAAAATTTTCATAAAAATACATCTCCCCCCACGCCGACGTCCAAGCAGAGCTCTACCGAGGTTGCAAGGATGTGACGTGGAGAGAGAGTTCCAAATAAACTATCTCTCACCTAAAAATTCGAATAGATAAAAGTTCAAAATGGTTTCAAAAATGATTCTAAAACAATCAAAATTTTGTTAAAATTTATGGTTAGTTTTATGTGAAAATGTATCGGTATTTATACCTATTTTCTGTCCGTAACCTCGCATGTTAATTTTGATGTAGTAAAACAAAATTCGACCTTGTTATTTTCTAGTGTATTCTATTCTTTATTTTTATTATTTTTTCATTTATTTTTTATAATTTTTTATTTAGAATTTTTATTGAATTATTTCTAATTCAAATTTTTTGATTTAAATTTCATTTTCATGAACTTTTATTGATTTATCAATTTTCGGTCGAATTTGTTGGGTTTTCATGTTATATTTGTATTTGTATCGTGCGAATCTTGTTGCATTTTGTTATTATTTTAATTTATTTTTATGTTTATTATTTTATATGTAATTCTCTTTTTTCTCATATTTGATAGGGTTTAATTGATGTTTTAATAGGTTTATTTTAAATTTGCATGTTATGTTTGCATGTATGTTACCGATCCATTTAAACATTTTCCAAGGCCGTATGTGTTCTGGCCCAACAATAGGAAACACAATCAAAACATATAGAGGAACATCATTAAAGTTGATGAAGGTAAGTATTATTTTTGTTGTATAAGTGTTATATTTAAATTAAAATCTTTGAATCACTGTTAATGTTCTTATTTATGTAAGACATCAAGTTGAGAATCTGACAACCTCAAAAAAATTTTAAGATTCAAGAAAAGTTCTAGAAAATTTATCCATTATCAATTTTAATCCATATATTAATCTAACCTCTTTGAATTTTCGTTTCCTTAACCCTAATTACGTTGAGATGAGTCTTGGAGGCTCATTTCCATTTCGTAAATTTCTATATCTTTTTGTTACACGTATATTTTTGAAAGCCTATTACAATCACCATGAATTTAAAATAAATGTGAAAATATTAATAACAACAGTAAATCTAGTAATATATCTTATGGGTCTATGAGGCTCATCGCATACGTTAACGTAAGTATATTTAACCAATATAATTAAGGTTAACTATTTGGCTTGAACTGGACGTGACTTAGAAAGCATCAGTTGGAGACGCAAGTGGAAGGACTGACTGAAAATGTGGAATACCTCACCTACCTATTAGATGAGGAGATACAGATATCGAACACCCTGCGAGAAGAAGTAACCACACTGCGGAACCGACCGCCAATCCTACTCGAACCTCTATATCCAACAGAAATGCCAGCCCAAGTCCCCGCAGAACCAGATGAAGGATTTGGGGAGACGGAGGAAACATTTGTGTAATTAAGAGAGAAAAATTGTAAAAAGTGTAAAAAGATAAAACTAATAAAAATGATAAAAAACAGAAAATTGTAAAAAGCTAAAACAATGTATATTTAGTAAAAACCCGAGCGAAACAGAAATTCAAATGAATCCAGAAGACGGCAAGAATAAATACGACGAATGCCAATCAATCCCTATTCAATTGATACAACCAATCGAACAAGGCCCATTAGAATATTACAGCAAGAAATGGAGAACCGAAAGAAAAGAGTGGCGAGAGATAGTAGAAGAACAAGAATTAGAAATTGCTCGAATAAGTCAGCAACTGATTCAAACAAAACAACTAGTCAATACAGTGAAGCAAAAATTAACAACTAGTATGAGAGATAGCAGAGATCAAAAGAAAGAAAACAAGTATTTGAGACAAGAATTGGCAAAGATAAAACCCGAGTAGTCTTGGAAGACTATTGGAAAACAGAAGCGGAAAGGATGAGAGAAAGCAGGAAAAGCGAACAGAGATATTTAATACAACTAGAAGAAAGTTGTAAAGAAGCAAGGGAAATAAAACAAAACTAACAACGAACTCAAGAGGAAATTGAATCGTTAAAAGAGGAACTCCAAGAATCGAAACAAAAAATCGAAAAGCAGACAATCGATCAAATCAACTACAAACGTCAATTCAAAAGAAAACAAGCAAAAGAAAGAAATATCAAAATACGAATAAACAACCAGCGAAAGATAATTGAGGAGAATAAAGAACAATTAAAGGAACTCCCAAAATTAACAGAACGATTAATAAAAGCCCAAGTCCTAATAATGAGATTTTCAGAGAAAAGGGCCAAAGACGAGTGCGAAATACACTCACCCCCGAGGAAAGAGAAAGAGTAAAAAGGGGATAAACTTCACTGTATATAGTTAAATAACATTGTAAATAAACCCAGAATAACTAATGTACATTAGAAAAGAGGAAAATGAATCTAAGACTATGGATAATGATAATAACAATAACGAGAATATGCGTCATCGAGAACCCTTTGGAGAGATGCGAGAGAACCCACCCATTCAGAAGAGAAGACAGCACCTGTGCAAACTATAAAGAGATTTATAGAAACCCCGAAAACGACGAATGTCAGCAAATAATCCTAAAATGTAATCAATGTCCCACAAAAAAAAACAAAAAAACAAATGACGAATTGAAACAAAGTATCAGAAAAATCCAGCAAATGATACAAACCCTTTTGAATAACAACAATGAAGTGTCAAGAATGAAAAATGAGAACCTAGAAATAAAGAGGACCTTAGAAACAATCATCAGACAAATCCAAGCAACTATCAAAGCAAACCCCGAGAACAGATCAATGCGAGAAATCCTTAAAATCGCCATGTCAGCCAAAAGACAACAACAGAATAAATCCAGACAGAAGTATGAACCCAATCTAACAATCCTGTCGATGGAACAAATCCTATCCCTCAGTGTAGCATTGAATATCGTATTCTTAATATGCTGTCTTATCATCTGCCTAACAATAAAGCGACAAAGACAACCCATGAAATCTCAAAACTCGCATGCATCTCCATCGATCAACCGTGTCAATCAAACCCAACCAAAAGAGAAAACCAACTTGAGAGCGAAACCCAAGCCGTCAGTGATTCATTCGAAACTAAATTTACGATATAACTGATTTAGATTGATTTTAATACTGAACTAATTGACTTCACTTTGATTTTATTTGATCATACGTATAGTAGTCGGACCTTAAGTCCATCTTTATCTTGATATTTTTTTATACCGTAGAAACTTTTTATGTATGTGGGTATTGAGATCATGACCAGAGAGCTCGTAGGCTCAAACCAATGTATAAGAGTATGATCTGGAAAAAGACTTTTGAAATTGCGGGTCGCAATTTAATGGGCCCCCGAGTGTTTTATGTTGGGCCAGAACACAGACGGCCTTGTAAAATGTTTAAATGAATCGGTAACACACATGCAAACATAACATAAAGATTTAAACTCAAACCTATTAAAACACCAATTAACCCTATTAAAATGCGAGAAAGAGAACAATTAAATATATAATTATAAAATACAAAAATAAATTAAAATAATAACAAAGTGCAACAAAATCCGCACGAAATAAATATAAACATAACACGAAAACCCAACAATTTGACCGAAATTTGACAATTTATCAAAAAATGTGAAATTTCATGAAAATGAAATAAAAATCAAATAATTTGAATTAAAAATAATTCAATTAAAAATTCAAAAAGAAAAATTGTCAAATAAAATTTCAAAATAATAAAATTAAAGATTAGAATATACCAGAAAATCACAAGGTCAAATTTTGTTTTACTAAATCAAAAAGAACACGCAAGGTTAGGGTCGTACAATAGGTATATATACCGATTTATTTTCACATAATTTTAATCAGTTTTCATAAACTTGAAATCGTGAAAATCGTCTAATCAGTTTTCAGTGACATCAAAAATTATTATGTGAGTGAGAAGTGTTTGGGACTCTCTCCACGTCGCATTCTCGAAACCTCAGTTGAGCTCTGTTTGAGTGTCGGCGTTGGGAGAGGGTGTTATTATGATCGATATTTTATGGAATGCTCCACATTATGTTCAGAAATTTATATTCAAATGTGTTATATAGCAAAATATAGTTATTAAAAATGAAATTCTTCCATCAATGCTTTACCTTTTCAGGCCCAAAGCCAAAACATACTGCAAGTTAATAAAATCCAACACATGATCGTAATCGTGTAAGTGCGTGTATTATCGCCAACGATTCGTGCCCGTGAAGGCTCCGGAGTGAGAACGCAGGAGCTGTAACGTCAATATCATTCCGTATAGGGGAAAAGGGGGAAGGGGAAATAGTCTTTTGGCTGTTTCGTCGTCTCCCAATTCCCATAAACTCGACCAAAAATCATTGATAACATACGGCTCAAAATTACCACACGAGTAGTCCAGTGGGCACTCATTAATTATAATATGAAGACAAGTGCGCCTAGGATCAAACAATGGAAGGTGACGAGAATATCAATATAAAATCGTTGCTATGATAAAATATAGTAATTTTGCTAAAAGTCATAAAAACCTATTAATCAAATTCGCATAATGGCAAAAATTTTGAATACCACTCAACAAGAATAGTAATCTCAAGCGTAACTAGAGACTATAAAACCAAATACTATACTAATACGCGAAAGATTTCACTGAAATTCATAAATAAAACCAAAAATTTAAATTAAAATATAAAGATTTAATTGCAACAGAGCCCTTGGCAAAATCAAACCCGAAACGCCATACGTATAAATACCCAGCTTTTACTGAAACTCCTAAAGTCATTGACAGGTTATCAAATCAAACGAAATTCACGACGCCTTATAACTAAACTCTCATTAATTCGGTTGTTACAGTGAAAGTGTAAGGAATTATAACAACCCAACGAAAAATTGACTATGTAAAATTCACCCAAATCAACAATCACCTAAAGAAAATACAAAAGCTCGAAAACCAAAAACCCATAGACGTATCTATATTCAAGTTTTCCCGAACGTGTATCTAAAGTAAAATTTCCCAAATCAAGGTCAGAAATATCACCCTGCTTGACAAGGGAAACTCGTAAATATTCTCCTAGAACTTAGCCCCACAATGCAAATCAATTATCAGGAAGTTATTCGAGTTTCTATTTATAAAAATTTACATAACAATTATCGGTCAACCGAATTAAAAAATAACGAAAATTAACGAACATAATATTACCAATGGTTATATTAATACATCAAATCCAAAAGGAGGATAAATAAAATACCAAAATGTATAACACATCACATTATCCACAATCATTAAAATGTCCATGACGATAATTTCGCCTGAGAGTCGCGAAGAGGGCATGAAAACTTCAACTAGCACAACTGATATCGTCCAGGAAAGTTGACTTCGAGACAGGTCTAGAATGGCTTGAGTGTTAATCCCAGAATCGGAATAGGTGACGTACACTCCTTGGATTAAACCACCGATCTAAGGACTAATGATTATACTATGATAGAGGTTAATAAATGTAATTTACCATCCCGTTGCGTTTGTTTCTTGAGGCAATCCCTAAAAATAGGCCCATTTAACGAGGATTCCTTCTGAAAGATTCCTCGTCGAGGGGAATAATAACAGCCAAACCCCATGTTCAAATATCAACCTGGAATACACATGATTTTGTAAGCGAATCCACGAGAAATGTACGCATATAAAACTTTTCCCATGCCATTAAATGAAACGAATCTGATTTGTGCATACTGAATCTCAGTGAATTAAATCGACAAAGATTAATCGACATTACAACTTACTGTAAAGGGCATATGCACATACCACCAGTAAACTGACGACTAAAATGTAAAGGGCATATACACACACCATTAGAAAAGCGGTGAGGAGGTCGACTAAACACATACCAACACACAATCCAGAAAGTATGCATCAACTAAATTTTCTAACCCGATCAACATACATCCCATATAAAGGTTAGATCGACTGAGAATTAGTTCATTATAATTAAAATTTCAATATATCCCGAAAACGAGCACGAATCTCCGGAGAACAACACGGGCTCGAAGAACCCAACCCGGCTCACAGCAATGCACTATTATATTCGGGTAAGTTATCCTCAAAATTGTGTTCACAATTTTAATTTCGTTATTGAGTACTAGTGCAGATGCGCCCAAATCCACGGACTAATGCTAACCACCCGCTAACTAGAAAAATCAGACAGTCATCATTCAGATCATTAATAAATTATTTGATTTCGAAACCTCGTACTGTTTTGGTTTTTATAGAAACACTCGAAGTGACTAGTAAAAGTAAAAATGGAAGGCGAACTAATTCTCCAAAACTAGTGATATATACCCAACTGATAATTGACCAAGCCGATAGGGAATGTCGAGATCCAAACTGTTATTGCAGCGTCGTCGATAGAGACCGGAGTTAGTTGAACAAACCCACTATGAAGCCGGACACATATTTTATTTCCTTTTTGCGTAGGATCTCACATTGCCATGTCAGGTCATAATGAAAATAAAATAATTTATGGTTTGAGTTAAATTAGTCTTATATTGAATTACAAAATGTATAAAAGTAATGTAATTTATTATTAAAATTAAAGTAAACTTGGGTTAGATTGTAAAAATGTAAAAGTAATGTGATATATTATTAGAATTAAATCAAACTTATGGTAGAATGTGTAAAAGTAATGTAATTTTTTATTAGAATTAAATTAAATTTATGTTAGATTGTAAATGCGCAAAAAATAACGTAATTTATCATTAGAATTAAGCTAAATTTACGCGCAAAAGTAATGTAATGTATCATTAGAATTAAATAAACTTATGTTAGATTGTAGATGCGTAAAAGTAAAGAAATTCATCATTAGAATTAAATCAAACTTATATCAGTTGATTAATGCGTACAAATAAGGTAGTTCCATGTTAGGATTTATTTAAACCTTTTTCCTTTTGAATGGTTAAAAGTAAAATAGCCTACGATTGGAATGATTTTAGATTTTATGAAATTATTAATCAATAAAAGGAAAATAATCGATTACCAAAACTAGTGTATACTTTTATTAAATTAGGATTACGGTCGCGATATCCTATGATTCTCTTCGCTACAGTAAACCTAACTTTCCATTTATCTTTATCAGCAATTTTTCGTAGGTTAAAATTATAATTTTTTTTCTTTTTTGAGCAATTACTCTATGATCACGGTTAAGTAAGATTTTGCTCATTACCGTTGCGAGGAAACACTCCTATTGCATGTATATTACTTTCCAGTTTCCTATCACCAGAACCTTTTATACATTTCAAAAATAGGCAGCTGAACATTTTCTCGGCATCAGCTCTGGTAGGGTATAGTTCATGTGGGATATTGTATAAAATAGTTGATAATAATTTCATCAACCAACGCAAAACGAGGTGAGTACAGACAGCGACCCTAGTGATTTTCGAAGGGAGGCCCCGTAGATTAATGTCCTCACGTGAACCAAAGGCCACTATCGGCGAAATGTGATAATAGTAAGACCTCTACCGTAAAAGAACCCCGGTTGAGAATGTCAACGCAGGACGAAGGTGTAAGGTGTTGGATAAGTTATAAGACTCGTGAATCAAAACATATAGAAAGTTAGATGTCATTTCGTCAATTAATATTTCTCGTTTTCTAGAAGACTCGTAGATCGATACATCCCGAGTGATAGCCCGGTTCCCCACCCACTCGGCTGTCAGATGTAGGCAGGCAATGTGGGACGTGGGATTTTCAATATCCCCGGTCCGTGAAACCCGGGGTGGCACCCAAGGTGACTCCGGGGAAGTGGATCTCCCATATGTCGCCATTAAAAGTGAGCCCGGAAGGAATCCGGCGAGAGAAATACGAGGACAGGCGGAAACCAACCGCCAGGTGGAACAAGCAAGGCAATACCTCCGGAGGGTGAACGAGGATATTGCGGCGGGCCGGATACCCAGTACTGACGGGTATGCCCCGCAATATAATGTCTCGTATGAATTAGACGACCCCAGACTCCAGAGACGAATGCCTGAAATGCGAGTGGCAGTTCCTCGACACATCTTGCCGAAAGGGATGAGAAACGAAGATGAGATTACCGAGCTCCATCGCGAACACTCTTACGCGAGGGAGCGGTGCATCAAGAAAAGAAAATAGGATGACAAAGACATTCTAGACGTGCATGGAATTTCCTGAGATAATTTGAATAAATAAATCCGTTTTTCACTTTTTCGTTGTTTTATAAAATATTTTTATTATTCATTATTACTTTAACTGAATAGTTCCCCAGAAGTGACTTAATAAGTGATAGTCCAGAAACCCCTCTTTATAAGCGATTAATTGTTTATATAAAGATACATATTATAATACCTCATCTCATTGCAGAAATGAATCCTCAACAACTCCCCGCTCTACAGAGAGAATTGGATAAGGCTCACGCAATCAATTGGGATCTACATCATCAGCTGCTCCAACTCACCCGAGAAATCCAGCAGATCAAGGGTACCTGGATAGAACCGAAAAGGGTGAAGGTAGTTTATCAAAGAATGGAAGCAGCACAGAAGAGATGGGCCGGCAAACGACAATGGGTACAGAATTTGCGGACACAAATCAAAGGACTGGAAACAGCGCTGTCGGCGAGAAGGGGCAGCGGTAACTTATCCGTTAGTCTTTGCCCCGGCGCAATTGGCTTACCGTGACGCGCTTGATCCAACTACATCCAAGGACAAGCCTAATCGGCACCGGCCAGGAAGAGCCGAACGCGCAAAACGTCGACGACTCAAGGAAGCGAATGTGTTGTAATCCACGAACACGAAATTTTGCTTTTAATAAATAATACCGTTGATAATTCGTAGTGTTAATTGACTCAATTCAAACTGACAAATTTGAAGGACAAACCTGAAAATCGCAATAACGAAAATTACTGGTAGTAAGGAACCCAAATAAATTGAAATCAAGCACAGGCCTTCTAGCGGCAGCTCGTTGGACCCATGGATTGTCCGGTCAATTATAGCATTAGTAATAGCGCTCACTTTTTGCGGACGATCTACCCATTCGAACACAGTTCCAATGTTGCTTAGCAACGGGTGCCGAGTGGTAGGCGAAAGAATATTTGTATGGGGTTGTCTGGGTAACAACCATATAGTTAAAAATATCAACACCCAGAGACCCACCATAATACTCATTTTTTGTAATATGTTGGTTTTGCAAAATTTTGCATAATTCTATTTTATATAATTTATATTTTGATAAAATTTTATTCTTATCATTTATATCTTATAATAATAAATGGTTTTGTTTTAGTCCTGGTCACATCTTTCAATTCTAATAAAATAATCTTCTTACAAATTTAAAGTAATATATACAGATTAAATTATCCACAATAATAGCATCTTTTTGTTTGAGTTATTATCAAGATATTGACGTGTTGATCAATATTTCTGTTCTTAGTTACTGTCGCTTAAAACATTAAAATTAACCACTTAATATACGTTGCTAGGTAACTTTTAATATGTCGATACTAGCCAATGGTGAACTCACCAAATATATCTATAGGTGTACGGACTGCTGATAGAAAGCATATTTCCGATTTCATTTCTTAGTACTTTTGCATATCACTTAAATGTTATGAAACATTTTACGCTACATTTCCTATCGTTACTAGATATCTTAAAAATATTTAGGACACTGAAAATGTTGCAGCTCTCTTTTTGATACCTTAAAAAATATACGAATAATATAGTAATAATCACAACATAAACATTTTAAAAAACAAAGCACTCGATTATATACAAAAGGTTTAGTTTATTAATTATTATATCCCCACTGGTAAATTCACCGTCGACTGATTCTTGACGTGCCCAAATATCCATGCTTCGCGCCGCTGTTTCACTTCTCTACTTACATGTATTCTCTATTGGTAACATTTTTGTCGTTGGGAGTGGCGGTATACTCCAGCTGTTTGGAAGAACATCTTTGCCTCTTGGGCTTTTCTCTTCCGGATTCATAACATTTTTGAATCCGTGGTCAACGCATAGTTAATTACAAGAAGCATCAACCCTCCAGAGGCGTAGCTTTAATGCTTGGATTTAAGTCTCATTATAACCTGTTTGAACTCTGAAGAATTTATTTTTCTATTTTTCTCTCTTCCTTTTCTCGGGATTAAACCATGAAGCTTCCATGACTCGGTATTTATTTCGTATTCGCTTCGCTTTCACCTGTTGCTCACTTTTCTCATAGAGCAATCGATTTATATCTTCCTGGAAATTCCAAATTATCTTGTCCACTAAAAAATAAAATATAATGATTATGAATTCACTCGAAATTTGTGGTGTTAGCGTAACAAGAAATCATTTCCAAATTGATACTTCATGCTTAATTTATGTGCATCACTCCAAGACCTCATCACCATTTTTATCTAACATTCTTATCTATTCACACTTCTCCCATCAATTCATTCGTCTAAGAAACAATAATTTACAAGTAACACTTTTATTGATTAATATTTACGACTTGCCAGCTTACATATTATCCTGGAAAATCGCCCATTTGATCTCTGACGAACTTCTCGAGGATTCCGATCATTTTTTGGCTAATGTTTTCCTAACTACCCGCGAATAACATCTCAGGTTTCTCCAATCTCCTGACTCTCATCATGCTCTTGCCAAAATTTCATCTTTGCAGCTTCAGGGGCTACCGCAAGACCATCCATTTTCGGTTATTCGCACTTAACGATTAATCTGGCTCGTCTCATATCCCTCTCAAGATCTTTAACATTTATTTGCCAGGAAGTGTCGTCTGGAATAACTCCATACCTGGTCAAATAGTCAGTTTCCGTATAAGAGTTAGATATTGGCATGACACAAAACACAATAAGCTTTAATTTTATGCAAGTATTTCATACATGTTTCATAGTCTCCAAAGCGACTCATTCTTCCCTATCAATCACGAATTACTATCGCGCATTTGCTCATGATCATACAGACTGATCTTTGTTTCTCATAATCAATTCAATTATAATTCATTTTTTCCTTAAAAACGGTTTAATTACACATTCAAATTATTCTTTGGGTACCCTGATTTAATAATTTAATTTAGATTTTGGTTTAATTTAAAATTTCTCTTTTTTGTGAAAGAAAGTCAATAGTCGTTTACAAATAAGTTTTAGCAACCCTGCTGTAAATGTTCCTTACTAGTGTTGGGCCAGCACACAAATATCCTTGAGAATTGTTTAAATGCATCAGTAATACAGCACAAAAACCCAGCACCAAGATAACTTAAAATACAATATACAACACCAACTAAACACTTTAAAATATGAGAGAATATAAATAAATCAAAAAACATAAAAGTAAAATAAAATAAATAAAAATGCATCAAGAACCGCACAAAATTTACATAAAAAATAACATAATAACAAGAAAATTTGACCGTAAAATGACCATTTATATAAAAGTAAAAATTAAGGAATTAAATGAATAAAAATAAAATATTTTTATCTGAATAAATTTATTTAAAAATGTTAAAAATAAATTACCAATTTAAATTAAGAAATTAATAAAAATTTAATTTAGATAACACAAATAATTTCAAGGTCGAATTTTGTTTAATCGCAATAAAATTAACACGCAAGGTTAAGGCCAAATTATAGGTATAAATACTGATGTGTTTTCACAAATTTTCAGTCTTATTTTTCAGAGAAAAATTTTCTAGTAAATCTCGAGTTAGTGTGCATAACTAGATGAGAGCCGTGCATTCAGCCAATTAACACTGATAAGTGTTTTGACTGAACACGTCAACTCTCAGATAGTGCACGACTCTCAGATAGTGATGAATTAATGATGATTTTATGCCAATTTGTTTGATCGATACTACGAAAATTTATGAAATGTTATTGACAAGATGACTTTATGCCAGTTTATTTTTTCCATTGCGAAACGTTATGAACTATCGACAAGATGATTTTTGCCAATTTATGATTGTTACTATGCAAAGGGAGGAATTTATGTATGTCAAATAAATATTTTAAAGCCACAATCTTATGCATTGAAACTTTTACTCAACTAATACGTAAAACTTATTTATTTATTTCATTTTTTCGGCCCTCAGCCAACACATCGCAAGCTATTAAAATCAAACATACTATCGCAAATCGTGTAAGTGCGTGTATTATCGCCAATGATTTCGTGCCCGTGAAGGCTCCGGCGTGATGAACGCAGGAGCTGAAACGTCAATATTATCCATATATAGGGGAAATTGGAAGGTAAAGGAGTGGTCCTTTGGCTGCTCCTACATCATACGTTTCCTGTAAAATTGACATAAATTTTTAACAACAATCGGCTCAAAATATCTAAAACCGAGTAGTCTAGTGGGCACTCATTAATTATGAAATGAATATACATAGATCTTAAGGACAAAGAGAGGGAATTGGTAGCGGGGAAGATTGCGAAATCGTTGCAACAGTTAAAATGAATAGCCATCGGAAAAAGATTAATCCGAACGACCAAAATCATGAAAAATAATGTTTTTAAATAACATATAAGATTTAAATAAATTATGTCGAATTGAAACGGAAAATATGGGCAGAACGCTGCGCAAATTTTCGGAAATAGTTAAAACATTTATCATAAAAACTGTAAAATAAGGGCGGAACGCTGCTCAAATTTTCCGAATCAATTAAAATACTTATCGACAATAATAAAATAAAAGTGAAATGCGGCTCAACTGTTGATATAAGATCATTATGAAACCGTAAAATAAGGGCGGAATACTGCTCAAATTTTCTGAATTAATTTAAATACTTAACAAAGATAGTAAAGTAAAAATGAAACGCGTAAAATAAGGGCGGAACGCTGCTAAAATTTTTCGAATTAACAAAAATACTTTATCGAAAACCGGAAAAACATAGATGGATTACGGCTAAATTTTTAAATAAGAAAAATATTTCTTAAAGCTGAGGAATAAGGACGAATCCCTACACAAAATTTGTTAATAATATTGGTAATAATTATAATAAATATAATAATAATAATAATAATAATAATAATAATAATAATAATAATAATAATAATAATAATAATAATAATAATAATAATAATAATAATAATAATAATAATAATAATAATAATAATAATCATGGTACCTATAATAGTAATGATACAAATTATGATGATAATAGTAGTAATAATGATAAATATAATGGTAATTATAGTAATAAAAATAATAATAAAGGTAATAGTAGTAACAATTAATAAAGGTAATACATACAATAGTAACAATGATAATGCTAGTAATAATAATAGGGAACATTGTAGTTAATAGGGATAAGGGTAAAGGATACACTGTGGGAATATTTAACTTAACAAAGGGTGCACATGCTATAGAATAATCATCAACACGGGTAACGATAAGAAGGACTATGGGAATGGACGTAATGATAAATGATATGAGAGTATAGGTTAACATTTTGGTGGGTTACAGGGTACCGTTGCTTTGTTTAAGTCTTCCTATGGTTACCCTGGTAACGCCATATAAATACTTTCTAGCTACCACTCGGCACCCGTTGCTAGGCAACGTTGGAAATGTGTTCGAGTGGGGGATTATCCGCAAAAAGTGAGCGTTATTACTAATGCTGTAATTGCTTGGACACTCCCTGGGTTCAACGAGCTGTCGTTAGAAGACTTGTGCTCGCTTTAGATTATCCGGTTCCCTTTATGTCGAATTTTTATCGTTGGAGTTTATCGGAAGGGATTCGACAATGTGGTTTTAGAAATGACAGCTGTTGTATTATACTGGAGTAATCTTTGCGTGTTGGTTGCGGTGACATGAGTGATTATTTAACTGTTGAAGGTACCATTTCAATTTACTAGGACTATAGAAATACAAATTGCGCATATAAAATTTACAAACTCGACAATACTTTTATTCATTAACTAAATACATTTTTTATGTTTATCCCGTCTTATTCAACAATCGAGCGGCTCGGAGTTTAGCCCGCTCTTTCCGGCCAGGTCGATAACTACTGGCTGTTGGTGTGGTTGGAGTAACGGTCGTTGTTGGGGCTGCCGCCGACTCTCGGTAGGCCAATTGGGCCGGGGCGAAAACGAAAAGGTAAGTTACCGCAGCTCCTTCTTGGCAGGCGGATAGGGCCACTTCTAACCATTCCACTTGGGTCTTCAGACTCTGATTGAGTTGCCTTTCATCTGCCCACCCCTTTTGGGTAGCGGTGAGTCTTCGGTAAAGAGATTTGGCTTTCTTTGGGTCTGTCCAGGTGGCCTTGATTTGCTGGACTTCCCGGGCTAGTTGAATGATTTGATCATGAAGGTTTCTATTGGCCTGTTTTGCGTGGGTCAATTCCGTCTGCAGTATTTGTAAGGGCTCCATTGCTGTAATAACAAACCTTAAATTCTATTAATAGCTCGGATGGTTACAGGTACCGGTAATGTCAAACATAATTTGAAAATTTAACTTAAGGAATCATCGAAGAAAATGAAGTTCGAATGACAATTATTTATTTTGAGAAATAAAACAAAAAATTAATTGAAGTCAGTAGACACAAATCAGCGAGGTCATGAATCCTCAAAAAATCTCTTGACCCCTTCTTCAGGGAGTAACCCGGGATGATGAGCACGGGTCGTCTAGTGTTACAGACCGGTCTCGGGTTGTGGGGCAGCCCGCTCGAGTAGACGTTCGCAATCCGTCCGACGGCGATGTCGTCCTCCACATTGGCCAGGTACTGTCTGGCCCTGACCACCTGTAGATCGACCTGCCGTTGGTATTCTACCAGGCAGGTGAGGAGATAACGTGCATGGTCTCGAAACTCTTGAGCCGGGTATTGATCGTCGTTTTGGTTGTTCGGCCAGTGTGGGTTGTTTTCCAGTCCTAACAATTGTAGGGCGGTCCAATGAGGCCCTCTGGATTGGGGTTCCTCGTAACCCCTCGCTTGCCCTGCTCGCCTCCAGGTCTGTCGCCATTCTTCCGCAACGTAGGTAGGGACCCACTTGAGAGATCTTGATTCTTCTAAATAATCATGGTTAAACGAGATCGCCCACAATGTTTGATAATTATCAGGAAAACTAAAATTTCAAATTTCCATTCCTCTATAACTTAATTGTTAAAAGGACTAAAACTCCTAATTCTGTCCGCTTTTTCCTCCTATCATTTCGATTCTCTCTAAACCCCTTTACCCTCATGGTGTGGCTGATGAATACGTCGGTGGCTGACAAGCCTCTATTTCGTGGATTGCCTTTAATTCCTTTCACAAACCGATAGATATTCAATAGTAAAATTTCTACGAGGTATAAAATAAATAAAGCAGACCTACTTGTCCTAAATTAATATATCGCTTTTAAATATTTGTTACGTATTTAAATCTGTATAAAATTAATCATAAGAGTAAATGACTTTAATTATCAAATTTGGTCGCTTAGGAATGATAACTAGCGAAAAAATTAAGATTTAAAATAATTATAATTTGAATATGAAATTTTATACGTATAAAAATAGCGTAAATGAAACTTTACTTTAAATTTTTAGGGATATTCCAGTGTACGTAACCCATTGACTAAAACATTAACATCCTACAGCCCATGTAATATTATCATACCTAAACGCCTATGTGATTGTGTTAACTCATACTGATTTCCTGAGGAACCCAAATTTAGTTGAGGGTGTTATTACTAATATAGCTGTATATCAAACCAGAGAAAATAACATCTTTGGGATCTAATTTACATCTCCTAGAGATCGCAATAAGAAAAGTAAGATCCATTAGTTAAAGTTATAAAAATTTGACATAATATGGGAATTCATTATTTGCAAGTTCAGAATCTTAGAATTATATCGTTATATGTTTATCGGGGTCGGTTATTTGTAAAATCTAAGTCTTAAAAGTCAAAAATAAAATTTTCTACCGTTAAATATTTATTAAGAATTATTGTTGTCTCATCTAAAATCTAAAATAAAATAAAAGGGATCTAATTCGAAATTTATTAGGGTTCATTCGGGACGAATCTAAAATCTCTATATCGTTAGGAATTTGTTGGGGTTTGAGCAACAATGAAATTGATATAGTCAGAAATTTATTAAGATGTAAGAAAAATGAAATTTATATCATTGGGGATTTATTAAGGTCTAAGTAAAAATACAATTTAGATCGTTAGAAATTCATTAAGATTTTAGTAAAAATGCAATTTAGATCATTAGAAATTTATTAAGATTTTTGCAAAATACAATTTAAATCATTTAGTGATTTATTAAGATTTAACCAAGATGCAATTTAAATTTACCCCGAGTCGGTGGGTTTGGCCCCCGCACTACTTCCTTTCCCGACCCCCTTATCGTAGTGTCCTGATTGCTAGGTTCTTGTGGTTGATGCATGTATCAAATGGTTGGAATTATTGATTGATCGAATGTTACTGGTGCTTCTTATAGAATCCAGTGAAGATGTGTGTTCACTATTAGAAGATTTAGTTAATCACTTGGGTGAATTCCTACTCGTGTGCATTGTTAAATGTGTGCCGTATGTGTCGTTTGCTTTCCATATTTCAGATGGGCGTGTAATAACAGATGTTATTATAGATATAGCTGTTAGGGTAAGTGTGTATGTTAATTATTCTATAGTCGTATCATTTATTCTTTTTTTGATTTAGTTTATTAATTCTGGCGGTTGAACATTCGAAAGTAGTTCAATTGATTTATAACAGGTAATATGTAATCATATCTCTTAAGCTCTTAAATTCTTGTTTCTTAAGGAATTGTTGTAGGTTCATTTGGTCGGAATGGAATTCCCCTAACGTATTCGCGATGGTGTATTTGATTATTAATTTAACGAATTGTTGACAAATCTTTTACTAGATTTAGCCGATGGGAATCCTTGTCATTTCGTTTATTTAGATAAACTCCGACTTATTCTTGGGTTTGAGAAATGAATGCGGATGGAGCAGTTAGTTCTTTTATAATAAGTGGTTGATCTTAATATTCCTTTAGACAATTTTCCAACGTGATACGTTACCTCGGGGAGTTTACAAATGATTCATTTATTAGCCTATTGAAATTTTTGGATTTTGAAGAAAACTGTCGTATCACTGCGTAATCTGGATTGAATTATATTAATTTAGTGTTTTGTTCTTTTTCTTTTTGGATTTAATTTGATTGACTTTTTATCTTTGGACATGGTATGTTTATTAATTTTTTATTAATTTAATTCGGATTCGTTGGCAATTATTAAGCAAAAACTTTGTAGAATAAAGCTTGAACATTATTCCTATTAACTGATTTATCCTTCTAAATACTTAAATGTTCAGATCAACCAGACTCATTTATGTCCTTTAGGTGGCATCATTGGCTTCCATCGATGAATCTAATTTGAATTCTGCGCGAGTAAATTATTTGACCCTTAGTATGATCGTAGAGAGCTATAGCGATTTATTATAATTCCCCTTTGATTAATAGGGGCTTTGGTTACTCTTACTATGACATTAACCATATATATCTATGAAGGCTTATAGCTATGATTTTATTAACTTGGGTGTAAAAACGCGTCTCCAAATTTATAGCTATTAGTCGTTCGATTTTAATTCCAATCTGTATTTTCAATTTATAACAATGATTTCAATTTTATTTCCCCGGTACCATTCCCTAGATTGACCTTAGGCGCATTATGTTCATGTTATAGTTAATGAGTGCCCTCTGGACTACTCGTGTGATGATTTTGAGCCGTGTGTAAATATAGTTTAGGTCAAATTTAAAGAAACTGAAGGACGAGGAAGTAGCCAAAAGACCGCTTCCTTATCTCTCCTTTCTTCTATACGGGATAATATTGACGTTCCGATCCCTGCGTTTCGCACGCCGGGTCTTCACGGGCACAGATCATTGGCGATATTCCACGCACTTACACGAATCTGAATAATATGTCTGATTTTACTAACTTGTGATGTGTCTTTGGCTGTGGGCCGGAAAAATTTCGACATTAAATACAATAATTATAGCAAAATGATTTTAAATATTATAAATAATTTATTAATATTAACAAAACAACATAATAAGTACTTGATCCAACGACAATTCATAAAAAATACTACTCTCCCCACGCCGAAATCCAAGCAGAGCTCCATTGAGATGCGAGGACGCGACGTGGAGAGAGAGTTCCAAAATAAAACTCACCCTAAAATAGATTTTTAAACAAAACTAGTTCAAGTTTGAAAAACTGATTAAACGATTTTTATTATGTGAAAATGAGTCGGTATATATACCTATTTTTTGTCCCTAACCTTGCGTGTTCTTTTTGATTTAGTAAAACAAAATTCGACCTTGGTATTTTCTAGTGTATTCTAATCTTAATTTTTATTATTTTTTAATTTCATTTGATAATTTTTTATTTGAAATTTTTATTGAATTATTTCTAATTCAAATTCTTTGATTTTAATTTCATTGTCATGAAATTTTCAATTTTTGTTAAATTATCAAATTTTGGTCGAATTTGTTGGGTTTTCGTGTTATGTTTATATTTATATAGGGCGGATCTTGTTGTTTTTTGTTATTATTTTAATTTATTTTTATGTTAATTATTTTATATGTAATTGTTTTTCTCTCATATTTTGATAGGGTTAATTGATGTTTTCATAGGTTTTGAATTTAAAGCTACATATTATATTTGCATGTGTGTTACCGATTCATTTAAACATTCACAAGGCCATTTGTGTTCTGGCCCAACAATTTGAAAGAGAAAGGACCTAAAAATCGAAATCGAGCACAGGCCTTCTATCAGCAGCTCGTTGGACCCATGGATCGTTCGGTCAATTATAGCATTAGCAATAGCGCTCACTTTTGCGGACGATCTACCTACTCAAACACAGTTCCAACGTTGCTTAGCAACGGGTGTCGAGTGGCAGGCGAAAAATATTTGTATGGGGTTGTCTGGGTAACAACCATATAGTTTCAAAATATCAACACCCAGAAACCCACCACCAGTTACAGATATTAAATTTAGAGGTGGGACGACTTGTGAGTGATAATATTATGTATTTTGTATCCATATATTTCAATTCATATTACTGGTCCTTAGTAGTGGGATGTGTCACATCCAGCACAGTACCCCCTCCCTCCCCCGCTGAGAGAAAATTTTTCTAAGTCCAAAAGTACAAAAAAAATTTAAGACAAAGACAACGACTCATTCAAGGTTATTGAAACAAAGACCATGACTCATTCAAGGTCATTTAAACAAAGACCATGACTCATTCAAGGTCATTGGATGACTCGTCATATTTTTCCAAGGTCATTTAAACAAAGACCATGACTCGTTCAAGGTCATTGGTGACTCATCATATTTTTTCAAGGTCATTGAAACAAAAACCGTGCCTCATTCAAGGTCATTGGGTGACTCATCATGTTTTTCAAGGTAATTTAAACAAAGACCATGACTCATCAAAAAATTTCAAGGTCATTCAAAAGTAGGTCAAGGTCATTGGATGAGTCATCATAATTTTTCAAGGTCATTTAAACAAAGACCATGACTCATTCAAGGTCATTGGATGACTCATCAAAAAATATCCAAGGTCATTCAAAATTTCTCAAGGTCATATTATTTTTAAACATTTTTAAATTTTAATTTACAACTTATTTTTATAAGTAGTATATATTTTGTAAATTTATTTTATTATTATTATTATTATTATTATTATTATTATTTTTATTATTATTATTATTATTATTATTATTATTATTATTGCCAAGGTCATTGGATGAGTCATCATATTTTTTCAAGGTAACGTAAAAATTCTCAAGGTCATAGTATTTTTAAATATTTTTAAATATAAATTTACTACTTATTTTTATAAGTAGTAAAATTAATTTTGTAAATTAATTTTATTATTAATATTATTTTTATTTTTTATTATTCAATTATTACTTAAAAAATCTTCTGTTATTATTATTATTATTATTATTATTATTATTATTAATATTAATATTATTATCATTTTTATTATATATATATTAATATTTTTATTTTTATTTTATTATTTATTTTATTATTATTATTATTATTATAATTATTAATATTTTTATTATTATTATCATTATTAATATTTTTATTATTCTTATTTTTATTATTAATAGTATCATTTTATTTTTATTATTATTATTATTAAAATTTTATTATTATTAATAATGTTATTATTAATATTATTATTGTTATTATTATTATTATTATTATTATTATTATTATTATTATTAATATTTTTATTATCATTTTTTTTATTATTACTAAATTATTATTACTAAATTATTATTATTATACTAAATGTTTCTTATAATCATAATACCAAATTATTCATCTATTCATTGTATGGTTTACTATATTCCATTATTTGTTGGACTTTCTACTACATTCTTCCTACTTGTTATATTGTATCAGATCCACCCGTATTTATAGTATTAAATTTGCCGAATTTGTTGAATATTCGTAGGATTTGTATATATTCGCCGGATTTGTATATATTCTATATACATAAGATATATATATATGAATATTAAATTTGCCAGATTTATTGAATATTCGTTGGATTTATGTATTCGCCGGATTTGTATATATTCGCCGGATTTGAATATACAGTAAACCCTCCAACTGCGCGGTAGATACGTTCCACAAAAACAACGCGCAAACCGAAACCGCGCACTGTGAACCCGATTTTATATGTAATTATGGGGTTAGGTTCCAGATATTACAAAAATATTAAAAAATATAATAAAAAGTCTTTATTCAACGACTAATATACATATTTACATTTATATAAACATAAAAACTAATAAAAACAGTCTCAATTCATTGCTTTTACATAATTAATATTACTATTATAAAAATTAATAAAAATTTAACATAAATAAAAATTATAAAAAACAATACAAGAACTAAAAAACAGTCTCAATTCAACGACTAAACATAAATAAAAATTAACATAAGTACCGTTCTAATTGCTTCACAATTTCAAGTTTTGCCTCTAACGTCAATATTTTTCTTTTGCCAGCTTTTTCCATTATTATATATAAGGTGTAGAAATTAAATCAAAATGAGTATTAAATCAAAAATCAAAAATTTTATTTATACTTACTTTATAACACTCTTTAATTGATGTAATAATTTTTTATTACGGTTATATCTAATGCACACGAATAAGATTTTTTTGAATTTAATACTAATATATTTTTAATTAAATAAACACTTGTATAAATATCTATTAATTAAAACTATGTAATTTTACATCCTAATCCTAACCACATCAGTAGAAAAATGAAACTGCCTTTATTATTTTTATATAAAAAATACAGTGCATCGAAATACGATGAATCACTATTTTCACTACCATATGTATTCGTAGTTTTACGGGATTCACCATAAAAAATTAAATTGACATGATTTTTCTTGTTAAAATAGACAAAAACAAAAAAAAACCGCGCAGCTACGAAATTTTTAGCGCGCAGATCGAAATTTTGGTATTAAAGGTTTGGCCGCGCAATTGCGAAATCGCGCAATGAAAAACCGCGCAGTTGGAGGGTTTACTGTATATTCTATATACATAAGATATATATATGAATATTAAATTTGTCGGATTTATTGAATATTCGTTGGATTTGTGAATTCGCCGGATTTGTATACGTGCGCGCGGTTATTGTTTTTAATAACTATTCTTCCGCGCATAAGTATCCATCAAAAAATATATATCCCTATTTAAATATAATTAACCGATGAAATCTACTCAATTGTTAATAAATTTTAATTAATTATAATAGTAATTAATCCACTCTTAAAGTACAATTGATTTTCAGTAAATATTTTCATCTTTTAAGTATATTTGTTGATCAGTGAATAATTCAGACTCCGTTTAAAGTATTTCCCAATATTTAATTGATATTTCATCTCATCATTGAGAAATTTTACCGACTAATTTATTATAAGCAATTCTCGATTCACTAAATATTTGTTAGCTTCAATTCATATTTTCTCACTTTAATGATTGCTTTCCTCTTTAATGAATATTTTCTCTCTTCAATTAATGTTTTCCTTATTCAATGAATGTTTTTTCCTCTTCAACGAATATTTTTCTCTTCGATGTATATTTTCTCCATTCAAAGTATATTACCCTTGTAAGTTATTAATATATCAATTGATATTTCATCTATTTAGTAGATATCTTTAGCTATCCCGCTGTTTTCAGTAATTTCAACGATTTTAGTGACTTAATGTACTATCTCACCAATATTACTTCTTCACTGAAAATTTTCTTTATAGAATATAATCTCTACTAATTAAAATTCCATTTGTTGACTTGTTATTTTCAATGAAAATTTAACTAAATAAATTACATCTTTCAATAGATTAGGTTGTACTCGACAAAAATAAAATAATTTTAGGCTATGTAAATCAATTAGAGCTTTTAGGGAAATTTTATAATAATTTAAGTAATATCTAGTTTTACGAGGTATTTATTTTAGTAAATTTTAATCATCTTTGTGAATTTTATGGTTTTCTTTTGAATTTTAATGTATTTAAGGTTTGATTATGTTTTTAATGAAATTATTGAAGAAATTAGGGTAAATCTATAATTTTAGAAACAATTAATTTCTTCTTAATTTATTAGATTTGACTTGATTTTAGGATTATTTTAAATAAAAAAAAATAAATAAATTTAGGATCAAAATGTTTATGAAACATCTATTTAAGATAATTATTTACTAATTAGAATCCAATTTGACTGATAGATTTTGAATAGTAAATGATATTTTAATTATAATTTTATGTTCTATTTAAATAGTTGATTAATCAGTTAATTTTTAAAAATACTTTAGTGAAACCTAAAATTTTAATTGATTTTACAGTGTAAATAAAGGGGTCAATAATTACTTTCATTTTCAATTCTAATATTGATTTCATGGATATCATCACAAAACTAGTATAATTTAGAGATTTTTAAGAGGATGCTCAGTGTGGTTATCAGTATAATTATGAAAATCATTGAATTATCTCTAATAGTTGACTGGTAATTTTTATTGAATTTATACTTGATTTACTGATTAATTTTAATGAGCAATATGATATATATTTTGTGATTTTACAATAATTTAATTTATGTGGAAAACATAGATTTTATTCGATTTAAGTCATTTTTGATGAATTTTTTAATTGCTTGAAATTGTTGCCAGAACAAAATTGTGGTGATTTTCAATGGAAAATGATGATAACAATTTTGTAATACTTTAAAGAAAATTTATTTTTATTGGTAAAATTCAAATTTTTATGATAATTTTAAGGGAATTTGATTGGTTGAATACATATAGTAAATATGATTCGAATGATGAATTTTTAAGGAGTAGAGTCGGTTAAACATAGATTTCTAAAGAAATTTTACCTTGTAGGTTTTTAAAAAATATGTATATTATTGGTGCAGTGGGGGGGGGAATGTTATTTCAATGGAAATGATTGGTTAAGAGTAAATTTTATGATATTTTAAGGAAATAATCGATTAAGAACAAGTTTGTTGTCATTTTTAAGGGGAGTTGGTTGAATATCTGTGTTCAAAGGGTAAATATTTTCTAAATGGAAAATATAGATGAGGAATTTATAATATTTTTAGGGGATTTGTTCAGATAGATATCAATATGTGTGTAAATCTTTTGGGAGAGTGGAAATATTGTCAATTAAAGAGAAATGATTTGTTAAGAAGAGAATTTATGATCTTTTAAGGAGAAATGATTGGTCATGAGATGAATTCTATTGTAAGGCGATTTCAAGAAATTTATTCGATTGAAAATCGATATAAGTCGGTGATTTTTATGAAAATAATGAATATAGCTGGGATTATTGTCATTTAAAGAGAAATGATTGGTTAAGAGGAGAATTTATGATAATCTTAAGGTAATTTGATTGGTCAAGAGAGGAATTTTATTTTAAGGGGATTTCAAGAAATTTATTCAGTTGAATATCGATATGTCGGTGATTTTTATGAAAAATATTGAATATAGTTTGGAATATTGTCATTTAAAGAGAAATGATTGGTTGAGAGTACATTTTATTTTAGGGGGAAACAATTGGCTAAGAAGAGAATTTATGATATTTTAAGGGGAAATAATCGATTAAGAACAGATTTGTTGATATTTTTAAGGGATTAAGTTGGTTAAGTATCGTTATTTAATAGGTGATTTTTATAAAAATAATGAATATGGTAAAGTAGGAGAAAGTGTTATTTGATGGTAAAAGATTGGTCAAGAGATGAATTTATTTTAAGGGGATTTCAAGAAATTTATTCGGTTGAATATCGATATAAGTCGTTGATTTTTATGAAAATAATGAATATAGCTGGGATTATTGTCATTTAAAGAGTAAATATTATATTATTTTAGGGTAAAACGATAGGTCAAGAGGAGGAATCTTACTTTTAGGGTGATTTATTCGGTTGGATATCAATGTCAAAAGATGGATACTTAGTGAAATCGATACATTTTCATTGACTTAAGGGTTATCAAAATATAACAATAAGATTTTGGTTAATTTTAATGATATAATTGGAATCTGAATAAAATATACGATACGTGTTCAGTTCTAAGAAATTGTTCGATTCATGCATTCAAGTATTTATTTGATTTTATTATTATATTTGTAATTTAATTAAAAACTAAAATTGATTAGTATTTAAAAAATTTATGTTACCCATTACTTATGTTGTTATTGACAATTTTCTGAATAATTTAAATATTTACGATTATTTCCAGGAATGAAGAGAAATTGTACGATTAAAAACTATGAGCTGTTGATAAAATACATTAATTTTCATTCAACAAGTACCTAGAACAATTACCTAACAATCTTAAAATTTTAGAAAATCTAACAAATTTTTTCAATTATTTTACAACTTAGTTAATTTAATTAACTGATAAGTACTAGTTTCTTTACGATTTGCTACTGTGTTGAAACTTTTTTTTTTAAAATTCTTATTCAAAGTACTAACAAATTTTATTAAAGATCTATCAAGACTTGTCAAAAATTATAAAACTTTGGTAATTTTAATAAGTATTACTAAATAACTACTATTTTCTTACCAATTTGCTGAAGGTCTTATTTTAAGGTCTCAAATTTAACAACTTTCTCACAACTTTAATCAAATCCTAATCCCATGGTAATCATAAATTACGTGTATTTTCTTAAAAATTGTCCATAGTTTTTCTTATATCGGTAAAACAAACACCTATATTTCAATCAAAAAACACGTGTGTATCATAAATTATATACATTTTTCTTAACAATCTCAAACTTTACACAAATATTGAACTATTTTTATGATTTAACACACACATTATTAGCCATAAAATAAATATTTCATAAATTCTTGAAAAATAACACATATTTTCATTAAAGTTTTTCCATAAACACTGTAACATATCGATGGTTTAACACACACATTTGAGCAATAATTAGTTTTGATATTTATTTGCACATATTTTCTTAAAAATATAGAATTTTTCTTTAACTTTTTACAAACATTTACAATTTTTCTATCCCTGTCTACTATGAAACACAATTGAACAAACTTTTTCTATTCAATATTAATTGTATATACTTTGTTGAAAATTTATATAAAATATTAATGAAAATAATAATAATAAACACTTGTAATATTAATAATAATAATAATAAAAATAACAATAATAATAATAATAATAAAAAAAATAATAATAATAAAATTAAAATTAAAAAAACATTAAAACACTACTTATAAGATAATAATAATAATATTAGTAAAAATAATAAAAATAATAATAATAATAATGGAATAAAAATTAAAGAACATTAAAACTCTACTTATGAAAAATAAGTAGTATATTAAAATTAGAAATGTTTAAAAATACTATGATCTTGACCTACTTTTAAATGACCTTGAAATAATATTATGACTCATCCAATAACTTTGAAAATAATAATAATAAAAATAAAAAATATTAAAACAATACTTATAAAAATAAGTAGTAAATTTATATTTAAAAATGTCTAAAAATATTATGACCTTGAGAAAATTATAATAATAATAAAATTAAAATTAAAAATATCAAAACATTACTTATAAAAATAAGTAGTAAATTTATATAAAAATGTTTAAAAATACTATGACCTTGTGAAATTTTAAATGACCTTGACCTACTTTAAAATGACCTTGAAAAAAAAATAAGACTCATCCAATGACCTTGACAATAAGAATAATAAAAATAATAATATTTATAATAATAATAAAAAATAATAATAATAAAAATAAGTAATCATATTAATTAATCATATTATTAATAATATTTATAATAAAAATTATAATAATAATAAAAATAAATATAATTAAACAATATTAATAAAAATCATGATAATTAAAATAATAATAACAATAATAATAATAATAACAATAATAATAATAATAATAAAAATATTAATAATAATAATAAAAATAATAATAATAATAATAAAAATATTAATAATAATAATAATAATAAAAATAATAATAATAATAGTAAAATTTTTAATAATAATAATAATAAAAATAATAATAATAATAATAATAATAAAAATAATAATAATAAAAATTAAACGATAACGCCAATAAAAAACCTTTCTTACGATATATTTCGATAGCACAGCTATCATCTTCAGGTACTCAAAACCAACTAAAAATATGATGAATTAACATTTAATTTAAACAAATTATTTTTTATTAATTTAATTTTTTAATAAATAAATATTTTTAAAAATATATTTTAAATTAATTTTAAATTTTAAATTTTTTACTTATATTCTAATTTTTTAAAAATTAATACAATTTAAAATTTTCAATTATTTTAATAATATTAAAAAAACAAGCATGATTTAACACACGTAAACTATCTAAAAACATTCAAAACATTCGTAGTCACAGCACTCTGCACGTTAATCTTTGGATCCAATGACCTTATCAGCAATGCTTCACATATCACTCGTTCCCAATAACTATTAAAACTTCTCAACAAAATTCTAAAATCAGACATTCCTATATCACTTTTACAGCCTCTATTGTGTTCACTAATATTGGTCAAACCCTTCAATCGACAATGCTCTAGAACTCGAGTACAGAGATGACGGGAAGTCTCTCCAATGTATGTGGCATTACACCCATTACATGTAAATTGATAAACGAGATCAGAACACAATCCAACCGGAGTTTTTGATTTATTAATAAACATATTGCGTACCTTACACGAATTAGAGACGATCTTATACTCTAAATTTCCTATCAGTTTACCCAACTTCCTCTTATAATTTGTAAAGCCTTCAGAGTACGGCAATACTAACACATATTTAGGCTCAATTTTTTTAAATCCATTTTTACAATCACCCAGATCAACACTCAATTCACACCCATCCGACAAATTACATTCAGACTTTCCACAACATGGATCCTTAGGATTTTTAATCAATTTATCAACAGTTTCTTTTATCATCAACAATAAAAATGATTTAGAATATCCATTCTTTATCAACAACTCAACCAATTTATTAACACTTTTTACCGAATTAGCAAAAGTAGAAGATAAAGCCCATGAACGATAAATCAATCCTTTCACCATATTTCTCTTATACTTAAATTCACAAAAGCTTTCTGGAGAAGTATAAAGACCAGTATCAGTTGGTTTTCTATAAATCTCTGTCTCATACTGTTTATCTTTGCGTTGAATTAACAAATCCAAAAACGCAATTGATGACTTTCTCTCCGTTTCACATGTGAATACAATGTTTTTATGTAAACTGTTCATAAACTGCAAAAACGGTTCTACATGTTTCTGGTTTTCAAATATAAGAAAAATATCATCCACATACCTTTTATAAACAAAAGGTTTTTCAAATTGGAAAGAAGCAATTTTCTTTTCCAAACTAGCCAAAAATATTGATGCCATCGTTGGTGCTAAAGGGGAACCCATAGCGACTCCATCTATTTGTTGATACCATTCATCATTGAAAAGAAAATTGACATTTGAAGTAGCAAATTCAAAGTAATCAAAGTAGCAAATTACAAAATTTATACTACTTATAAAAATAAGTAGTAAATTTATATTTAAAAATATTTAAAAATACTATGACCTTGAGAATTTTTACGTGACCTTGAAAAAATATGATGACTCATCCAATGACCTTGACAATAATAATAAAAATAATAATAATAATAATAATAATAAAAATAATAAAAATCATGATAATTAAAATAATAATATTAATAACAATAATAATGTTGGGCCAGTACAAGCTTTTGTTTAAATGGATTGGAAACAGCACGCAAACACAACACGCACATTTCAAAATCGGACCCTTAAACATCGAATAAACACCTAAAAATGCGAGAAAAACACATAATTTAACATATAAAATAGAAAACATTAAATTAAATTAAAATATTAACAAACGCACCAAGATACGCACGAATTGACATAGAAATAACACGATAACAAAAGATTTGACCGAAAAAGTGACAATTTACGAAAAATTAAAAGAGTTCATGAATAAAGCGAACAAAAATAAAATAATTTTAATCAGAAATGATTGAAATTAAAAATTAATGAGTAAATTGTAAAAGAAATCGAAAATTAATAATAAATTAGAAATAAATTAGACACATAATTGCAAGGTCAAATTTTGTTTTAACGCATAAAAAATAACACGCAAGGTTAGGGTCACAGAACAGGTATAAATACCAATCCATTTTCACAAAGTTTTAATGCAAAATTGCTTTTCACTCAGTGAATAAATTACTTTTTGTCAGCACAATTCAAAGGAGCAACTATCGATAACTGTTTTCATTCTGCGAATCAAGTAACTTAATGTAAGCTCTACTTGATCGTATGTATGTTGATATGTATGAACTATGAACGAACTATGATGAAATTGTTTCAACAAATATATGTATTATGAAAAATGAATCTTCAGTTTCATGAGTCGAAATTTTTCTGGCCCACAGCCACACATCACACAAGAAAGCAAAATCATAACATAACTAGTCACACTGTGTAAGTGCGGTTTCTCCGCCTATAGTGTGTGCCCGTGAGAGCTCTGTCGTGCGTAACGACGGATCTTGAACGTAAATATTCTACCCGTTATAGGGGCGGTGGGAAGATTGAGAGCTAGACTTTTGGCTAGATCTCTTTCACCCATCTCCCATAAAATCGACCTAAATATTTAACTACACATCGGCTAAAATGATAACACCGAGTAGTCCAGTGGGCACTCGTAAAATCTAATATGAACACAAGAACCTTAGGACTAAAATTAAGGCTCGGGTAGTGGGGACTTGAAACCGATGCGATGCAGATAAATTTAATAACTAAATGGAAATTAAATTAAATTAATTTAAAGTAATTGAATCCAAAACATTAAACAAATTATTAAAATGATGAAATCATAACTAAATTTGTGACCAGAACATATTATAACAAGAAGACTTTTGTAACGTAATCAAAGGATAGTAATTAATTAAATAAAATGATCCAAAATTAAATACTCACGTAATAAAAATCAAGAAAAATTTCACAAGTGTTAATGATTTGAATTATCCTCGGATTTAATCTAAATTTGCAAAGGATTTATGAGTAAGAAGCCAGAGAAAATGGAGTAAATGAACGAAACAGCAAACGATAGAGTAGAATTAACTGATTCTGAGAAAAATTACGACAGAATGTAGATCCGTTAATATTTCATAGAAGTAATAATAATTAAGGCATTAGGCATTGATAAACGATAAACCAAATTAATGATTAGCTTTGAACCTTTTCCACTAATTGAAAGATAACTATGTAACCCACGAATCCAAGGATAATTCAAGGAGTTAAATAATAATATCATGCTACTAATAACCGATAAGAAACGACAAAATAATCATATTAACCGTACCTGATACGAGTAAATAAACTAATAATTGCACACAAGGATAATAGATCAACGACAACAAAATATCACAAATAGTTCACAAATGTAAACATAAGAACTCAGCTTTCGTAAGAGAATCCGCGTTAATTCGAATGCAATAGATTTGCCCACGAATAATATTGAATCTTTAAACCCGAATAAAATTAGAAATACCCTGAAATTAATGGGAACAATAAGATCAGAAGTTCCAATCAAGAGAGCAAACCATATAGTTCAATAGCACGACCCAACTAAACATCCGAGTAGAGATTTAGACTCTTTCCAAACCCCGGTATTCTCTTCATCGAATAACTGTCATCGAATATTCAACCCAGCAGTTTCTCCTTGACCAGCATGTACAATTGAATATTTTTTCGGAAATAACAGTATTCCGGAGTAACTTGCAATAGAGTGTCTTCTTGGATGCACCGACGTCGAATAAGAGCAATAATTCAGATAGAGAGCACCAAAAATTCAAATCATCAAGTTAACAATGAGATTAGTCACATACTAATCCATAGAATCAATAGAGATCGATTTGATTGTTATTACACTAAATAAACTACAGACAGGTCATAGTCTGAGTTTACAGCAGAATAAATCATCCAAAATCCGACGCGAATGACAGATCGATGACGTTGAACACATAAGATCATAATAACAAAGACGATGAGGCGATCAATAACAATAGATTCTCACCGCCGACCTGAACGAATAATAAATAATGGTCGACATCAAATGATAAATAGTAAATAACTTATAAAAATTATATTAACATTCAACCGCGAGAAAGAATAAATTAAATGTCGGTTCACTCACCCCACCACGCTCTCGCAAGTAATTTACGAATA
The DNA here is from genome assembly GCA_022537955.1 of Schmidtea mediterranea. NCBI lineage: Eukaryota > Metazoa > Platyhelminthes > Tricladida > Dugesiidae > Schmidtea > Schmidtea mediterranea. Next base: position 69,408,841 of record CM039679.1, on the reverse strand, counting down.
TAAAAGAAAATAGTAGAAACTCATATCTCATACCACATAAGCTTCAATGAATCAGCAATCAGCTAATACCAATAGTGGACGCGTTCGAACTCGAGACCCTTTACGAGATCGGATCTCGAGGAATGATACTCAGATGCCTAGTGAAGAGAGACAATTAGGTAATTTCGCACGCTACATTTCAAATTTCACCGTAACTAAAATTCACCCATACCAATACTCTATGGAAATAGCATAAATCACTAACGCCCATGTTTTGCACGCGCAGGCGCATCGAGAAAAATGATTTGTAATTGAATATTTTCACGTTTAGATCGCAGAGACCCGCATGGCAGTTGGAGTGACAATTCTCGAGTGACTCTACAGATCCCGAGCGCTTCTGCAGCTCGATACCGCCAAGTTCTGTGGGATAACGGATATCTGTTATCCACTTATGGAGACTCCAGTTGGCCGAGAAGATCAGAATACCAAGCCGAAGAGATCGAGTTACCAAGTATCGCGATTAAGCGCGAGCCGGGCCACAATCCAGCACGAGAAGCCCGCCAGCGAGCCGAATACGCGGCCATGAAGATGGAAGAGCTAGAAAGAAAGTACCACCGGAAAGCGGTGTTGGCCCGACAACGACTAGCTCAAGTGAACAGAGATATCGCAAGTGGTGCTATCCCGAGCACCGATGGATTCCCGCCAGAATATGGAGTGTCCTTCGAATTAGACGACCCGAGGCTGACGCAGATGACAGCACCGACTAAAATGGTGATACCGGAGAAACTCGTGCAGTCAACACTTCGAAATTGACTTGGACCTCGTCAAACAGGCAATCATACATATGCGAGCAGGCATCCCCAGTGGAATCCCAAGCACAACAATCGAAGGAGTGAACGTTTTAATGGTCATGAATGAGTTGAATCGATATGTTTTAGTTTTGACGACAATAAATGTTTATGTCTCACGGGTTATTCAATTTTTAGTTTTATAAATTAACTACTTTGACATTAGTGTAACTAAAGAAATGTAAATTTTCTACTCCTTTTGCAATAACCTTCTAAATATTTTATAGATAATAAATGATAGGAAAGGATAGAACGTTTTTGTCATTAAACTTGGGCCAACCAGAGAGTTAACACCAATCAACTAAGACGCATGAAACGCAGCCGATAATACATGGTAGAAATAATTAAGAGAGAGGATCAATAGGATTGATTCAATATTGTAAACGACTAATCATTTAAATATTGTAATTTTAGAAATGAAAGCCACGAAAATATTGCACCAAGAACTGAAAGAACTTAGACGAGAAAATCAGCACCTGCACCGACAACTCCTACAACAGAGTCGAGAGATGCAACAGCTGAAAGCCACTTGGGCCGAACCCGAAAAAAATGAAAGCATTGTACCAGCGCCTCACTGCCGCACAACAGGGCTGGAAAGAAGAAAGAGTGTTAAACCAGGCGCAGCGAACACAAATCAAAGGATTAGAGGTCGCCTTGTCGGCGTGCCAGGAGGGAAGTGCAGTGACTTACCCTCTGGTATTCGCTCCGGCACAATTAGCCTATCGCGACCAAGAAAGAGCCCAATCAACTAACAAGAAGCCCAGATCACACGCTCGACCAGGTCGAACCGAGCGGTTGCGAAGACGCGCCCAAGGAGTGACCAAATGAGACAATAAACTCATGTCTGATGATAATTTGATTTGTTTGTCATTAAATAAAAATTGTTTAGTTTATTATGTTACTATTTGTAAATAAATATAGAAACGAAAAGTATTAAATGGAATGTGATAAAGGGACCTGAAATAGAAGACGGACATAGGCCTTCTAACGGCAGTCCGCTGAGCCCGACATAGGACTAACCCTTAGCAGTACTGATATCGGAACTCACCTTTGGACGTCCTGTGACCAGCGGTTACATTACCAACGTTGCCTAGCAACGGGTAACCATTGGCGGGAGCAAATACTATTTTACATGATTGGGGTGAAGGTAATCCACACCACTAACCCCACAATAATAATAATAATAATAATATTAATAATAAAATAAATTTACAAAATATTACTACTTATAAAAATAAGTAGTAAATTAAAATTTTAAAATGTTTAAAATAATATGACGTTGAGAAATTTTGAATGAGCTTGACCTACTTTTGAATGACCTTGAAAAATTATGATGAGTCATCCAATAACCTTGACAAGAATAATAATAATAATAATAATAATAATAATAATAATAATAATAATAATAATAATAATATTAATAATAATAATAATAATAATAAAATAAATCTACAAAATATTACTACTTATCAAAATAAGTAGTAAATTAAAATTTTAAAATGTTTAAAATAATATGACGTTGAGAAATTTTGAGTGACCTTGACCTACTTTTGAATGACCTTGAAAAATTATGATGAGTCATCCAATAACCTTGACAAGAATAATAATAATAATAATAATAATAAAAATAATAATAATAATAATAATAATAATAATAATAATAATAATAATAATTATAATATTAATAATAATAAAAATATTAATAATAATAATAATAATAAAATAAATTTACAAAATATATATTACTTATAAAATAAGTTGTAAATTAAAATTTAAAAATGTTTAAAAATAATATGACCTTGAGAAATTTTGAGTGACCTTGACCTACTTTTGAATGACCTTGTAAAATTTTGATGAGTCATCCAATGCCCTTGAACGAGTCACGGTCTTTGAGTAAATGACCTTGAAAATTATGATGACTCATCCAATGACCTTGACCTACTTTTGAATGACCTTGAAAATTTTTTGATGCGTCATGGTCTTTGTTTAAATTACCTTGAAAAAATATGATGAGTCATCCAATAACCTTGAATGAGTCATAGTCTTTGTTTAAATGACCCTGAAAAAATATGATGAGTCATCAATGACCTTGAATGAGTCATTGTCTTTGTCTTAAAAATTTTTTGTACTTTTGTACTTAGAAAAATTTTCTCTCAGCGGGGGGAGGGGTACTGTGCTGGATGTGACACATATCACTACTGTCCTTGACCCTTTTAAAGCCCTTCTCAACCCACGTGCATAAAAATGAAATTCGCCCTCTGTCATTCGTTGCTAATCAACCCTGATCCTGCAAAAGGTGAGCACCGTTAGCGAAAACTAATACCCGGATGTGATGCAAGTTCAGTGAGTTGCCAATAGAAAGCGTAGAATCGTTTTCTCTCTATTGTGGTCTCTTAATATTAGTCGATTCTTTAGCCGTTTGCTAAGTCATAGTTTAGAAATCAAAGAAAACGGGTACTGAATTATATTTACAAATAAAAAGTACAAACAAGACATGAAAGGGTGATTTCATCATTGATCTGCCCATGCTGGGTTTTTTCCGTGCTTTTTTCCCCCCAACAACCGTCTCTTGCGAACTCTTCCTGAATCAGTATGTCTGTTGAGGATCCTAGTCCCCTTCTATCTTCTTGATAGTCTACATTCACGAGCAAACACTAGAAAATAAGTAATAGTATGAGCATCTTGACTAACGGCCATGGTCGTTTCTAAGACCTTGATTTACACTCTGGCTGCTCGAAGTTGGGTCTGTTCGTGAACTAAGACTTCTTGCAGTACATGGCGTTAGTGGTATTATTCTGGATGGAACCAAGTAGATTCCAGCTGTTGTCGATGACGCTCTAATTGGTGGAATTTTATTTGCAACTGATATACCTCGGGCTGCAGGGTACATGTTCATCAATCCTCAGTTTTTGGCTTGCATTCCTAAATTAAGACTTTTATCAATCAAAACTTTGCTTGAAAGTGCTAGTAGTATCATATATTCGGATTCCATCCAATGAGTCTGACTCGTAACTACTCCCATGAAAGCTCCAACATGCACATAAAAGGTTTTAAGTAACACTTTTTAAAAAATTATTAGTAAAAACAAGAAGATCGATTTAAGAAATACAAGTAAAGGAATTTGTCACTCCTTTTACTGAAATCAAGAGCTCCTAATAAGAGTGATCTCTAAGACCGTTTGATGACGAACTGGTTGGCTACAAACAAAGCAGTTGATTGAGGATTGCAAAAACTGTCGGTGCAGGTATTCTGTTAAGATTCGGGTCAGGATAACTAAAATTGTCAACATCTGAACTGAGAACTGTCCTTTCTCGTATTTCTTCATTTAACCGTTCCACAGGTTTGCCTCCAACAATGACGATCACGAGCTAGTCGGTTTCGTCTACAGCTTGTTCCTTAAAGTGTTCACAGCCACACTTCTACATAGAGATTACTTCCAGGCCATTCTTGGTCTCTATGTGCCACTACTTGGTTGCACCGATCTCAGAGGATTTGTCGTAGTCGTGCCGCTTCAGTGGCCGGCACATTGACCAAGATCCGTTCTGCGTTGATCATTGAGGTGGCTTGCTCTACAAAACGCGTAGATCGACAGTGTAAATGAAGATCGAGTATTTCTGATCATTCATTGACTCACGAGAGTAGTTCGTCTTGTGCACACAGCCATTATTTCTAGTATTAAACAAACTTTTGCGATAAATATCTTTCCGATGTTATACTCAAAATCGCTATGTCCATCGCCACCCAGAAATTGGAAGAGATCATTCTGGACTAAGTGCCATTATCACAAGGTTAACAATAGTAAGAAGTGAATCAGTCAGATATTGGTCAAACTTCTTAGAAATAGTAGGTCAATACGTTGTAAAAAGCAGGTCAAGGTCAATCTGAGGTGATTTTAAGTTTCAATCGAAATATGAAAATGCAACAAAATATTATACACTTCATTTTTCCGTAATAAGAATGACTTTAATTTTATACAATAATTATAAAAAGAAACTCATTATCGTTATAATTTATAAAATGTTTACGTAAATATACTAAACATCAGTTTTCCATTTATTAAAAAATTAGACATTATAATTACGTAGATTGTCAAATTGTTCGCATAAATAAACTTTATTTCTTATACAAAATTCAAACTACTTACTCGAAATTTCCATACTTTTATTATGAATTTTTAGGAGTAGCTCATAATATGTATCATATCAACCTAATTCATAAATAAAAATTTTCACAAATTTTGTAAGATCAAATTTCAAATATTAAAAATATAAATTATTTATCTAATGGCAAATAAATTTATTTATAAACAAAATCACTACACAAGCAATTTCTATGGCGACTGATATTAAGATGAATACTCATGGAGTTTAATTTTTATATTTCATTCAAAGTTAATACAATAAATTATTTCTCAAACAAACTAAATAACATGATCAGATTTATTTTACGATTATTTCTCTTCACACCACTCATTTTCCTTTCGTACCTTAGCAAATAAATGTTTATAATTTAAATAAAATATTCAATATTATACCTGTTCTTCTTCTTGAGGTGTAAAATCAGACTTTATATTAAATGTTTTTCGAATCTCTTCTGGAGTTTTACCTTTGATCATATTTGCAACTTGTTTACAACAAACATCCAATAATCCTTTTATATCAAGATAATTTGCAGCCATAATCAATTCAAATAATGTCCCCTGGTCCACGCGTAAAAATTCTAAATCCCAACTAGGAATATCATCTGTACGACGCTCTTTATTTTCATCATCTTCGGGCGGTTCTTGATCCTCTTTGTGATAATTACACCACTGTAGAACTTTCCTTAAAATTGCCGCATTAACATTTGGTAATGGTACAGGTTCTTCATCTGAATCTTCTCCCATTCCCAAATCATCTAACATGTTTTTAATAGTCATGGATTGCTTTGCAATTTCTACATCAACTTCAAAAGTTTCTTTATCATTAGATATTAGCTTAATAGTTGGCATATTTATTCTTAAAATATAAATTTCAAATCTTCAAATATTACTCAATTCAAACTTTTTCAAAAAAGATTTTTATTTATGTTATAATTTGATTCAATATTATTAAACAAATTTATTAGCTTTAAACAAATATGATTACATTTATTTTATCTAGTTAATCACATTTACAAAATTGAACTAAGAAATTTTATCACTGGTTTAAACTGTATTGTAAAACATATTTTATATATGCATTTATTTATGCATATTTTGAAATAATTTCAAATTCAAGTAACAAATGATAGAGTTGAAAACAATATAATTAATATCGAACTAAAATACCAATAAAATGACACTACATTTGAATGAGCCCTTAAATTTTGATTTACTCATCCTAAATGATATTAATCTTGTAGATAGCAGTTGTAGCTTAAAGTAAAGGTAATAGTGATTTTAGAACTGTTAAATTGTAGTATAGTTGGTGCTCGGTTTATAAATAGGAAGGAGATTCCAGGCTCACACTCCAAACGTATTCCAATCAGATAAGCACAACAAAGCATGCAAAATAAAGAAAAACGAGAAATAGGAAAAATAAAGAAAATAATAAGAAAAATCAGATAAAATAATAAACTAAATTATAAAGGTGTGTTGGGCCCTGATGGGTAACAAGTGTTGGGCCAGAACACATACGGCCTTGAAAAATGTTTAAATGGATCGGTAACACACATGCAAACATAACACGCAAATTTAAACTCAAACCTATTAAAACATCAATTAAACCCTATCAAATATGAGAAAAAAAGATAATCACATATAAAATAATAAACATAAAAATAAATTAATAACAAAATGCAACAAGATCCGCACGAAACAAATACAAACATAACATGAAAACCCAACAAATTCGACCGAAATTTGATAAATCAATGAAATTTCATGAAAATGAAATTTAACCCTATTAACACTAGGTTGTGACTTTGAATCACATTTCGATTTAATTTGTAGATATTATATGCAAATACACTAATTTTGCCAAATGATAATAATGTATTCTATCATTTATAATTTCTTCGCATAAAAAAACTAAAAAAACAAATTTTATTTCTTATAGTTGCTATAGAAACTTCATATTATATAATTCCGACGTAAAATACCAAATTGTGACTCTAAGACACATATAAATTTACTTAGATAAAGTAATGGTTTTACTATACTTTACTTGGTAATGGTTTTCAAATATTCAAATATTAGTGCCCATACTTTTATATTTGGTTCAAGATAAGCATTTTTTCTAAAAGCAGGTAAGAGGCTATAATATAATATTGTCCAGATAACAAATTGTATATTTTGTTTCAAGGATGGCTAAAAGAATTAAATTAACTGACGGAGAAATACTCAGAGCTTTAGAAGAAAGTAGTGAAGACGAAGTAGAAATTGAAGATAATTCAGAAGAAATGATTGAAAATGATCTCTCAGGTAGTGAAACTGACGTATTAGAAACTGCTTCCGAAACTAGTGATGAAATGTTTATAAGTGAAGATAGTGAAGAAAGTGATAACGAAAATCAATATATTTCGTACATAGGTAAAGATGGTACTGAGTGGAACTCTGTACCATATATCAAGGGCCGAACTGCTGCTCATAATATTATTAGAGGAGGAATAAATAAAGTTGTCTTACCGCCAGGCAAGCATATCGATTGTTCTCTAGATGCGTTTTCGTTATTTTTCAATGATAATATTATTAATATTATCGTTAAATTCACAAATTTACATGGCAGAACTGTTCTTGGCAAAAATTGGAAGGAAACCGACCAAATGGAAATACTTGCATATATTGGATTATTGATAGATGCTGGATTAAAAAAGCAAGGATTATTTGATTATGATGAATTTTGGGATCCATTATTTGGCTGCACAATCTATCGTGCGTGCATGTCAAAAAACAGATTTGCAGCATTATCTCGTCATTTACGTTTTGACGACCTGTTATCAAGATCGGCGTGTAGAGATCAAGATAGATTTGCACCAATTAGAGATATCTGGGATCTCGTCAACAAAAATTTGAGAAAGTATTATATCCCAGGAGAAAATTTAACAATTGATGAGCAACTGGTGCCATTTAGAGGTAGAGTTAAATTCCGACAGTATATGCCCTCCAAACCAGATAAATACGGAATGAAGATTTGGTGGATATGTGATAGCAAGACTAGTTATCCTTTATTTGGAATACCGTACCTTGGACAAGAGCAAGCTGGTAGAGCAGTAAATTTGGCCAGAACTATTGTTGAACAATTATGCGAACCATTTGAGAGAACAAATAGAAATATCACATTCGACAATTATTTTACAAGTTACGAACTTGCAAATAGCTTATTGTCCAAGGGCCTTACATGTGTAGGTACCTTAAGAAAGAACAAACGATGTATACCACAAAACTTTCTTCCTCATAGAACTAGAGAAGTTGAAAGTAACGTTTTTGGTTTCCGAAGGACAATGACGCTAGTCAGTTACGTACCAAAAAAAAATCGAGCTGTTGTCTTACTATCAACCATGCACCACACTTCTGAAGTGGACAACACAAATAAAAATAAATCAGAAATAAACTTGTATTATAATAGTACAAAAGGTGGGGTTGATACGTTGGACCAAAAGTGTCATGCTTTTTCGGTAAAACGGAAAACCCGTAGATGGCCGATTGCACAATTTTATAATCTCGTGGACGTATGTGGTGTAGCTGCAGAAATTATTTGGAAAAATTTATATCCGGATTGGAACAAAACTAAAATGAATTCGCGACGCAAGATATTTTTGAAGAATTTAGTGCAAGAATTAGTAATACCAAATATAAAACGTAGAAGTGTAAAACTATTGCCTAAAAGTACCATTGCTACAATCAACGAAACTTTGGAAAATTATTCAAATATTGTGGTGATTGATAAATCAGTTCCTGAAACAAATATTCGCAGACGATGTTACCTTTGTCCATCAGCAAAAGGTCGAGCCTCCAAACAATGTTGTGGTAATTGTGGGAAAAATGTATGTAATGAACATTCCCAAAAAATCGTGGTTTGCAAAACATGTTTAAATAAATAATTGATATTTTATTTTATTTTTCTAATGAATAAATGACATTACAGATATAACTATATGCATTTTTAATATGTGTCTTAAAGTCACATCGTGATGTTTTACGTAAGTATATTAACCTAGTAATAATAGGGTTAAATCAAATTAGAAATAATTCAATAAAAATTCTAAATAAAAAATTATCAAAATAAATTAAAAAATAACAAAAATAAAGATTAGAATACACTAGAAAATAACAAGGTCGAATTTTGTTTTACTAAATCAAAAATAACATGCGAGGTTAGGGACAGAAAATAGGTATAAATACTGATGCATTTTCACATAAAATTTAACCGTTTTTCAAACCAAAAAATTGTTTTAGAATTTTTCAAACGTTTTAAATCTATTTTTAGGTGAGCAGTAGTTTTATTTGGAAACTCTCTCTCCACGTCACATTCTTGCAACCTCGGTAGAGCTCTGCTTGGGAGTCGGCGTGGAGGGAGATGTATTTTATGTTATTTTATCGAATGATTTGTGGTCAAGTAATTTGTATATTGTTTTAATATATTAATAAATATTTATAATGTTTAAAATTAACTTGTTTTTTCATAAAACTTAATCTATTTTTCATAATAAATTGTTTTATTTTCGAAGTTTTTCCGGCCCACAGCCAAGACACATCGCAAGTCCGAAAAATCAACATACTATTCAGATTCGTGTAAGTGCGTGGAATATCGCCAATGATCTGTGCCCGTGAAGACCCGGCGTGTGGAACGCAGGGATTGGAACGTCAATACTATTCCGTATAGAAGAAAGGATAAATAAGGAAGGGGTCTTTCGGCTACTTCCTCGTTTCTCGTTTTCTGCAAATTCGACCTAAATTATCCTACACACGGCTCAAAATCACCACACCGAGTAGTCCAGTGGGCACTCATTAAATATAATATGAACATAAAATGCGTTTAAGGCTTATTAAAGGGAAAGGTTACGGGGAATAAATCAATATGAAATCGCTGCTATGAAAATGGAATAACTAACGAATTAACTTAACTTTAAACTAAAGATTTTTAATTGTTATTAAACAAATCACCTCAAACTTCTAGTAAAGCAGAGAATTTAATCGGGTCCTAAGCCAGAGCATAGACGCGCCTTTTTCGAATGTCCGTGTAACGAATGAAATCATTTAAACTAAATCGACCATAGTCTCATACTATTACCTTAATCCCCAGATACGGTTTATAGGAATAATTCTAACTATTAAGCGATCATCGCGAGCATACCACCCTAATAATTGGTCTTATATAGAAAAATCCCTGAAGTAATCATCGTAAACTTTTAAGAATCCTTTTTTTTAAACATCATGAAAAGTTTACCTTACTATTAAAAATTTTAAAGATAAAATTCAAGACGCTTAAACTTTATTTTATAAAAATACCCACTTACCAAAATCAACTTCACCACGAATAGGCAATAGATATCGTCAAGATTCCATTTAATTCACACCGAAAAGATAGAGTTAGGACTATAAGACAAAGCCCAGACGACGAGCGTAGAAATCCGATTTTGTTGAAGGTTCGGTTAGACTAGAGTTCCATCATACCCAGAACCAATTTTTCCTTGTCGTAATTGATAACGAATAATAACATCAAATTGCAAAGAAAAATCTGAATAGAGACTTTACTGAGTAGATCACGACAACAGCCAGTGATATCCAAAGGGAGACAGATAGATCTGACAAACAACTTCTAACTGCATTTGCCGCTGTGAAAACTTTTAACGAAGAGAATTCCCTGAAATTCACACCGAGATTAATTAACTGAATTTATATTATAAATTACCAGGTGACCAGAGAGAGTTAAGAAATCAACAAACTTTTCTGATAAACCAACTGGGCGATCAGCAGCGAGAGATAGGGACAATCCAAAACGCAGTTAAGGTCAACGCTAAGGAAATATGGAACTCCCGCGAATTGACAGGATGAACTGATTCCCCGAATTCACACGCATTGCACGCTAAATTCCTTCAAATAAGAAACTCGTTATGGTGGAGGCTAGCTAAGAAAACTTACCAACTAACTCACAAAACTCGCAACTCTAAAGTACAATTAGCCTAAACTGAATTTCAAAAATTTACAATCCATGAAATAAACAATTTTACCTTAATAAAACCCGCCGACATTTCCGCCGATCAACCAATATAAACATCCATCTCTCTGTTGCCACGCTGTAATTGACATTTTATCCATGTCTCCTACCCCGATCATCCGGCACACCACACGCACACTCACCAGTATATTAACCGACGTCAGAAGAAATACATCATTCTAACCTAGCTGAAAGTTATGAATCCACCGAATGACTCAGGAGAAAATCTAAAACCCAATTCTCTGGATGCCGCAGAAGCCCCTCCGACGAGTAAATTTTTGATTATTTTTTAACGAGATTCTAATTATACCCGAGCATTAGATAAAAATTCAGAATCAAAACTGTATAGCTTTCCCCCGTCAAAAGAGAGCCCAAGAGAGTCCGTAGTAAATCGTGATCTCCCGCACAAGACAAATCCCAATATGATAAAACCTTTTCACTCCAATGTTGAGTATAATAATCAATTTTTTTTGTTAATAAATATATTCACCATCGTTAATCTCACTGATCTTTGGTGTTATAGGTATTCTAGTTATTAATCTATTGAGTGAAGATTCCGGTTTTAACCACGCAAACAAACAGCCCGACAGTCATTTTTGGGGAAGCTATTCGCTAGTAATTATTCTAAGTTTTAGCCACGTAACTTATTAATATTAGGATTTCTTAGATACTTTGTTTCATTAATTCATGTTAAAGTTTAATCTCATAAAATATTGACATTATGATCATTTCAGGTATTTTTTTTGTTTATTTCAGTCGAATCAATGAATCCTCTTCATCATTGTCACCACATTCGGTCCAGGTATTATCCAATAAATTGAACAAGAATTTTCTTCATCGAATATACCCTTCACGACATAAGGATGTGTACACCGGGTAGTCTTGATATGCCGATTTTTCCCCAAAAGATAATTCCGGCCATGTGACTAACAATTTTCCGCATAGGAATAAGAGGGAGAGGGTGATTGGGTCGAGAACATATTGCCGACCGTGTTAATAGCCCACGTCTGATTTCGAGTTTTCGTGGAGACTTATTGCACTCCAAAAATAGTTAGTTTAGCTCTCCTTTATTTTTGCCCGCCGAACGACGAGAAAATTTTGATAATTGAGAAAACCCCAAGATAACCGATCGAATCTTAATTTACTGAGAGAAATATTGGGTTATAGTGCTAAACTCATCAAACTTTCTATTCAGTACGACCTGGAGCTCTCGTCGAAACCCCTACTTATATCGTGGAGCAATGGCGACAGGCCTGGAATCGTGTATATCGGGAGCGATGCCCTGATATGCCAGAAGACAATCTTCGGGAAGATATCTCCTTGGCAGAAATCACTATGAAACAATTCAAAAGGACGTCCAGTGAACCAAATCCGTCCCAGGATATCTTAACTCAGGCCCAAGTACTCCTGGAAGATCTTCTGAACCACCAGCGCCACGTCGATGCCTCAGTGGAGCGGGCCACGAGATACTTGGCCAACGTCAAAGACGACCTAACAGCGGGGCGTCTAGCGAGTACTTATCCACCTTCCCCGAGGCCGACCCGAAACACCAAGAGGCCAGTATTTGTGATTCAGGGTTACTCCCCGGAAGACGGAATCAAGTGACCGCTAATTATCGGAAATGTTTTTCTCTTTTAATAAACTAATAGAAATCCAGCTTTAAATTTTTGTTGTCTTTAAATTAAGTTCGAAACTATGTTTAGTATTGATCACACTTGTTACTATAGAAATCATCATGGAAATTTAACCCTTGTTATTCTAGAAATGGACCCCGTAAAATTACTACAAACCGAATTAACTCATGCGAGACAGGCCAACACAAAACTCCATGACCAGCTTGTCCAACTAGTCCGGGAGACTCAACAAACCAAGGCAACGTGGATAGAGCCGAAGAGGGTCAAAGCGCTATATCAAAAACTTGACGCGGCGCAAAAGGGATGGGCGGAAGAGAAGCAATTGGCCCAGGGCTTGAAGACTCAAATAAAGGGGCTGGAGGTAGCGTTGTCCGCCTTCCAAGAATGGGCAGCGGTGACCTACCCCCTAGTCTTCGCCCCTGCTCAATTGGCCTACCGCGAGTCGAGTACTGCCCCATCGACAATCTTAACGTCAACTCCTACCACGATCACTACTTCAATCACAATAGCAACAAACAATCGTCGACCTGGACGTAAGGAGCGGGCTAAGCGCCGAGCCGCTCGATTTTCAAATAAGCCTGGATTACCATAGACCATGTATTTAATCGACAAATGAAGCGGGATGGAGATTGTAATTTCTATATATACCTTGTTATATTTATATCATCCTAGTGGTTTGAAACGACATTATAAAAGGGTTTAAATAGGAAGTACCACCCATTTCGTTTCCAAACTAATGTTGTCAAAATAGCTAAATAAACGATAGAGACTTAGACATAAGGGGACCAAACAACTTAAAGCGAGCACAAGTCTTCTAACGACGGCTCGTTGAACCCATGGATCGTTCGGTCAATTATAGCATTAGCAATAGCGCTCACTTTTTGCGGACGATCTACCCACTCGAACACAGTTCCAACGTTGCTTAGCAACGGGTGCCGAGTGGTAAGCAAAGGAAATATTTGTATGGGGTTGTCTGGGTAACAACCATATAGTCTCAAATATCAAAACCCAGAAACCCACCACAAGAGATTTTATAGGGGTCTAAGGGTTAACCAATTCCCACCCAGCGCCTGCATAAGAGTTTAACCACTAGCCACCCATCAAAATTTCAATCTCGACTCTATCGATCTCCAACTCTTTGAACGGATCTTCCGTCGGATTTTTATGTCTTATGGATTTTCATTTTATCTTTGGAATGTTTTTATTCAATGGTATGTTCGTTAGTGATATTGTTTTAGATTAAATATAAAAAATATTTTTTGTTGTCTTTACTTAGTTTAATTTAAATGTAATTATCCCATTTTGATAATTATTTCCAAATAACCCAGTAAATATATTTTATTGTTACCAAAACTTTTATTATGATTAGATAAAACCTAAAATGATGTAAAATTTTTATTTTATAGTTAACTTGAATAACGATTAGGGTCCAAATTGATTTTAGAATAACTTTCGACAATAAATATACTAATAATTACATAAATAATGTCGAACATAAAAGTAAAATCAATATATTAATAAAAGTAATTGTATGAATAATATCGAACATAAAAGTAAAACTAATATTATTAATAGTAGCACAATAGGATTGATAACAACAAAAATAATAATATAATAATTTGAGTAAAATAGGTAATGAGTTCATTCGTCTAGTTTTTGCACGAAATAATTTTTATGAGACTTTTAGGATTGATATTAAGATAATAAATGAAGATCTAAATAAGACTTCGAACAATTCTATTATCGATTATTGAAAATTTTGACGTTTGCTCTCTTTTAGATTTGAAACCATTATGGTTTGTTGGAAGCTTATTCATTTAGGTATTTGTACTACTTGTCGTGGCTTCAATCGGCTTTTAAAGTAAAGGTTTGTATCTTTCGAATTCAAAATAATTTTTGTATTCTATTGACCATGATTTGTATAAAGAAGTGGTTTCATTCACTCTAATGTCTATTTTAAATTTATCTTCGGTTTACTTTCGCTTGCATCGTTCATCGAAACTAACTCCTCTATATGTTCTTCGGATTGATAATTTTACCCTTTATATTTGTACCTTTCCCAGGGCCACAACGCGCTCTTTCGAGGGTTGGGCGATAGAATTTAGGAAAGGAGAATACAGGACGGTTCCAGCAACGCCTTCACCGCGAGTTCCGCGCTAACCACCGGTTTAATCCGGGGTAGAAAGAATTCATTTTACTACCTTGTGTGCTTGTTTGCTATAAATGTATAAAAATCTGTGAATGGATTTTATTTCCCGCTATGGAGATTCGATCGAAAAATGAATTCCCTAGTAAATTCATAATAATATCCTATCAAATGTAAAAAAGAATAAAAAAAATTAAAAGAGTTTGATGAAAATGCCTTTAATTTTAACCATTACATAACAATATATAAGATATACATAAAATAAAAATAATAAAAATAACAAATTTTACTTTTTTAGCTTCTGGATATCGTGATCTCAGAAAGATAATAGTGACAAATGAAATTTACAACTTCGGTAAAATCAATAATAAAATGAAATTTTCGACTTTAGCCAAATAGTAAAATACGGCTTTGACAGAGTACGTGATAAGATTTTAAAAGATGTACTGAATTTTGTCTGCCCGCACTGCCTTATTTACCACGATTTTTCCGTGTGTGTTTTGATGTGGTAAAACAAAGAATTTTAATTTATATTTTTAAAATATAATTTTTTAATTCTTTTGATTTATCACTAAATTTTTTACATTTTTTGTATAAAAATTTAATTTAATTTTAAATTAGTTTATTTTTCTTTTAGATTTACCATTTTTCCTTTTAGATTTAGTTTTCCCGCTCAAAAACACACAGGCATTATCGTGCTGGTCAAACAAGTGTGGGCTCAAATTAGTTTTTGCCCAACAGGTGTAAGGCTACGACCCATAAAATTATTAATTAAAAAAATCATTTAAATTAAAGTATAAATTAATACTTGTTGTGATGCTAGCCGCAAGCAAATAACAAAATGACTCTTAAACACCAAGTTAACAATAGTAAAATAAATAACATCGAAAGTAAAACAATTAAATAAATAAATTATAATTTGCTAGACGGACTCAATTACAGAAATAAATAATTAAAATATATATCTCTAAAACTCGCAAAATGAGGTTAGAAAATACATAAAAAGTGGAAGATGAAATGGCTAAAAGAAAATTTAAAGCCATTAATTAAAAATAAAATGTTTAAAATAACAAAGATAGAGTCATAGCATTTTGCAAATTAATCTTCGGATACAATGAGCTTATCAATAATGCTTCATATATAACACTGTCCCAATATTTATTAAAAGTATAAAGAGCAGTATCAGTTTGTTTCCTATAAATCTCTGTCTCATACTGTTTATTTTTGCGTTGAATTAATAAATCTAGGAACGCCGTTTCACATGTGAATGAAATGTTCTTACCTCAATTGTTCATAAACTGCAAAAACAACTGAACATGTTTCTGAGTTTTAAATACAAGAAAAACATTATCAACACATCTTTAATAAACATTGAGTTACTCAAATTGGAAAGCAGCAATTTTTCTTTTTAAACTAGCCAAAAATATTGATACCATCGTTGGTGATAAAGGTGAAACCATAGCAACTCAATCTATTTGTTGACACTATTCATCATTGAAGTCTACTTCAGAAAATTTAAGAAGTTTACGAAAAATTTGATGTTTAGAAAAATTTTAATTCCACAAGGCACAACATAAGTCAATCAACCAATGGTACATTCGTAAACAAACTGCAAACATCAAACGAAACCATAACTTCATCTGTACTTTGTCTTTCGAAGTTTGCAAAAAATGAAACAAACTCCAAGCTATCCATACATTCAAACTCTGATCACATTAACGCTTTTAATAATCCATCCAAAAGCTTTCGTGTTTTTTACTATGCAGTAGCAATCATCGGCAACAATGGTCTCATAGGTACACGAGCTTTATGAGTATTTAGAAGTCCAAACATTTTTGCTGGTTGCAACCCTATTGGACGAATAGATTTACCCATTTCTTTATTAATAAATTTATTCTCAATTAAACCATTCGACATCTTTTGCAGAAACTCTTCATTCTTAAGAGGAGGCAATTTTCCATTCTTCCAACCATTTTTTAATTTCAACTTATTCACATACCCATCATGGTCAAGAATAAATAATTCATTTCCTTTTCAATTCTACAAATATTAATATTCTTCTTGACTAAGTTTAATAGTTTTTAACTTCATATTATATCCGGTTTTACCATATATGTATGGCCTTACACAATCAAGGATTTTTAATTTATTTTTCACATTAAATTCAGAATTATTAATCACATCTACTTTTTCCTTAACCTCATCTTCATCACCTATCAACAAAGAATCTGAAAAATCATTTATAATTCTTCTCGGATTATTTTCCATATACTCTGATACACTAATTATGTTCGTTATTTTTAGCTATTAAACACCTGGAATAAACTTACAATCAATTAAAAATTCATCATCTTTTAAATATCTCTTTAAATTCTAATTCAATTTTCGTGACTTTTGTTTCTTGTTGGGCTAGGGTTAGGGTTAAGATTTTAAATATTTTGCTCTATCATATGCTGCACAACGTACACATTTTAGGATTCGTATTTTTACCTAAAATATCAACAAAAATAAAATCTAACCACTCTTTTACTCGAAGGGCTCTGCCAAATTTTACCATCAAAACTCTGATCTCGTCCTTCATCGAACTATCCAATTCATACCACTCGGCACACAATTTGATCACTGTTTTAGGTTTTATCATACTCAGCGACATCTCACATAGCTTTTTCATTCCTTGCATTAATTTGAAGCGTTAATAGGTCTGTTTTCTAACAACCTTTCTATGCGCTTGATCAACATTGCAGATTTTTCATTTTCTAAATTATATTTTATTAAATTACTGCCGTTTTCCGTTTCTGACTTGGAAATCAAATGGCCTTCAAACTCGTCGTCGGATTCAAATTTCAACATTAGAAAATTTTATTTTGTAATTGTCATCTTGCTCATTAATGAAGTATCACTATAAAATCGAATAGACATTTTCAGAATTGGTTTTTGAAATCGTTTAGCATTTTTTGGATATGATCTAGACGTGTCTATGTGTCCATATGTATCCATCCATGATCTGTGTCCATAACTTTTACACGAATATCATTGCACTTGACCGTTAGGATTCACTTTATCTCTTTGTGAGAATGAAAATGTTGATGGTAATCAGGATTTTGGTCGGAAATTTCTAGAAATGTTCCCTCTCTTCCACAATTGAAACATTTAAGATTGTCATTGCTTCTTTGGTTGTTATAGCTTGGTTTTCTGTAGTTTCTCTTATTATCGCCTTTAAGCCAATCTGCTCTCTTTCTTTTTGGACTTCTCTGTGTACTATCTTTATATAAACACTGATTGGCATAGTGTCACATCTTTCGAAAAATTAAACATTAAGTTGTACATTGTCTACTTCGCACGAAGGGTTTCCATTTCTCTTTATCAATGTACAATAGTTTTGTTGGGTTATTATCATTGAAAGTCGGTTCCCTCTGACTCCTCGTGTCCTTTTTGAATCAAATAAGCAAACCCAACACAGAATAATTTTATTTGCACTTTATCACAGTTACAACTCAATCCGTTTTATTTCAATGTTTGTAATCACAGTTTCACTAATTTATTTGCACCTTTTAACCAACGTATGACTATGATTATCTTAAGGTAGGTTGTCCAAGGGAGAACCATCCTTTCTGATTGATAACTTTGACTTTACTTGGATTTAGATTCCTATACTAACCTAGTTACTCTACTCTTTCACGTCGATCCACTCTGGTTAATAATGACCGTCCTTTCGTGTTTTTCCCTTTTCCTTTTATACTCCTGCTCAGACTTTTTCCGACGATTGTCAACAACATTTTCTACATTATTAAATTATTAACAATAATTAATTTCCACAGACCACCTTAGCCGACATTTGTCAACAACGTTTGGTCCATTACTAAATTACCAATTACGAAATAACTCAGTGGCGCCCATTTAATATTGTTTAGGCCAATTTATCCTGCTATATTATTCCGTCTACACGCCGGGTTTTCCTCATCTCTCGGATTTTCCACATCTCTCGGGTTTCCCATTGCCTCGGACTTCCATTGACTCGGGCTTCCCATTAGTAATTAATTTTTCTTAATTAATTTCCTTTTTTATCTTATATTATTTTCTAGGGGCCCCTCACTAAATTTTTATTATTATTTCTGGACTCGTCTCTCAATTTGGAGTTCAACCATACCAATTTCCCCCGATCAATATTACTTTCGAATTTTTATAAATTTTTTAATTAATATTGCACTTTTATCATTATGGTGTTTATCAATTTTACTGTGCTTTTTCGTAATACCCCAACAGTTTTTACAAAGCTTTGGCTGCTCTTTGGATACTTCCCACCGAGGATTCAAATAACATCGAACTCACAAAATTGTTGAGATGGTACAAAACGTTTAGATTGAATCAAAACTCAATCTGACTCTTAGTGTTAACAATCAATATAATCAAAGTAGTCAATCCTAAGCAAAATATTTATTTTCCAATTTTACAAAGTTTCAACGATTCACAAATAAGACAAAATCAAACGGGGTAAACACCTAAAGGATGTGAGCCTCAATCGTAAGATTAAAACACAGTGAATTCGTCCTTAAATTATCTCCTGTCTCTTCTCCCGTCAATTTTAGCTTTACCAAAAATAATTTACATCGACCAAGTGATACTTGTCGCCTATTGCTCTCAGCTTTTGTAGTGATTTCTTGCCTATAAATTATACCTAAAGAAGGAAAAATCATTTCTAAGCGGTGAAGCTATTTATTGCCAATTAGTTTAATTCCGGTAAACCATTATGCCTTAATTAATGGATTCGCCTGAAAATAATTTATTTAATTAATTAATTAACTTTTGAGTTCCTGACCCTCCACTGTACCTCTGATCAATTTATTCTTATTTTATTCGTCTTCAAAATCATATTTGTCAAAGGTTACCACTTTCCCCCAGAAAAATATCAATTTTTTCATTTTTTCATATTTTTAATTTGTCATTATAATTTCGAAATTTCATTTTTTGTAATTTGCATAACTCTTACAATGAGATATACTTCTTCAAATGCCCATATTCAATTACCGCTTGAGGTAATGGTCGGTCAAATATACACAATTCAGATTTATCCCAGATCATTTTTTAAGCATAGTCTAATGTCATTTTATTCGTTTATTTATAAATGATGACAGATGTTTTTTAAGTTTTAAAGCAAAGATAGAATTCAATAGTGTTTTTATGCCTTTTTGAAATATTTCGCAACAACCAAAAAAAACGTTCCTGAGTTCTGATAAAGCATTTTTTCAGAGATGGTGATATTTTCTGGTCTTTTATAATTATGTTTTTAGTAGTTTTCAAATCAAAAATTCTGTAATATTTATGAAATCGTTCAATTATTTGCAACCAGTTTGATCCATACAGTTTATCGATTAAAATATGTAATATCGCCAATAGTTAAGCTACCATGATGCATATGAATAGGCATTTTTTTATATTTTGTGAAGCCAAATAAAATCATATATACCTTAAATAAATCTGATTCATAGTCAAATTTTGTAGAAAATATTATATATAATTGTATTCTTAAAAGAGTTTTACCGCCATTTATTATTTTATTAATATCAACACCAAAATAGTTTTTTGATGAATTAAGAGCTTAAGACTAGTTGCAAGAAGATAAAAGTAGACGTACAAAAGCGTTGCTTCGGATCGCTGGTGTCACCAAGGTGTGTGGTGCTGTCCTAAGATCATCCATAACAAATGAAAGACATTAAACCCTTCAAAAGACATCTAAGTTAAATGGAATTAATATTAAAAATCTCGAAATTGATCATACAGACCCAAAGGCAAATTATTCATCACAGATAATCATCGGAGCCTGGCAGTTCAGCCCCTAACTTCCATCAAATCTGAGAAATGATACAAAAGAGTAGTACAAATGCAGTTGTCACGCTACGTTCTACCAGGCCAGACCGGTGAACACACTTATATATTCAACTATGGCAAGAAAAAACTCTATATCTGATTATCTAAAAATGAAAACTAGATTCTTTGTCTTGTCTTCTTTTGTTTACTATTTAGAATCATCCTTAGCAGTTTTTGAAGTAATTTTCCTTGTGCTGTATATAAATTAATGTTTGGGTAATATTCGTGTACGAAAACTGATTTCTATTTCTATCCATAGAACCCACCCACCATAAATGTCTTGTGTGAATACATGTAAGACGATTTTATCTATTTATCTGAAGTTGGTAAAAGGATCTTCAAAAGCCGATTTGTTTTGATTTATGGTAAAATAGACTCTGTTAACTTAAATGTGAGGTGCAGGGGATATTACCAATTGAATCTTTACATTATTTTGCTTTCCTTGTTGTTGACATACAAATATTTTCAAAATTTAACAATATTCCAAAATTAATTAAAAACTAAAAAACCATAGTTCAAATGAAACGAAATTTAAATAAAAAAAATGATAATTAAATTTTAATATTAAATTGATTTAACTACAATCCAAATTAAAATTTGTTTATTTGAATCATTTTAAAATAAGTAAATTCCTATCATTTTTCGAAGCAAATCAAATTTGTACACCATTTTTAACCGATTTTTTCTGGCGGTAAATTTAGAATAAATATTTAAATTTTTGGTTTGAGAATGAAAAATCTGATTTACTTATTTTTCATCATTCTCGGTTAATATATTTGATAATTCTCCTTGAAAATTTATATATGTATATGCTGTATAGTATTCTCAATTGCTTACCGATGTGACGACGAAACCGCTAAACAAACTGAACAACAAATGAAAGATTCAACCGATGAATCGAAAATAAAGGACGAGGCAGATTCCAATCTGAAATTGAAAGAAAACATAGCCAAATCGAAAGAGCCATCGAAAACCGACGATGAAGTCGTCAAAAGGCATTTATTTTTTATTTAATGTTTGATTTTTTTATTTATTGTAACAGAGAGGAAGAGGCCATTAGTATAGATGGTTTGAATGTTAGTCAAATAAAAGAACTTCGCGAAAAAGCGGAAAAATATACTTTCCAAGCCGAGGTTGACAGGATGATGAAATTGATCATTAACTCCTTATACAAAAATAAAGAAGTAAAAATTAGTTATAATTTATAAAGGATTGAAAAAAATCATTAAATAAACTAAACTGGAGGCCTGCCGTTTTTCGAAGTCAGAAACAAGATTTTAAAAATAATTATGTTTTGAGAATTCTGAAAATTGTTTTAATTTTCTTCCTTAAAATAGAAAATTTTTTGAAAGAATTCAAAACTATTTTTTGGATAAAATTACACGAGTCTTATAAGAAAATTTTACTACAACAAATGTAAATGTATAAAAAATATAATGCCATAAACTTTTCTTTAATAATTATCTCCATAATTATTTTTGGAAGTGAGTATGATAGACGCAAATGCACAAAATCTGTGTCTTCGTCAATTGTCGAAATAATCACACTATAAATAAATAATTTGCAATGATTTGATTTGTTTCTGGTTATTTTCTCGTAAAAATAAAAAAAATCAGTTTCAATCAAATATAAAGGAATATGAAATAAATATATGCTTTTAATGAAGCTGAAATGTTAAAACAAGCAATCAACATAATAAAGTCAATAGCAACTTACACAGTTGTGTTAATTGTGATCTCGACATTTCTGTAAGAGACGAAATGATAATTTATAGAAAATTCATTTGATTTACTTTATTAAAACAAACGAAGATTATAAGAACATATAAATACCGAATGACGAAAAGAGTTTTTAAAAAAGGTGTTGTCAGATCCCGTATGTGTGTGTGTCAGTATGTCTATACTGAATGGTTCACTTGACTTTAAATTGATTAGGCTAGGTTTGGACTCCAAATTTGACATCTAAAATCTCATACTTATTAAAACCTTTTCCGAATTACTGCTGTAGGTACTTAAAGGAGTTAATTTTTTCATTTTTATAAAGCAAAAATTGTTTATCCGGTTGGGTTAGTATAATAAAATTCCACTTTTTATGGTACTGGGCATCCAAACCCTTGGAGTGAGTGTCAAAATTATGGAAAAAAATCGATGTCAGATGTGTATAATATCTGATAGGTTTTATCTGCTTTGAAACTGCAAGGAACCAAAACTCAATATATTAACGCAAGTAACACATGATACCCTGGCAGCTAATGTATATATAAAAACAGAATGTATTTTTGCTGGAGTGGAACGTCACTTTCCCAAGGAAGAATGTGTCCACTGTGTAGATTTTTAGTGAATAGATCTGTGTTAAAAGTGAGTGTGTCAGAAACTTGAGAGGAACTTATCAAGGTATCTAAAAAATGAATTTTGAGTTCAGAGTTAGGAAGTTCAAGAGTGAATTGTATATTTGTGTTAATGGAGTTTGCATGACATAAAATAAGATTGAGAGCTATCGTGGAGACTTTGAAAATGTCCTCAAAACAAGAAACCATTGAGAATTTTAAAACACGTTTTTTGCAAAATGGATATCCAAAAGAATTCATAGAGAAATATTTTTTAAATGAATACAGCTCCAAAAAAAATAAAAAGTCACAACACTAAAAAAACATGACAAACCAATAATATACCTACGATCCCTTTCTTGAACAATAAGATATGTAATGTAATCAGATCTTTCATTCAGAACACAAATTTACCTGTACATATTCATCCAACCTTCACCACAGGCGCACCTTTGAAATCACAACTTCGAAAATCTCAAAAAGCACAAACATCAGACCTTTATCATCAAGATTGTTTGTGTTGTTCTCCTACCAAATGTTTTTGCTTTTCTAAAAACATAGTATACTAAATCACTTGTATGAAATGGGACACAATATACATAGGAGAAACACATAGAACATTCCGATTACGACTCAATGAACATATTAAAAGCAAAGACAATAATTATCATGAACACTGGGAAAAAGTACACAATTCAGCGCCACTAATACACGAAACAAAATGCCAAATACTACAAGACGCGTTTAAAAACATATTACAAAGACAAGCGGCAGAAACTTTTTTTTATCAAAAAACACACAAACCAACCAAAAAGAAAAATGTGCAAAGGAACAACTGATTTAATAGATTTTAGTTTTTTATATAAAAACTTCAGTAATAAGTGGGAAAGAATTTTATGCGAGGTTTTGGTGAGTAAATCACAATCCCCTACAATTAACATTCAATCAGCAACAAATTTACTGAGGTTGCTAAATTAAATCTTTAAATCGTAACTATTGCCTCATTATTGTTTCTATACATAATATTTTACAAACATTATGATAGCAGACTGAAGATGAGTATTATATATATGAAAATAAATTATTTTTTACTATAATTTCCATCAACTTTATTTTAGCCGAATAAATCATTAATTAAATTAACAAAATTAAATGTTTTTTTGGGTTCGGATAAATTTAGGATAAAATAAAGTTGAGTAACAAAAATTGTCATTCCTCTCCTTGATGCTTCTGTAAATTACTAATTTATTTAGAAAACAATTCAAATTATTTTATAATTAGAAATTTTATAATTAAAATTATTAAATTTGTTGACAAAACTTGTATAACTCAGTAATAATGTTTTTCACTTACATCTGTGCATCCAAAACTAGGTTAGAGTGCAAAAATCATGATTCCACGACAGAAGATCCCCCCCATTTTTTCTATCTTCAATACCGATTGGTGATTATTTCTTTTTTGTCAAATGGTAATAGAAATCAATCAATTTTTTAAGGATAATCTCAGATTCTCAGCATAGCCTTCATCAACTGCATTAAATGCTTTATTAATTTATTGTCATTTAAAAACAAAATTTGTTTTTCGATATTAAAAAATTGGAAAATATTTTAAATTAAACGAATCCATTTTGAATATTTATTAAATTATAAGAACAAATTTGCAGTTTAAAAAATTTTGTATTTTCTTATCATTAGTCATCTCGTTTTACATTATTAGTGCATTCACCAACTGGAGAAATCTCCCATAAATGTTAGCACACTAGAATGCGCATTTGCACTGCACCCGGTCAATCATTTGCACATCGCATTTGTTTTTCTGCACCGAACGGTTTTTAAAATGCTGAACTTTCTCTTTCGTTAAATTTTTGTATTTTTCGATTTAGTTTGTCTTATACAAAGGAAACTTTCATAGTTATCACACATTTAATTCTATTATAATTATAAATGCCAAGACCTTTAATTAGTCCCTTGATTTATTGACATGGAATTCCAAGCATCTCATTTTATCAAAAGATATTTGGACATCTCCAGTTTTTAATTGGACATTTGCTTGTCAAATCGTTTATAAATTTATTGCCATTTATTTTCCCTGAAAGCTAAATGAAATAATAAATATAAAATAATAGGTGAAAGTCACTGAAAAAAAGATAGGTGATTATAAATTGCGATAAAAACATTTACGTTTTCGTGAATTTTCGTAGAAATCCTTTTCTTGGATTTTTGAAAAATTCTAGAATTGAAATCAGTTAATATCCTTACACCGATTAATGAGATTAACTTTCCACAAATTTACGGTTTAAATCAACTGTAATTTACATTTCATTTTGAAGTGACAATATTTTCTTTGGTCTTTTTACAGGCCTCACAAGTTTTAAATATCCAAATATTAATATGTTAATCATTCAAACATGATTAATACCTTGAGATTAGTGTGTTTAGATCGAATTTTTCGATCTTCAAAACTTGACAACCTACTAATTTCTGAGTTAACAAGACCATTACCTCCAGACAACCAGTACAAAGATCATGAGAATTCAACACGCATTTATCCGCAGTCTCTTTTGTCATACGCCCAAGAAAACGTTTAGAATATACATTTTAAGCAGCAATGCAACCACAGTATTAACACTTTTAGAATAATTGACGCACGAAATTCTGATAAAAATAATAATAACAATAATAAATAATAATAATAAATAAAAATAATAATAATAATAATAATAATAATAATAATAATAATAATAATAATAGTTATAAAAAATAATAATAATAATAATAATAATAATAGTTATAAAAAATAATTATAATTATAATAACAAATAATAATAAAATACAAATATTAATAATAATAAAATTCACTTTAGATATTTTTACGTGAATTAATTTCAAATGCATCCGATGCGCTTGACAAAATCAGATTCATCTCTTTGACAAATCAAGACAGAAACTTTGATAATGAGGATTTATACATAAAGATAAAAGTAAGAACGAATTTGTTCAAATTTTCAAATTTATTTTTAAATATAAATTACAATTATATTTTTGGTTTTACTGAGCTGGAATGCAATTTTGTTTATATTGAACAGAAAAATGAATCAAATTACCGTACTATTGTTCCATTAGTGAATCTGAAAGCCCTATACAACAATTTACATTGAAATTATATGAAAATTATATTAATACGTTCAACCCAGCGTGACCAACCGATTGTTTTTCTAACAAGCATAAAAATGCGGACAGTTTGACCATGTTAATTTTAATTTTATTATTTTTTATTTTAACTATTGTAAAATTAGAACAATTGCTAAAACTAATAAATTTATTGTATTTAATTTTCAGCAGTATCCAAAAATTGAATTAAAATTAAAATTTATTCTTCATACACAATGCCATATATTTTTCACTTTTTTGAATTTCAATCTCCACTTTGACCAAAGCATCTTAATGATATTCAGTATTAAAACGATTTATTTCCTATATTTACAACATAGCCATCATGAGATTTGAAAAAAAAAATTTATTAGGAATTAATTTATATTCATGAAAAGATTAAATGTTTTCCTTGAGGAGCATACTTGAATGTGTTTCAACTGCTGTGGTTCCGCCATAACTGCAAAAATAACTTGAAAAATCACTGGCGTTTTCCTCATAACCTGTACAACAGTGTTCCCCAACCTTTTCATCACCTCGGACCATTCAACATTTGATAATTTTGCCCCGCCCGCTGAAGCGGAGCGTTATTGTTTATATTTTAGATTGTTTCTATTTAATAATTTTAATTTAATTGTATTTAAATGTGGCATAAAAGTAAAATACAATAACACAATAAATGATTGGAAAGTGATTTAAATTTTTAATTCATTAATGCGCTAAATCAGTGAGAACCCTGAGGTTGTTTCTTTGCAACGAGACGGCTCCATCTGAGGGTAATAGGAGACAATGACACCCGAAGTGCTTTGCTTATATCTAGTGTATTCAGTTGTTTTGGTTGCTGTCATCACAGTAAGTAAAATGATAATACTTTAATGCTTCTTGGGCTGCCCAGGGGTTGAGGACCACTTCTGTAAACTTATATTCCAGATTTAAAGGAAATAGAAATCAGCAAAATAAAACATTAAAATGTTACAATGCAAAGTAAAGAAACGGCATTTCTAGCAATTTCCATGTAACAATGTAGTGGATTTTCCGATTCCAAATTTTATATTTCATTATTATTTATCATTATTATTATTTCATTATTATCAAGAAGTCCCAGCTGATTCGAGAGAAAGTTACAACTCATACAAATTTAATTTTTTATCAGATTTTTATGATTTTGGTATTCTCAAAAGTGCTTCGTAACTTCAAAAAAGTTAAGAAATACTGTTGTAAACTGTTTATGATAAATATGTACAGTGGATATATAAATTTTAGTATTGCGCTCGGTTATGATTTTGTCTGTATATTATATTGTTTCGATAGTTTACTCCTCATTTGTAATGAAAGATAGAAACAAACAAATCATTCAGGCTAAGAATTAGATTAAAATCAATCATTTTTCATAAAACTCATTATTTAGCTTTTTCACACATTTCATTGGTGTTGATTCCAAAAAATTACCAGGAGAATTAAATTCGTCACCTGAATCAAAGTAATGAATATTGCTCGAGTCTCGACCTTCTTGAATAATTAATTGAATATGAATTACCTATTGAAGAAAAAAGATTTTCGGAACGACACTGCATTTGAATAAACAAATGTGTGGATATATGATACAATTTCATCAACTCAACCATATAAAAATCAAAATATATCCTTCAATTTAAACAAAGGGGCTTTATTTTCTCTATTATTCAATTTTTTTATAATTTTAATTTAAATAATTCCGATCACTACAACAGACTACAATACTTCAAAACTACTTTTTAACAAAGGAGAATTGTTTCACTAAAATGAGAAATGAAACAAATTTAAAACATAAAACAAAAAAAGTGATGCGGTCCATGAAAGAAATTATTGAATATATATTTTAAAAGTCCCAAAAATATAACTGAAAGGCTATGATTTAACACGTTGACGGACAATTGCGGCTATAGCCGTCAAAGCGAAGTTCACAATGTGGCATGACTGCTATAGCCGTCCAAAACGAAACGGTCGTTTTTAGACACTACGGCTATAGCAGCACAAATGTGCACTTACTGGCGTATACGTAGAAGCATAGTGTCGTGTTTTGAAAACATCTTTTTAGGTTGAAGTTCATATTTCACCTGTTATACGAGTTGCAGATTCAGTATGCACGTGGTTGTGATGGGAGTCACAAAAAACATATAGTGTCAATTTTCGAACTTCGCTTGTTCCTACTGTCCGTCAACGTGTTAATTATTAAGTTAATGTTTATTTAATAAAAATCATTCTGGACTCAAAGTTTGCTGACTTAATTATAACCACAGGCAGATAAAGCGGCAAAAACTATCCATATTCTTGATACAGGAGTCGGTATGACTAAAACAGAATTGATCAAGAATCTCGGAACAATAGCTAAATCAGGAACGTCCGATTTCATTCAGAAACTGTCAGAAGCGAAAAATACCGGAGAACTTAATGAACTTATTGGTCAATTCGGAGTCGGATTTTATTCTTCCTTTCTCGTAGCTGACAAAGTTACCGTTATTTCTAAATCAGACGCCGATTATCAATATATATGGGAATCCGATGCCTCTACATTCTCTATTGTCCGAGATCCAAGAGGAAACACTTTAGAAAGAGGAACTGAAGTTATTCTTCATTTAAAGGACGAAGTTCTTGAATTTTTGGAAATAGATGTTCTGAGAAATCTAATTCACAAATACAGTCAATTTATTAATTTTCCTATTTACCTTTGGAAAAGTTCCGTTAAAAATGTTGATGAAGATCATGAAAGTGCTGTTTCTAAAAGAGATGAAGATGCTAATGTGAGTTCATTGATAATATAATGATATGTTTCATTTTGGTTTATAAAATTAAATGCAATCTTATTAACTCTAAAATATCTGAAAGGTAAATTAATTATCTGGGATTCTGAAGTACTCTAAAGTTAATTAGTTAACTAATTATTATTATGATTTTTATTATGATTACAGGTTTTTCACTTAAAAAACTATTATTTCAAATAAAAAACTTTTGTTTTAAACAGACAACTTCTGGTAAGAGTGTCATATAAGGGACTTTTGTGAATGTTAAATTTAGAAGAGCCTGCAGCAAATATTTAATCAATTTACTAAATTAAGGCTGATGAATCGCAAGTGAGGTTTGATGACTTGTGAGAGAAAAATGGCTTTTTGGAGCCATTGATGCAGTCTCATAATCATTTGAACTCCGAAGCCTTTCAAATAGAAAGGCTGAAACATTGAGAGGCATAATAAAGGATAAGGAAAGGCATAATAAAGTCTCTTTTATAGAACAAAGTCTTTTTTATAGACTAAAAGTCACTCAAAAGTCCCTTATATGTACAAAGGTTCCTTATATGACACCCTTAACCAACTTCTTGCTGGATAAAAAATTACAACTGTATTTATAAGAACATTTTTATTTAAACCTCATTTTATAAATAAATAAACCAACTAAACAAGATAACAGTCCCAAAGTATCATCAAAAGAATTTTTAATCAGAATTGCACTCTTCTTACCACTTTTAAAACATAAATGTATTATTATTATTATTATTATTATTATTATTAATATTATTATTATTATTATTATTATTATTATTATTATTATTATTATTATTATTATTATTATTATTATTATTATTATTATTATTTTAAATATAAGGGAAATAAACACAAAAATAATTGATTTATTGATCATAAATTCTATTTTTTAATTTTGGAAATTCAGTAAAAGGTGTTGATAAACATATTAGGATTCCCTACTTGAAAATATCGGCGTATTTTTCGATTGATGTGCATTCATCATGTGGTTATCTACATAACATTAACATTGTGTGTAAGAATGATGAGTCTAAATTTGTGTTGGTATTGCCTTAGTTGCTAGAATTTATAGATTATAAGAGATAAGCAAGTATTTGGGAAATTTAGAATATCAAATCGTTTCTAATTCATGTTAAGTACACAATATGCTCATTAATAAGTCTAAAACTCCGATTGGATTGTGTTCTGATGCCTTTTATCGATTTACATGTTATAGGTAATTGTTGTTGAGACGTATCAATTAAATCAATTGTGCAAATTCTATGTATTCTAAAATGAATCAAAAAAATTATTTTTGGATTAATATTATTATGTGATTAATATTTTTTGCTAACAGCTCTTTTTCCAAATGTCGATTGCCATGGTTTATAAACTGCCAAACAATATGTTTTATCCATTTGAAATCTGTCGTATTTATATTTCCTTTCGATGTTATATAACATATGTTTAGACCATATTTTTGTGTAAATAGACCCATGGGAACTCTGATTTAATGCACTGATGACTTTAAAAACCCTAATATTATTATTATATATTGAATTGTATAATTACACATTATTATATATCTTCTAGACGCTGGTATTAGTAAGTTACTGTTGAATTCGGACACATCGTGTGATTCGACAAAATTCTTTATGTTATAATATCTTCCATAAAATGTTGATTGCAATTTAAATTAATAGCATTGTAAATTTTTATTTTATGATACTGCTACATCCAACTCGTTTTTAAGCGAATTAATTTCTATAATAAGATTTATTTCATAAAAAGTGCTAAATAATCAATTATTTAAAACACAAGATAATTTAAATATCTTAACTGACAGATTTCGAAATTAATTTGACTTTTATTGATCTATAGTTTGAAAAGAAATGAAAATAAAATAAATTGAAAGTAAATCAATTGTAAAGAAAATGGAAAGCTGTAAATTAAAACCAAAAATGACATTTTATAATCTATATTATAATAACAGAAGTTGGTCCGTTAGGAATAAATTTTGTCCGAAGTGAGATTTATTATCAGGAATTAACTTTACTAAAACAATGCTAAAACAAATATTGTTTATTTTATTTATAATAATATAAATTTTATGTTGATTATTAAAAAGAATTTAATTATACAATATTGATTGTTCAATTATTTTGGTGGTTTTTAATGTTTGTCTTTATTTTTACGCTAGCCCTAGTCTTCTCTCACTGTACAGAGGGACAAACACATCCCAAAATAATAACAAATATAACTTTCCGCTTGGAAAATCTTCCAAATTTTCATAGGAACGTCTTCAAATTTTGAAGTACTGCATTCTTCATATAAAAACTGGATTTTGTTAACTTTTTAGTTAGTATTTTTTATGGTTGGTTTTGTATTTACATTTCTGCTGACTGGAATATATATTTTGTTACCATATTCGCTTTGGAATTTTGTATGAATATGCTTATTTATGGACAAAAGAACGTTAAAATAGTTATGCTCGATCAAGTAGTACGTAAACACAAAGCATAATGGCATTCTAAATATGCAGATTTTAAAGTAAATTTCTTTTCTTTATTGTATTAATCCGAAATTCGCTATTTTTATTCGAATTTCCCGATTCCGAGCCTCCAATAATTCTACATTATATCAAATCGGAATCTTTGAATTTCTGGCACAATCTTATACATAAAAGTTTAAATATGTTTATTTGTTTGTCACATTTAAAATTTTTCGTTGTTAATCATCATCTTAAATATAACTGTAGCGAAGCACGGGATTACAGCTAGTTCTCAATAAATTCTCAGCAAATCTTTGATTTTTCTACTGAAATTGATTGCATAAAGTAAAATTTCATATTTCCTTCAGGTTGAAAATGAGAATGAAAGAAAATCTACTGAGAGAACCGTTTGGGATTGGGAATTAGTAAACAAAAATAAACCGATTTGGACAAGGAAATCTGGTGAAACCCCAGATGAAGAATACAATGAGTTTTATAAATCATTTTCAAAAGATTCTGAAAACCCGCTTGCAAAAACGCATTTCACCGCAGAAGGAGAAGTGCAATTTAAAGCAATTCTCTACATTCCGAAAAAGTCCAATGTTGAGTTTAATTCTGTCGACAAAAAGAATGACAATATTAAACTTTATGTGAAAAGAGTTTTCATCACTGATGATTTCGATGACATAATGCCAAAATATCTGTCATTTATGAAAGGAATCATTGACAGTGATGATTTGCCGTTGAATGTGTCAAGGGAAACTTTACAACAACACAAACTTCTCAAAGTAATCAAGAAAAAACTGGTTCGTAAAACTTTAGACATGTTTAAAAAATTGCCGGAAGACATATTCAAAGAATTTTGGAAAGAATACGCCACAAATATCAAGCTAGGAGTAATTGAAGATGTTTCCAATAGAAACCGATTGGCGAAATTAATTCGGTTTTGGTCGTCACATTCTCAAGAAAGTCAAACATCTCTCGCTGACTACGTTTCGAGGATGAAACCAACTCAAGACAAAATATTTTTCATTGCCGGAGTTTCTTTGAGTGATGTCCAGCTGTCACCAATGGTGGAAATACTCTTGAAAAAACAATATGAAGTCCTTTATTTAATCGAACCGATCGATGAGTACACTTTTCAATCATTACCGGAATTTGAAGGAAAGAAATTTCAAAACGTTGCAAAAGAAGGCTTCAAACTGGACGATTCTGACAAGAAAATAGAAATAAAAGAAAAGTTGGAGAAAGAATACGAGCCATTGATTAATTGGTTGAAAAGTACCGAACTGAAGGACTATATAGAAAAAGTGGAAATATCCGAAAGACTCACCACCAGTCCTTGCGTATTGATTGCGTCAACATATGGCTGGTCCGGTAACATGGAGAGAATCATGAAAGCTCAAGCTTATCAGAAATCCGAGGAAGTCATGCAAACCTATCAAGTAAACCAAAAGAAAATTTTAGAAATCAACACACAACATTCTTTGATAAGACATTTGAAATACTCGTTTTCCAACGGGCAAGACATGAATGAAACAAGAAAATTGGCGAAATTCCTATACGACACAGCTTTGTTGCGATCAGGGTATATAATGGACAATGTCGCAAGCTTTTCTAAACAAGTCCATGAAATCATTAAAACCTCAATGAAAATCCCACTTGATGATTCCATAATTGATGACGAAGAGATTATTGAAGATACCCCTCGACAAACGGGAACAGAAAAGTTGAATAATGAAAATATTGCACCGAAATTTGATGAAGAAAACAAATCTGATAAAGTGGGTTTCCGTATTTGATCGTTTGAGTTCAAGTTCAAGTTTTAATGTTTTAGTCATTGTTACTACATAAATGCATATCAATTTGACATCACTCATTTTAAATCCTTAAATAACTCTAAATAACTCTTATCATTAAAGTTTGGCCCTTAAATGACTTTATAATGACCTCATGGACCTTAAATAGATATTGATCTTAATATG
The DNA here is from genome assembly GCA_022537955.1 of Schmidtea mediterranea. Lineage (NCBI taxonomy): Eukaryota > Metazoa > Platyhelminthes > Tricladida > Dugesiidae > Schmidtea > Schmidtea mediterranea. Next base: position 69,375,463 of record CM039679.1, on the reverse strand, counting down.
ACCTTGAACTGTGACAGAATTATTACGCCATACAATGAGTATGATCTCAATCCGTTTCGAGCTCTGGGGCCTCATTTATACCATTATAGACGCTCTAACTTTCTGATATATCCCCACTTTAAAAATTTTCAAAATTAAATATCAAAAGCGATTTAAATTTAGAATCCTTCGCAGCACTGAACCCAAGTATCAAAGTTTGTCTTCATAAGGATGTTTTCTATTCACTTACAAACTTTTCATTCTTTCAGACGTTATTTTTTCGGGTTTTGTTGACACCAAAATTTGTTGGGGCTGGTATTCACATCGTCCAGATAGTTCAGATAGTGTCCAGCTTTACAAGGATCGACATTAGCTTTTTTCACCTTTCTTTTTGGGGTTATGCAAATTATTTTCATTATTACAGCTATAGATCAAAACTACAGAAATATTTGGGTTGTATTCGTAATCATGAAAATAATTACAATATTAATATAAAAACGATCAAAGGTGAACAACAAAAATATAAAGAAATATTTTTTAATCATTATTTTCTTATTTTTAGTCTTCTGCCAAGGATGAGTTGTAGTTTTGTTTCTGTTTTGTCTTTGTTTGTTGTTGACAATGTTTAGTAAACATTTGTTTTTATCTTTAATTACAATCCTTTTCTCAGTTATCAAATATAAAATTTAATAATCTGTTGTTATCGGTTTTTAATTATTTTTATCAATGAGTTCTTTAGTCTTTATTATATAAATATTGAAACCAGTGTCGTCCACAGGCTGTATATCTCTCTAGGTAGTCATACATAAGGACATCCTCATTTACACAGGTAGTTAAGTGTGAGAAATATGGCTAAACAAACACTATATGAGAACATTCAAATAATTGTATCGAAATTATAAGTCATGGAATTTGCTTGAAAACTAATTTAACGCCAGACTGTCACCGCAAGACGATGTGTTTCAAACTGATTTCAAGTGTTAGGAGATTTATAATTGTTGTCAAGGATTTGAACTAGGGCGCAACAGTTGGCTTAGTTTATGTTTGTTAACTATAAAGGTTTTAACTATAAAGGTACTCGGTCTTCTCCTTCATGAACACAAAGAGAATGGCAAAACAATACGAGAGGCATCAACGATTGCCATTGAAAGTACTGTTAAGTTTTGGCAAAAGGCAAGAATACCAACAAGGGCAGTTCAGCATTGCCAAGCTAAGCTAGAGAGTGAATTCGATGTATGGCGTCTACTAAAGAAAAATACATCAAGGAAAGCTGAGACACAGAAGGCTAAGGAAGCGGCATTTTGTTCTAGGCTGGATGATTTATTTGACATCGCCCATGCCGATGCACTCAAGAATATAAAGATAGAAGAAGACAGAGAATTTCTTATAGCTCAGAGGGAGAAGGGACGGAGAGAAAGTATGCTGGGGCTTGATGTAACTCTTACCAATAAAGAGCAAAGAGCATCTGAAGCTAGGGACAAACTTGCGGCTAGACGGCATCGAGCAGTGTGTGACCGCCAAAACGAATCAACATCGAAATTCAGTCCGTTCGCGGCAAATCATTTGCTTACTTCATGACCAGGCATTCGCATGTTCTGTTCGAACGATTGGAACTTCCAGATTGTTTTCTTGCTGTTGATCCGGAGGAGTGGAATGGCCACGAAGACTACGAGCATGCAGCTGCACTTGTACGCGATCTGAAGGTAGCCAACGATCATGCGGAGCGCGGAGTAGCTTTGGTTCAGGAGTTAAGCGGCATGCTCACAAAAAATGAACAGCAATTCCAGTTCCTGATTCAAGTTGTGCAGGAGAATCGTAGACTGTTTCCTAACTCCCTGAAGCAAACCCTAACTTCTGAGAATTTTGCCACAGATAATCATGAATCGGACGCGAATGTGTAAGACAAGTGACAGTGGGGTGCCCGGTGCTGGCTGCCGATGCTGCATCCTAGCAACAGTGTGATGCTAAAACTTCTCCATTTGTCTTTGGTTTATCTTATATACCAACTCCAATGTCAGTGATATTTGTTGATGGCATTAGAAGCGTGACAATTTGCTTCTTTCATTTTTATATAAGAGTTGCGAAAACGCACCATTCGTAAAAACTTTGATGCTCTTGAGCTACCTCTAAATGTCAATATTTTCTCCCCAAAATTTTTCTCCAATGTTTTTTGTCTAAAAGGAACAACTGTGGAGGGTGAGACATTGAAAAACACCAAAAAAATTTTTTGGCCCTGTATAAGGACCACCCTAATATATAGACATTAAAGTTCTTTGTGGATGCACGAATAATTGATCATAGACATGCGGCCATTAGGACAGTTGAACATGAATTTGGGAACTGGCTCACAATGAAGATTAAATATATTTTAATATTTAGTTTTTTTTTAAATGCTTATTTATGCCATTTCAATTTCGCAATATTTTCTATTTACACCGTTGTTAATATATATCACAGATAGCCAAATTGCAGCTCTTTAGTATCTTTTATGAGGCCAATTGTGAAACTTTTAATAAAATTTTTTTGAAGTTATAAAATAATTAAAAGAAAGCGATATTCAAACACTAGTTTAACGTTATATTTCGACTGAATCACTGTCATTATCAGGCAATAAACCAACCAAAATAATATGAAATTAATTAATATAATTTTTGAACAAATTTTTATTTTTTTTAATATTTTATTCTATTTTTATTTTAAAAATTGTTTTACATTAACTTTTAAATTTATATAAATAAACTAAATTCACTACTATAAAAAAAAACTTAAATTAATATTAAAAATTTTAAAAATTTTAGAACAGAAAAACATAATTTATCACAATCAAAATTTTTTACCCATAGCATTTTGCACAATAACCTTATCAACAATGATTCAATACGCTCCCAATAATTATTAAAACTTTTTGAAAACATTTTAAAATCGCACATGCCAATAATGCTCATACAAACTCAATCCCTTCAATACTCAAGAACTCGAGTACAGAGATGACGAAAAGTCTCTCCAATGTATGTGACATTACATCCATTACATGGAAATTGATAAATTGGTTGAGTTTTTGATAGAAGATGTTTATTCGAAATCATTTTTCCAAATCATAGTGATGATACGTTCTCAGCAATAATTGCCAAAATTCATGTGATGTAAAAAAATTTCAATTTGTAATATTTCTCTCTTTGAGCTATGGTAAACATAAATAAATACTACTCAGGTATCGCGCCAGTTATCCTTCCTGTATACACTTGAATATCACATCAATATGTATTTATACTATCGCAAAGTAGCCATAATTTAATTCAATAGTTTGCAAGTTTATTTGGCATATGTTTAAGAAATGGATACCTCCCTCGAAACCCTACAAGTTGTTCGTCCATGGATGCGGTTTCCTTGATTGAGTAAGTTTCGCAATATCAAAAATTCCTAATTAGAATCTGTTTGTGTTTGCATCATAAAATGTTAAAGTTCTTGAAATAACTTGAAATAACTTGAGGATCATATATCCTCCCCTCAACTTTCAAGTGCTTTGTTATGTGTTTTGAATAAATCAGCTAATAGCAAAATATGAATGCACGCTTTAAGTTTTATATGGTCTTAAGTTTCTTGTCTTCATCGTTCCAAGTTTGTATTATTAATTATAAATCTTTCAACACTTTTTATAATTAGCAATTGAAAAGCCTAAATTTCGCCACATAGAGGAATAGCTACGTATCATGAAATTCATGGAGTGAAATGTATTACATTTGAAGAAGAGTCTCGAGCCCCTTTGGCTAAGCGGCTCAAAAAACTATATAATATTTTCATCCTAGAATAAATATAAAGTATAATGACAGTTATAAATTAAGATCGCCATCAGTATCATAAGAACTTTCATCAAATTCCACATGATCTGAAATCTCTGAGTACATATCATCATTTTCGTCAAATTATACAGCACGAAATTCATCTTCGTTCCGTAACACAAATATATTTGGAGTCACAAAAACCAAATTTGAACAAAACCTCCAAGCTTTCTGTATCATTACTTGATTAGAAAATAAATTTCTAAAACAATAATCGATTTTCTAAAATCTTTTGAACTGCCCTATAAATATTTGGCTTATTCCTGTTATAAGCAATTTAAAAAATGGCAAAATATTTACTTGAAATTTGTGTTTTTGAATTGAAAAGAGATAATAATATGCTCGGTGGTGTTGATGAAAATGGTTTAAGCAAAGTAAGTGGAAATTGATGAATCCTGTTTTTACAAAATAAAATATAACAGGGGCAGAATAAGTTCTTCTAAATGGGTTTTTGGTACTTTTGAGAGAATGACGGGTAGTGTTTTTCTTGTTCCTGTTCCTAATAGAAATTCAGAAACTTTGTTGGCAATTATAAGAAGCAGAATTCTTCCAGGAACTCGAATAATTAGTGATGTTTGGGATGCATACCGCAGTTTGCCGACTAACGATAATTATATTCATGGTGTTATTAATCATTCTATGTTTTAATTTCGCCTGAAGATTATTCGTGTCATACCAAAATTTTTAAAACTGTTGTAAAAACGATTGCTTCTATGGAATTTAAATACATTTCACTTTATTTATTTATTTTTTTTAAAATTGCTTTTAATAAGAATAAGCCAAATATTTTACACCACAATAATATAAATAATTGTAAATCTAGTACTAGGAAACGATGTGGATCCTTTAAGACTTATATTCATCAAAGGATTTTATACATGTTTTTAGAAAATTTTAAGCGCAAATGACTCAATTTGGAATTTATTTTGTCATAATTTATTTTGACAATAATTTTCTTGTTATCCCCAAAAACTTCAAAACGCCTACAATTGACGATAGGGCCTCATTTCGTACCACTAACCCAGCATGAATTTATAGTCTTTAGTTTGAGATAAATATTTACGCCAGTTGTTTCCAAACAAGAGTCGCCTAAAACCTTTTAAAATTAATTTTTAAAGTAAAATTTTATAAAGCTTCAACATTAAAGTTAGTAGCTTCGATTGTGTGTAACTTTTAATCGTACAATGAAAACATTTTATTGCTTTGCAAGTTCATTTTTAAAAATATTGACAAAAAATATAACCAATTGTAATGTTGATAAATAATTGTGATTCAATTATATAAAATTTGTAACTAAAAAAATGGTGCCAATAAATTATCAGATATTTTAGAAGTTAAATACATAGTAGTTAGCTGCAAAAATGCAGTGAAGGAGAAGCAAATCGATTAATTTGATCGGTTTCGTCCCCACAACTTGACATATGTTATCAATGGGTCAGATCACCATAAACACTGGGAACCGCTGATTTGTGTGATGTAAAATTTGAATTTTTATTTCAACAATATTTTTATTTTTGAATTCATTAGAAAAAATTGTAGACATCAGAGCCTCTAGAACTAATTAATTTTACAAGTTATTTATGAATCTGACATAATTAAGATATTTGACTGGCCTGCTAGTAAATTATTTAAATTATTTACAATTATTTTTTCATTTAAATTACATTTTTTAATATAATTAATTTTATATATTGTAGAATAATAATATTTATGATATAGGTGAAACCTCTTTCATTGGCAACTTTTCGAAAGCTTTTGCAAATTGAAGACGACGATGATCTTGAAAGCGAAGAAGAGGAGGAAGAAGATGTAGATGAAAAAAAAGAAAATACCGAGGAAGCTGCTGAAGAAACTACAATTGATCCGTCAGAAGAAGATGAAAATGAGATCGTCGATGAAGACGAAGAGAATAGTGAACTTGAAGAAGAAAGTCAAGAAGAAGAGGAAAATTCTGATGATGATGAAATCGATGAAAGTGATGAAGATAACTCAGAAGAAGAAGAAGCAGAAATGGATGATGAAGAAACTAAAATAGAACCAGAGGTCGAAGTAAAAAAGGTTTATAAAAGTCGAAAACTGCATTCAAGTAATTCATATTGTCGCACTCACATTGAAAAATTTAATTTAAGTTACTGAGCACCATGTTTATAAACCTACGGAAAATGATCACGATTGCGACGGAATTCCTGACGACGAGGATGATGATATAGATAATGATGGCTTATTAGATCACACGCAAGATTCCGACTGGGATGGAGACCTCAACCATATTGACGAAGATGATGACAACGACGGTAAAATTATAACGGTTACATAAAAAATAGTTTTTTATCTCTTAAATTACTGACTGGGTCACTAATTATACGTGGTCACTTAATTTTTAATATTTTTCTTTCTTGTTTTACTTGATTACTTTAAATAAATAATAGTGATTGCTTAAATTGCAATTTTTGATCACTAATATTACTTGAGAATTAAAAAAATAAATGGTAAAGGATTCAATTTGTAAATTTTATTTAAATTTAATTCAAGTAAAAGTATTAAGGCTAAACTAAGTAATTCTAAACAATACTAAAGTAAATTCTAGATAGCAAAAAAATAAAGTATACAAAAGCAAAATATGATTAAAAAATAATTTCACTCTTTGATTAGACTTTGGTTACTGAATATGCTTTGCGCTTCAAAGATGATCGAGGAGCAACCGGTTCATCAGACTGTATATTTATGTCTTTCGGTGGACATTTTCTTTGTTTTGGAGCAGACACGATAGCTTCTTCAGGTTTCTAAAATTAATACTTTTCATTTCCAGATTAACATCACAAATTAAAAAAAAGAGTTATCGAATAATAAAAATAAGGAGCTGAGTACTCAGCTCATTAATTTAAGAAGCGCATCTCTATTAAGTGCACATTAAATAAAATTAAGTTCCTTAAATAGTAAATTAAGTGATAAAAATTAGTGACTGAGTTAGTAATCTATGTAATACTTGTATGATGTACTGTTTTTATCGGAACTCCTAGGGGGACATCCATAAATTACGTAAAAAAATAGGGGAGGGTGGGGTTGAAGAAGTTTGACAAATGTTGACATGGGGGAGGGGAAGTTAAAAATAAATTGACGTCAACAATGTTAATTTTTACAATAAATGTGATAAAATAAAAAAGAGGAAATAAATAGTTAACCCAACTGAGCTCTTGACATTATAGGAAATATCTTCAAAATATAAAAATATCACTAGAAAAATTGAAATTGAATATCTTTTTCAGGTTCTTAACTTATATTAATACTATTATAAGAACTTATTTTTGTTTTCACCTCTGATTTCTTTTCATTTTAATATTTGACTATGAATCAGTAATGATATCGATATTTCATTGATATTCACAAATTTTCGAAACAGCCTTTTACAATATTCACAATGTATATCAAGATAATTTAAATCCGTTTGAATGACGCTTGTAATTAAAAGTATGAAGTATTTGATGTTTTCATGCTCAATATATTGTTGACGTACATAAGTGATATGCAACCTATGTGCCTCAGCACATATGAATTTCACAAGAAAATTCAAAGTGCGTGGCACTATGAAATTTTAAATTCGACTTTTTTTAGTTGAGTAAAAGAATTATTTCAGAATTTTTCAAGTAATAATTGAAAAAATAACAGCTAATTTCCGTGAATTTCGCAACACAGTGATCTTCAATATTTATATTCAAATTTGCTCTGAGTTTTTTCAAAAATTTAGATTATCACTTAATTTGTGTTATGACCTATTTTTTCAATATTTTGTGTGCCACGAGCTAAAATGTTTGCGTACAACTGACATATATTATTGTCTTTGCAATAGATACAATAAATACTGCAGCAGTCTGTCAATAAAATAGAATATTAAATCTATCGTATAAAGCATTGCTCAGCAATCTTTTTTCACACACGGAACACTAAATCTACGGTATAACACAATGGAAAAAATAATAAAAGAATATGAGTGTATAAAAATAATCATTTATTTTTAATTATAAGTCTATTTTTTTATATTTACTATAAATTACATATAAACTAATGCTAATGTGATACCTGCGCTTGTTTCAGCGAACACAAATATTTTATATTTGGTTCGATATTTGTAAACCAACTCGAATTTCTTGGTCAAGGCCCTTCAAGCATGATCGCTTATCATTTTTAATTAAAACTAAAGTTGAAAAAAAAAGCGGAAATGTGATAGCTTTGTCGGAAATCTTAGGAATGTTTTGAATTTAGATGGCGAATCAATTTATTTTGTACCATTGCTTCGTTTGAAAGCTGTTATCTGCAAATGACACATTCTGGTTTCTGAGCTATTTCTTCACCAAATCCGTATTGTATGTATTCTGCCTTGCACTACCTGTTCAACATCTTCTGCTTTTTTATAATATGCCTTGGTTCATCATCAGAACGTAAATCATCATCTCTTTGTATAAACTTGTTCATATTTAAAATGCTATAAATTTTTTTAATATTTAAAAAATAAATAATTAAATAAATTTGGCAACGATTTAATTAAAAGATATCGCCAATAAAAAACCTTTCGTACGATATATTTCGATAGCACAGCTATCATCTTCAGGTACTCAAAACCAACTAAAAATATTATGAGTTAACATTTAATTTAAACAAATTATTTTTTATTAATTTAATTTTTTAATAAATAAATATTTTTAAATATATATTTTAAATTAATTTTAAATTTTAAATTTTTTTACTTATATTCTAATTTTTAAAAATTAATGTAATTTAAAATTTTCAATTATTTTAATAATATTAAAAAACAAACATGATTTAACATACGTAAACTATTTAAAAACATTCAAAACATTCGTAGTCACAGCACTCTGCACATTAATCTTTGGATCCAATGACCTTATCAGCAATGCTTCACATATCACTCGTTCCCAATAACTATTAAAACTTCTCAACAAAATTCTAAAATCAGACATTCCTATATCACTTTTACAGCCTCTATTGTGTTCACTAATATTGGTCAAACCCTTCAATCGACAATGCTCTAGAACTCGAGTACAGAGATGACGGGAAGTCTCTCCAATGTATGTGGCATTACACCCATTACATGTAAATTGATAAACGAGATCAGAATACAATCCAACCGGAGTTTTTGATTTATTAATAAACATATTGCGTACCTTACACGAATTAGAGACAATCTTATACTCTAAATTTCCTATCAGTTTACCCAACTTCCTCTTATAATTTGTAAAGCCTTGAGAGTACGGCAATACTAACACATATTTAGGCTCAATTTTTTTATATCCATTTTTACCATCCCCAGATCAATACTCAATTCACACCCATCCGACAAATTACATTCAGACTTTCCACAACATGGATCCTTAGGATTTTTAATCAATTTATCAACAGTTTCTTTTATCATCAACATTAAAAATGATTTAGAATATCCATTCTTTATCAACAACTCAACCAATTTATCAACACTTTTTACCGAATTAGCAAAAGTAGAAGATAAAGCCCATGAACGATAAATCAATCCTTTCACCATATTTCTCTTTTAATATTATTAAAATAATTGAAAATTTTAAATTACATTAATTTTTTAAAAATTAGAACATAAGTAAAAAATTTAAAATTTAAAATTAATTTAAAATATATATTTAAAAATATTTATTTATTAAAAAATTAAATTAATAAAAAATAATTTGTTTAAATTAAATGTTAATTCATAATATTTTTAGTTGGTTTTGAGTACCTGAAGATGATAGCTGTGCTATCGAAATATATCGTATGAAAGGTTTTTTATTGGCGTTATCTTTTAATTTAAATAATACACAAAGAAATTATTTATAACCTCCACAGTACAATTTAAACACAATATTAAACTTATATAACACATAACTTGCATTGTATAACCACAACAGGTAAAAAAATAATATTACAGCAAATTAGTAATATTTTAAATATTTTAAAAAAACCAAAAATAAATTTCCAGATAAAAATTAAATAAAAAAAGAGGCGGAACAGTTAATTATAACAAATACAATTAGAAAAAAACATTTTATTTTACAAAAATAATATAACAGCAAATTAGTAATGTTCAAAAAATACACCCCCAGATAAATATTAAAAAAAGGCAGAACAGGTAATGATAACAAATACAATTAAAAAAAGATTTTGTTTCGCAAAGATATTGTCTTCAAAAAGATTTTGTCCTAAAAATATAATAAGTTCCTAAATATAACTGAAAAAAAATTAGTTTCAGGCTAATTAAATGGTTCAGCATACTGTAAAGTAAATGTACGTGCATACATATTTAAAGAGGCATTTCACCGCGACACACCTAGCATCGCTTCACGGCACAGCGGTTGCGAAGCACTGGTATAAAGTACAGTTCTCTTTGTTTAATATGCCGAACTGTACATATATCCTTTTATCAATAGCCTTTAACAGTTTATCTGAAAAATGTTTTGAACAAAAATTAATTTTGACAATAATTAAAAAGATTCTGTAAAAGTTAAAATCAATTCTAAAGAACGCGATCAGTTTTGTCATTTAATTAATTGACAATTATCGTCCATAATTTAGGCATTCCTGACAAGGAAGATCCTGATTCTAATGGAGATGGCATTCCAGATTGTCGAGAAGATAGTTCAGATAATAAATTAAAACTTAGATTCAAAAGTAGACAAAAGCGACTCGACAGTGATATGGATGGAGTTCCAGACGACTCTGACATAGATGATGATCAAGATGGCATTCCAGATATCTTGGAAGACTCGGATGGAAACGACATTCCTGATTTTCTTGACAAAAATAGAGGTTATTATTTAATTGAGAATTAATGAATGAAAAAATATCCCTTCCTTTGGAAATCCATAATTTGACTATTTTGTTAATATTTTAGTTAAAGGTTAAAATACCCAAAGCCTAATATAAGTTTTTTAATCAAAGACGGCTTGTAAATTTAAAACTAGGAGAAGCTCTAGGAGAAAAAATAACGGGGAAGATAATTTTGATCAAAAAAACCTTTTCATATTTTACTAACATTTATACGATAGAGAAAGCTTAGTTTATTCACATAGTGAGTCACCAAAAATATGTAAAGTTTATTTTCTTTTTTAGTTAAGAGAAATGTGTGAGGCAGTACCCCAGTTTAATTATCAAAAGTGAATAATATCATTAAAATGTCTTTACTATCACTGGAACCATCAACTTTATTTTAAAATACATTATTAAATATTTTATTTTAAATTAACTGATCAAAACATATAAACATAAACACTTTGTGAGAGACTATAATACTGTACGGACACTCCAATTCCAAATTCAATCTGTTATAAACAGAAAAAAACATAAAAAACACAATTTTCAATCATACCAATAATTTCTGTATTGTTAAATGTGGATAAAATTTATATAAACAACAGCTCATTAGAAATGCATAAATAAACAAAATAATTGATTAAACAATTCCAGCAATTTATCAAAAATACAATAAAAAATATTAAAAGTATAAAATATATTATTTCACATTTTGAAATAGAAAAAAATAATTTTATTTTCAACAAAATTGCAACAATTTCCCCAAATAAAGCGCCGGGATGTCCTAAATAACAAAAAAAATTGGGTTAATTAGTTGTTTTGTTTCTGGTTTTCAACATTTTTCCCAATTAAACGACCGCAAAAATAGCCAATGAGAAAATTTAAGGAAATCTAATATAATAAAATAATTTTTTGAATTAATATAAATTAGTTTGATACAATTTCGTTAGGCTTTAAAAAATGTGACTGTCGGTTTTATGACTGCAAATATTTCAACAATTTATAAAGTTCCTTTAAATCAATCACATAAGGTCTGTTGAATACGAATACCAATTATAATTTCTTATTTATATTATTTAAATATTATAAATATATTTTAATTATTTTAAAATATTACGATTAGATGTCAACAACAAAGCCGATTTTGAAGCGATATTGGCAGATGCCGCTCGTCAAGATCACGACTGTGATGGAATTCCTGATCAGTACGATCCCGATGACGACAACGACGGATTTTTCGACAAGAAGCAAGTATGTTGATGTTCTGACATTTACGGTGGGTTTTTCTTCGGTGCAATTTGGCAGTTGTGTGCGACTTGATAAATTGCAGCACACAAAATTCGGAAAAATTCTAGAAAAAATTATCGATTTTAACTATGGGAAAATATTTGCAAATAATTAATTATAAGGGGGATAAGCTGTAATTTGGCGCTACCCAGGCAAGAACATTCTGTCAATTAATTAAATTTAATTAAATAATGGGAGTGACTAGTGATTAACTTTATTATTGAGTTCAAAAACAAACACGGGAGATCTTTTATCTATATTATTCTTGAATTAATTCTCCAGCTTGAAGTCTCCTCAGTAGTATATATAATGGATAAATAAGACCAAAGTCTCGATTTTCTCGACCGAAAAAATGTTAAATTATTCATAACCAATATTACAATTTTTTAATAATTTGCAAAATTAAAAAAAAATTATTTACAAGTAGTATATAAAATGGCTAAATAAGTTAAACGACCAAAGGAACGTTTTTTCAAGACAGGTTGAGAAAATTCGAGATTTTGGGCTTATTTAGCCATTTTATATACTACTCTCCTCGAATAAATTTGGTAATTTTTTTCCTTCTGAAACTACTTTAACTGACCTCTTTAACTTAGTGTAAGTCACCAAAATTGTGTCCATTATTACCTAAAAACAGACTTATACACGGTTTAATTTACAATAAATTAAGCATAGTTCTACATTTTTTTAAATTATGGCCCATCCCTAACAATATATTATCGAATTATCAAAGCATATTTTTCAATTTATTCGAACGCCTGAAACCCTTCCAAACGGAAGTCTACTTTGTTTCATAAGTAAACTGTCAAATCATTCAAATTGGTACAAATTTCATATGATCATTAAAACAAATTGACTAGCGTGTTTCTATTAATGGAATAAACTCGAAAATTTTATGAAACAGATATGGAAATACACTACAAAATGAGAATTTATGATTCTTTTAAACACTCGGAAACTTGTTTTAATTAACTAGATTTAATTACGGAATTTAAGAATGAAGTTTTACACATTTCGGAAGATTCCATAAAGGTATTTTTTAATTCAAAATACTGTTGAATATCCATGAACTAAGAAAGAATCGTAATCAAAAGGCCTGGTAACTTTGGATAAAATGAAGTATCAAATAATAAAATTCAATGAAATTAAAAAAAGTAAAAATTCAGCAGGAAACATTTGATTCGAAAATTTTGGAACAGACATTTCATTAAATAATTTTCGAATTTTTTTTCAATTTATTAAATTAAGTAAATTTAATTATTTAAACTTCTCTTGAGCATAATTAATTAATTAATTTTTGAATTCCAAATCTCTTTTATACACTAAATATTTTTAAATTTTTTTAACTTTATCTCCTTCATTCCTGATCTGTTTTCTTCATTTAGTTCTAGGCTATAGATCAAAATTTTCGGCACTCCGTTTTTCAAGTGTTATGCCAATTATAAATTTATTTATTTGCATTAAAACAAATATATAAATATATAATTACTTGAATGTCTTGTTATTTATTTTATTATATATAGGATAGTGATCGAGATGGGATACTTAATGAATACGATGATGATGATGACAATGACGGAATTCCAGACTCAGAAGATCCGGACTCCAATGGCGATGGAATTCCAGACTGTATAATGAAGGACAGTGATGGAGATGGAATTCCCGACCATATTGATACAGATGATGATAATGATGGAATACCAGATTTGAAGGATCCTAATCATCCATTATTTAACTTTTTCATGGACAGTGATAATGTAAGAATACATCATTTACATTTAATGTAATCTAAAGCAATAAATGTAAAAGACCTGATAGATATTATCAATATATAAAATTCTTCAAGTCCTCGCGCAAAAAGTTATTTGACACTCCTAATAATGTTAATTTTCTTTTTTGCGTGACTCTTTTTTTACAGTTTGGTATCTTTGTCAATTTGGTGAGATACATAATACAATTCTCCTTTCATTTTTCACTGCTGTCTTTCAATAATTTTGAAACCTGCCATATATTCTTTTACTTCCAATTCATATTAAATGCCTTGCTTGCTCTTTTCAGTCTATTTTATTTGCTATTCTACCTTTAAATGAGAAGATAAGACAATAACTTGCCTTTTACTTTACGACATCGAGAATTAACGAAAAGCTATCTTAAAATAATTAGCAGTTATACTCATGACTTGTATAATTTACAGTTTTAACAACTTTTGAATAATGAAGGAAATGAAATCCATGTTTTTTTATTTTCTATGGTAGACTCAAATATAAAATCTGTAATACATTAAATTCATAATCAAGATTTAAACACAGTCTAAGCAAGATTTTAAATCCACTAATAAACACGAAGTGCAATCTACAGAGACAATCTTAAAACATAGAATACACGACTGCTTATTTAACATCTTTTCACAAACCATATACCACTCAAATACGACAATACAAACAAAAACACAAAATCGTTCTGATATTATATGACCAGATTTCAACATTGGTGAAGTGGGACACCATTAGCGAGAGCATATTTAATGAATACATAGTAAGTAGCAGAATCATAATTAACTTTTCTAGTGCCCTGTGCAAGATTTCATTTTCGAGTCCTAATCTAATCCTAATTCATTTTCACCTATAAGTGTAAATCTTTCTCGAGATCAAAATTGTTTTATTTATAAATATTTTTATTTTCGAATAATTTGTTTTTGTTTACCAGTTCAGATCTCTGTGTCTATCTGGCTCTGTGCGCGTGCACCCGCCTAGTTACGGGGCTGGTAAGTAGGTGCATGATTACAGGAATATATTATACTAGGGAATTGTCCGTCCTAGGATAAAATTAGGGATGAGTAAACGTCTGGTTTATATATTCTAAATAAAAAAAGATAACAATTATTTTAATATTATTATTTATTATTATTTCATCTTCACTAAATTCTGTCATAGTACACTTTAAAACTAAGAAATCGAAAATTTCGGAGTTATGAACTATTTATATGATAAAATGGCTTTCATTTGTGAGAAAAAATATAATTAAATAATTATTAAACAAATTAATAAATCAATTAAATGAATTATATTATACATTTTTGATAAAACCAATTGTTTGGGGCCTCTCGACCCCGTGGTCCGACCCTTTTGAAAACATACCTACAGGCTTCCCATTTTAATACCAAGCACCTATGCAAAATTCCAAGGGGCTATCTAAAACGGTCTGAGAGATAAACCCAAAAATTTAAAGCGTTCCAGAGTCAGTCAGTCAGTCACTGATGAGCGTTTTTGTTTATTTTAATGTTTTTGCTTTTTTCGGGACCCTCTACAGTGAAATACCCAATTTATTTAATTCAATTCAATTCAGTTTTTAATTTTAATGAATTATATTTTGTGCGTATTTGATTAATTGGAGTTGAAATTAAAATTATTGTTAATGAAAATTGAAAAAAAACTTAATTAAAAAAAAATAGTTTCTGTTCACTATACTCAGGAAAAAGTATCTATAAAATAACTCAAACCGAAACAATGCTGTTATCAGTTCGTTATAAGTGGGAATTCGTTAAAACCGAGTTTGACTGTATATTGAAACAACAATCTATTACATAAAATGATCAGCCGCAAAATTGGAATTTCAGTGTGTTGCTTATAAATATAATATTTATGTAGAAAATTATTTAATATAGGATGGGATTCCAGATAGTATGGACAACGATGACGACAATGATGGGATTCCTGACCACCGGGACTATGATGCTGATGGAGATGGCGAAAGTGATCTATTTCCAGACAAAGACAAAGATGGAGTTCCAGACAATATTGACAATGATATGAACAATGACGGCATTCCAGATCATATGCAAGATCGAGATTGTGATGGCATCCCTGATTTAATTGATCCCGATGATGACAATGACGGCTATTTTGATAATAAACAAGTAAATAAATTGCGAAATATTAATTAAAATTTGATAATAATTTTTAGGACAGTGATAATGATGGCATTCTCAATGAATGGGATGATGATGACGACAATGACGGAATTCCAGGTAATTGTTTTATTTTCCCATGAAATTATATAGACTTTTGTTTATTCCTGGTTACACTTCACATCATTAAACTAAAAACTTTGAAATTTTTTGAAAAGTTCTTTGTTTTAAAAATGATGAGTCATTGATATTTTTGACATAACCACTTTGACACTATGTAGAACAAAGCCCATGAGTCATATCATAAAGCATGATGCATTATATTGTAGTCTGGCTCACTCTCAATCAAAGCAATGACTCATCGCTCCAGGGATGAGTTATTTCTTCTTGAGCCAAAGAGCGCCCTTCTGTGAACCACCGGTTGCGAACACTGCTTTATATCATTACTTTTCATCTACTACTGATTAAACTTTGCTGACTTTTGCAATTTCTTTATATAATAGTAAAGGAAAAATATATATTCTATGTTTAAAATAACTTCATTGCACAAACACTATAAAAGTACACCAGTTTTCAACCTTACAATGTACACTTCATAACTCCAATAATATGAACAATTTATTCCGAGTGAGTCTTCTCTTTCAATGACTAACTTACATAGAAGATTTACATTACAGAAAATTATAGAAACATAAAAAGTAAAAAAAACAAACCATGAAAGTCGCCACAATACCCACTGCCTATAATAAAAAATATGGACATGGCTATAATCAATCAAGACTTTCAATTATTAAGGTAAGTTACAATCTCTTCAAAAGTCATAATTTATATAATTATTTATTTAATTCAAAAAGTGTCTAATTAATTCTGAATACTAAAACAAAGTTTTTAATATTCATTATTGGACATCACTCTCCTCCTCTTCATTTTCTTTGTACTTCTTCAGCCATTCGATTCTTCTTGATTTGATTGAATGTGGAAATTGTAATTCAACTTGTCTTGGTGATAAGAATTTTAATATTTTGTAAGGTCCTTCATTGAATTCCCTCCTTCTTTCGTTTATGTAGTTCCAAGCGTACTAATACTTTCTCTCCCACCATGAAAACTCGAGTATCCCGGTTGTCTAAATCTCTATTTTGCATAGTTGTAGCTGCCTTTACTAGATTAGTTTTCGTTTCATCCTCAATTTTTTCTCTGCATTTTTGGATATGTCTAACTCGCGAATATAAATTAATTTTCCGCCATATACAATTTCAAAAGGTGACAATTTTGTCGAGTTTTGTATTGTAACATTCAAACAAAATTCAATCTTTGGTAACAATCTACACCAATTATTCTTTGTTTTAATCTCTGTAAATGATGTTGCCAACATGTCCCGAACTGTTCTTATGATTCTCTCTGCTAAATCATTTGATTGATGTTGGTATGGTGAACTAAATTCTTGTTTTATATCAAATTTCTCCATCCAATCACGAAACATTGATCCATCAAAAATTCTTCCTCTATCTGTAAGAATGCTTTCAGGTCTACCAAAACGATCCAAAATCCAATTATTTAAAATGACATTCAAAATTGTTGCTTCATCCTGTCTACTTGCTGCTGATAAACTGACCAATTTACTAAAACGATCTATTATCACTATCATGTATTTCTTACTTTCTTTTGTCTCCATATATGCAATATCCACTACTATCTGGTCTAAAAATCGTTCTCCTGTTCTTGGCAATAAGATTTCTTTTGTTCGTCCTTGATGAATCTTTTTACTAGCACAAATCTTGCATTTATTAATACATTCTGTAATAATCTGATTCATGAATGGTCAAAAGAAAAAGTCCTTTAAATAAAATAAGATTTTCTTGATACCCAAATGGCATAGTTCAATATGAAAATAATTTACTAAAGATTTTACGTGAGAGTCGGGTACAACCACTGCAAGTTTTCCGTCTATAATAATCATCAATACGTCATCTTGTATCTGAAATATCTTCAAATACTTGAATATACTGCTACTGATTGTTTCATAAGATATGTGAGCCTCATTTCCATTAAGATGTGATATGATTTCTGAAGTAACTCTGTCTTCGTTTTGCTTCTGTTTAATAATTTTCATAATATTTGAACTTCCTTTTAAACTATTTATGTACCGAGTTCTACATTTTGCCTCTTTGGCATCTTTGTATTTCATCTGACAATGAGAGCATATATGGTATTATTTAAACGAGACATACCATCAGCATTTCCATGTTCTTCTCACTTTCTATATTGTAACGCAAAATCGTATTCGGATAAATTTGCCATCCATATCTGAAATTGTGGGCTTATTGGTTTTTTTGATGTATTCATAAATGTCAATGCCTTGTGATCCGTTCTGGCTACAAATCTTCTCCCATATAAATATTGTCTAAAATGTAAAATAAATTCGTGAAGAGCCAACAACTCTTTTCTAGTCACACAATATCTCATTTCCTGCTTTGTTAAATGTCTTGAACCATACGCTATTACTCCTTCGATGCCGTCTTCCTAAATCTGAGATAAAACTGCACCTATGGTTCCAAAACTAGCATCCGTATTAATAATAAATAGTCGATCTGCCCTTGTATATTCTAATATTGGTGCTTCATATAAGAGTTTCTTTAAATTGATAAAAATTTTCCTACATTCTTCAGTCCAAACAATCATTTTGTCATTATTTTATCATTTTGTCGTTGCGGCGTACAGAGGTGCTGCTATCATTGAATAATTCTTGATAAATCGTCAATAATAATTTGTTAAACCTAGGAATGATCTCAATTCTGTAGTACTCTTTGTTTCAGTTGCATTTTCAATTTCTGAAATCTTTCTTTTATTTGTTTGAATTCCCTTTTCACTCACTGTATGACCAATAAAATTTAATACACTTTTATTGAACGCACATTTCTCTGGATTGACTTTCAACCCGGAATCTCTAATGCGTGTGAATACTTCAAATAGGAGTTTATCATGAATTTCCTGATTTTCACCATATATTAAAATGTCATCAAGGTACACAACCACTCCTTTGAAAACTAATCCTTCCATTATCTGATTCATCAGTTTCTGAAAAGTGGAAGGAGCTGTTGACAAACCAAATGGTAACCTATTGAAACAGAATTGTCCTTCTTTTGTATTAAATGCCGTCTTGATTTAAGAATAATAGACCTGTCCTAAGTCAATGGAAGAAAATATCTTTGACTTACCTAAGGAATCCAATAATAATTGCATGTCTGGCATAGGAAATGAAAACTTTTCTGTAACCGAATTTAATAACCTGAAATCTAGACACATTTTTATAGAGTCATCTGGTTTTCCAACGATCACTAATAGTGTGTTCCACGGACTTTGACATTTCCTCACAACTCCAGCTTCTAATAAATTCTGTACTAACTCTTTGTACTAAATCTTTAACTTTGCCTTCTAAATGCATGGGTTGTCTTCTGGTATTTTGTAAAATTGGAGGACCTGAAGTCTTTATTTCACGTGTTATTACTTTTGTATGACCTAAGTCAAATCTGGATGCCATAAAAATGTTGCTAAACTGAGATATTAAAGTACCCAACTTCGAATTCTTGTCCAACTTGAGTGTCAATAACGTATTCTTTAACCGATCGGAATCTGTAAATCTCTTGTTAACTAACGAGGATTCAATATTATTGACTTCCTTAAGCTCCATGCCAAATATTTTCAGGGTGTCTACTCCTCCTATGAAATCTGGATGAATTTTCCAAACAATAATAACATTCAATTCACGAAATTTTTTGTTCCATTTTGCAACGATTTTAACGCTTCCGATAGGATTCTCATATTCTTTTGAAAATACTCCACCCAACCGTATTCTAATGTCCATCAATATTGGACTGCCAATCAATCTCCAAAATTTTTCACTCCTCACACTGATTGAAGCTCCTGAATCCCATAGCATCTCTACATGAAATCCATTTATTTCCATCATACCCCACTTTCTGTCATCATCCTTCTTAAACATCACATCCTTCTTTTCAACATTTCGTTTTTTAAACTCATCTACTGTCTCGACTCTACTGACGAAATGTAAGCAACAGGGTCTTCATGATTTTTTTCCGTCTCAACATTATGAATGAGTGGTTCTATCAATTCATCTGATCTATCATCGTTTTCTTCGTGTATACAATAAACTCTTCGTTCTAGTCTTTGTGTATTACTTCGGGATTTCACTAACAAATTGCAACTTCTAAATGAACGACCTTCTCTACAGCACATTAAGCACTTGTCCTTCAATAAGCATTCAAATCGCATATGGTCATTTTGTCCACAACAAAAGCATTGACCAGGTTCTAATCTTTTTTCTACTGGTTCTGGTAAACCACAACATCTATTATAAATCTTCCGTGCAATATGTTTCATTGAAACTAAAGGTGGTGGTCTACACTCCATAGTTGTCCTCTCATTATATTGTTCTGCCACTGATTTCACCTTATCAAATTGCCTTTCTTTCATTTCTATTTTGGTAAGTTATTTCTGTTTGACGATTTGAGTATATTCTGTTACTAAAAGATTTTTGAATCCATTGCTTCTATTTATCTTGAGTAACGGTTGCATAAGTCGATTTAAAAGCTGCTTGGACTTCTTCAGATCGTTCTTTCGTATCGTAACCTTCTCGTGCTTCATATACCTTTGCTAAATTTCTAATTTCTTATCTTGTAATATTGGCCTTCGTCGATATATTTTCGTTCAAATGGTCGTTCCGAACTCTGTGGCATAAAATCAGTTTGACAATGTTTTCTTTTAAAATTCCACAGTCATAAACTTCGTCAACGAGTTTCTTTACTCGAATTTCAAATGTAACGAATCTGTCATCATGATTTTGTCTCACTGATGATAATTCACAAATTTTATCCATAATAGACTTCTTTTTTGTAAATGTGTCATTAAACCATTCACGAGCATTTTCAGTAGTTGTGGAGATGTCTTTAAATTCTTTCCAAAGGATAAACGCCTCTTCAGATAAAAGTAAGTCAAAATACTTACTAAATTCAAATCATTAAGTAGCATCCAATCTTCAATGTCCTTTAGCCATTGTTCTGCTTCCATCATGCTTCGGTCGTCAAATCTTTTGATATTAAAATTTAAAATGTCTTTTGCCTGTTTAGACAAAGATTCCATAATCAGCTTCCGATTCTGAATTCTTGTTACTGCATGAATCGGTTCAATTTTTTCGGCATGGTCGCCAGTTACAATCACTTCAAAAGTCATAATTTATATAATAATTTATTTAATTCAAAAAGTGTCTAATTAATTTTGAATATTAAAACAAAGTTTTTAATATTCATTATTGAACATCACTAGGTAGATTAAAAAAATATTCAAAGTGATGAAATATAAAAGCAAATAAGATGCCAAATTATTCTCAAAAATCAGGAAGCGTTCAGAATTTAAATGCTAAACCAATTAAATTCAGACATAATCAAGTTCAGACACACATCCTGATATACGTGAATGATTGAAGGTCGTTCCAATGACGAAATGATCAAGTAAATTGAGGGCTTGGCTACAAATGGTATATTCGATAATTATAATTCGGGACTAAGCATACACAAAGAGATCATTATATTTCCAAGGGAGTCAGAAATGTCTCAAGCTGCTTAAAAAGACAAATATAATTATTTACACTAATTTTATAAATAGATGAATATCTAAATAAATAAGTGCAGTACGGTACTGACAATTACGTATTACAGACGTGTTGGATGAAGTTTTACTGTTGATTCATCCACTCACTGTCATTTGTAGACCAGTTTCAACATTTGACAATATCTATTATATTATATTTACAACAAACAGCATACGTTTCATAAAAATCTGCTATCAACATGAATAATGATATGGAAAACTTATTGCATAATGAAGAGCTGGACTCAAATGATTACATGACCGCTGACTCAACAATGGAATTGCGCGACGTCATCGAGGAAAATGTCCATTATTATTCGACCGTAAATCCAGAACTTCCATCTTTGAAGCATTACATCCATGAACTCATTGAAAGCTTGTTTAAGATAATAATTTTGATATATTTTGTATTGGGAATATTGTTTGTGGTTACCCGATCAGCAGAACTAATGAATCCTCTTAATGAAGAGATGGAAGTATACTTAGTGATTTTTTATTGTATCTGTTTTTGCGACAGTTTCACTTTCATTCTCACAGTTGTCAGTCGTCTATTCAATAGAAAGTGTTTCGGATCGCCTTTAACGAATACCAGTTTTTGGTTTTCTTTCTAATTATTTTGCCTCTTGCGTTTTTCACTGGGATAAATATGATTATAAACAATATACTTTCCTGTCAAAAGAAGAAAAACTGGTTTTACGTGGAAGGGTTTTTGTTCATAACTGCTTTGATTATAAATTCTTCCAATATCAAAGAAGTCGGAGTTTCATGGCTACCGAGAATAGTGGATAAATTTAACAAATCATTACTTGTAACAGGATGCCTGACCACTTATACTTTCAATTTGTTTATAAGACATACCTATGCGTTCCGGGAAATCATTCAAAGGTATTTTGATGTACATATGCAAGGATGTAATGAAACTTATCCAGAAACTTATCCTTACCTTTGGAGAGTAAATACCCATATCTTTTGTCAAGCTTCATTTGGGTTTATGATATTCACTGTCGGTTTTATCATACTGCTACCATATCAAATTGACTTGAACCCACCATCAGGAACGCAAGATGAAAAGATAAAAATTAACTGGTTTTCCCTGACAATAACTATACTAAATCTTTTTCTCTCAGTTCTTCCGTTTTCATATTATGTTTTTCAACATGGAATGCATCACGTTTATGCAACGTTTTCTTTGATTTTTCACATATCAAATCTATTCATTTACACGTTTGGCATCATTTGTTTGTGCTTAAAAATGCAAGATATCAAAAAATGGAAGAAAGTAATGAACATAAGCGTAGAGAGTAACTTATTTGACCGTTTTTTTATTTGGTCGGGATTTCTCGGACAACTACTAATCTGTGCCAGAGATCTTGATAATTCAATTTATTATATGCATGAATCCACAAACAAAAACAGACATCCTTTCTACCTTTTAATCATTGTTTGGCCCCTCTCATTGTTACTCGTATTGCAAGTCTTGCTGCAAGCAATCGTGATAGAACTCTGTCTTGATCGAAAATGGCGTTTGAACAAGAAAGAAGAAATCCTATCTAGAAAACTATCTCCATGTTTCATTTTAATAAGCGTAAATCTTGCCGGTTTCATTATTGGAATTTACAAAGATTTCTGCTTATTGCCCAATGGCAATAAGAACGTGATGGAAAGGGACATATTTTCTATGTACATGACTTTTTTCCCTCAAAGTATGATAATGATTCAAAGACTACATGCTGTGGTATTTTTTATGAATTTATATTTCAATACCGAAAGGAAATATGAAGCTACAGAAGCAATGGACGACTAAGACATTTGACAAATACAATATTTCACTTAAATGTGGTTTTAGCATTATTATGTAATAGTATGTCTATAGGTAACAGTTAGAAAATCTAAGAAATGAAAGAATAGATCAATTTTCTGAGAATGGGAGTGGAGGGATTTCAAGGATGAATATATACCTATATCACATCAGTCAGCGTGAGGCCATGGTCTTTTGTTCTTTACGAAAAACGTCTAAACTTTTAAATTCATAATAAAGAAAACGATATTTTAAATAATAATTTATAAAATTCAAATTAAAAATTCACATTGTAAATATTTAAACAAAATGATTACTTAGTCCTTAACGCGTGACTTTTTTTTACAAAAAATAGTGGTAAAAAAATATTTTTTATTTTCGATAACCTTTATATAAAAGAAATTTGTTCTTTGTGAGAAAATGACAAAATATAGGTTAGTTAACGGGTTTTAGTTTATTTTACACAAAAACTGTAAAAATTATATTTTATTATTCAAATATACTTTTTTTAATCCAAATAACAACAAAAGTTTCAACTCCTGTGAAGCTCCGGCCTGTGCAAATTTGCAACCTTGCCGAACCCGAATAACAGCCAGACTTGCGCGGAAATCCGTTTAAGAAATTTCGATTTTTCTACATCAACAGTTTGAACGACTGTTTTTAATAATCTCAATAATAAATAACTATAGAGAAGTATCTAAAATAATTAAGCTATAAGCAATGCAAGCACACATATAACATACACATACTCACGTAATGGCTTGATAGTTGCAAGTCATTTATTTTTCACCCAATACTAAAGTATAATTTTATAGCAATAGATGTTAAAAACGATAAAATGAAAATAAAAATCGTTTACATAACAAAATCAATAGTTTACTTATTTGAAGTGTTGACACAAAAGTTAAGTTATTAAACTAAGAAAATCAAGCTAACGACAAACACCTAATAGTAATTATAACTGCGCTACATATCAGTTTTAAAATTTTAATGATAACAACTATAACACAATGTCAAAAAATAGTTCTTCGTTTCTATCTGTTTTATTGAGTAGCACAGACGACCGCTGTGTTGCCAATGATAAAAAATGGAAGCATTAATTATAAAAAACACAAAAATCAAAAACGTCTTTAACATCAATGGTTATTATTTGAAATAATAATAATATCAGTTTTATTGTGTAAGGTTTAGGTATAAATAACGTCCTGACTTAATCTCTGTATAATTTTTACGTGTTGGTACGCGATATCTAAGAGCAACCGTATTAAGAATATTTTTAGCTTTTATTGGGGCATATATATAAAATTAAACATTTTATCAATTACAAACCTTAGGCTCCTGGACTAATTTATATTGTCATTTGTTTAAATGAAATAAATAACCAGCACCTACATGTTAATTCGTGGTAGGAAATATAAACTATACTAGAGCTCCATTTGGCCTAATGTAAAGTCTTATAAAACTTTGATTCTTAACCACTGGTCCGCTAAGTTATGTGAAAAGCCTTATATAATAATCTGCCAAAACTCTATTTACCGAAAAAATTCAAGGCCAAATGCACCTTAAAAATTCTAGATTAAAATATAATTTTTAGGATGGACCCAGTCAATAAGAATGTTCTGAACCACTGTCTTAAAAAATACTGTAAAAGGGCGGTTGTTAGTTGGACTACTTAGCTCTTTAATACATTTTACATGTCATTGAAGCCTTTGATGACATTTAACCTATTGGAACACATTTTACAGTATCCAAATCACATATATTTCTATTTTATAGATATCAATGATCCTGATTCGAACGGTGACGGTATCATTGACTGCCGACCTCGTGATTCGGACGGGGATGGAATCCCAGATCATCTTGACCCCGACGATGACAACGACGGAATACCAGATTATCTAGATCCAGATTCAATGGCTTTCCTTCTCTACAAAAGAACGCAGCAAATGGATGCTTTACCAGGTAAAAAGTCTAAAATAATTATCCTTATGAAGACTGTTGATGTAATGTTTATAAAATTTATTTTTGATTCACAGTCGAGACAATTATTCACACGATTCAACACCAGTTGATGCCCATCAACATAATGCTTTATCCAAATGGACTTGTCTTACCGGACAAGGATGAGTTTGTCCCAATGGAAGGTTAACATGGCTTAACAATAGAACATTTATGCGTAGAACGAGATTGATATTGCGTAGTGCGACATCATTATTAGAATTTTTCGTAGCTAAATTTATTAAAAATAGCTGTGACATTAAATTAGCGAAGACAATCAATTTAAAATTAATATTATTGAAAAGTATAGTTACACTTATTCAAATAAATTGTGAGCTAATGGATGACATTGTGCTATTATTGATTTTTTGTTCTAATAGAGTGAACATATAAATAAATTGTTTTAATAATATACTTTGGTATTTATCAATTCCATAATTTAGTTTCAATAAATAAGTTTATTATTCGTAATAATAATAATAATAATAATAATAATAATAATAATAATAATAATAATAATAATAATAATAATAATAATAATAATAATATATGCTAGAATATACTGTAGCTCAAGTAACTTATTGAGTTTTGTTAAAATTATGTCACGGTTATTTTTAATATTAATTTTAGTTAATATATTTAGATTTAAATAGCTGACATTTAGTATAAAGATCAAATAAGATTTTAGTGTAATTCGTTTTGCTGTAGAATTATTTAAAATTTTACTATAAATATCTATTTTATTATTATAAATTTACTATTTCTTGCTGTTATAAAAATGTATTAAAAATATGATTGGTGACATGGAGTCTGCAAAAACTGAATTTTTCACAAACCGGTTTACCGATTTTCCAAATACTAAAATCCGATTTTTTAAAAATTAAAATACAAAAATATATTTTTTAATATGTATTTTACTGCTTTTTATAAACAAAATAATGTATTCAAAAAAGCAGGAGCTTTCAGGAACATGAAATGCCCTTTCTGTATCAGTTTAAGGGGACAGCTTGAATTATATGAGACTTACCTTGGAATTAAAAATGATAAAACTCAGACTCTTAACTTAAAATGGTTGAAGTATGATTTTAACAAGGAAAAAAGACAATATATAACAAATAATTAGATACCAATAATTTATTCATTATATTTGAACAAACTTATTTATCAGATAAAACTATCAGTAAAACCGATTATTTCATTTATTTTCATTTTAATTTGAAAAAACCTGTGCAAAAAATTTGTATTAAATAGGAAAAAAATAAATATTGATGTAATAATGTTATCCCTATTGTACTTCATTTGAATAATTACAGGCAAATTCTTTCTTTTTATTAATTAAATTTAATTTCTTTGGGGTATTATTCTGATCAATATACCCCCCGTTATAATTCATTTTCTTTAGAATAATAAATATCATTTTCAATACATTAATTTTTATTGAAATCACAAATTTAAGTCTTTAAGTCTTTCTTTTTAAATTTTCTTTTTCTTTTAAACTTTATTTTCGTGGGTTATTAAAAAACCCAATATCTCGTTAATTTTTGAGACCAACACCAAATTTCACCATAATTTTAATTTTACTTTATTTCATATATATATATCATTTACATATTTACATATTTATACATTATATAGTATTTACATATATTTTAACATTCACTATTTTACACCTATATTAAAGTGACCAGATATTTTTTTTTGAAATGCAGGAAATATTTAAATCAAAATTATAAAACAACGCCTAACACATTTGCGGAGTAATTTTCTTGGATTATTTATTCGTGCGTTAATATAATGCATTAATTACTATAAAAATTGAAAATAAACTTTATTTCTAGTAAATTAGTTAAACAAAATATTTTTTTTACAACAAATGAATACGCTATTTAATATGAAATAGATGTACCAGAAAATTTGTGAAAATCTAAAAAAAAGCAAAGATTATGTTTAATCATTTTCATCGAATAACAATAGATTTTGAGTATGAAAAAATAATTATTTATATACAACTCTCTTAGCATCACAAGCTCGACATGAAGCCAATACTGACAATGTTGATCTTGGAGATCCAGGGGACAAAGATTGCGATGGCGTTCCAGATGACATAGATTTAGACATAGACAATGATGGTAAAATAGATAGAACTCAAGATTCTGATATGGATGGCGAATTGAATCACATAGATGAAGATGACGATAATGACGGTAAAGCATGAAATATTAATTTTTTTATTTAAACCTGTGTTTTAAGGCATACCTGATATCGAAGATCCTGACGCTAACGGAGACGGAATTCCCGACTGTAGGCGCGATGATTTCATAAATTACAAGCTCATTAAGTCTAGAACTGGGAAAATTAAACGAGTTCTTAGAATACGGAAAAAAACTGAAGAGGAAGAAAATATTGATCACCAAAAAAAGTCAATTAATATAAAGTTGATCCATCAACAAGCACTTGAAATTGGAAAATCAGATAAGCCAATAAAAAAAATTATTAAAAAGGTTAATGCCAAAGAACTCAAAAAAGCGGAAGAACTAAAAAGAAAAACAACTACGCCATTACCGACAACCACAAAATCTCCAAAGATTACTAAAATTGTGAAGATAACTAAGACTGTAAAACCTAAGGAAGTAACTAAACTGAAAGTAGAAACAAAAAAGAAAGCTACAACAAAACCTAAAACTACAACAGAAAAGAAAACTGTTACTCCAATTAAAACTACTAAAGCTCCTATAACTACCATTAAGCCACCTACTAAAGTAAAGAAAGCAGCTAAACCAAAGAAAACGAAGAAAACTTCAAAGAAAAATGTACCAAAGAAAAAGAACGTTAAAAAAGAAAAAGAAAAAAAAACTAAATCTCACAAGAAAGCTAGAAAAATCTTAGATCACGATTGTGATGGAATACCTGATGGTAAAGATAAAGACTCTGATAATGATGGGGTAGATGATGATCTTCAAGATTCAGACCACGATGGAATAGTAAATAGTTTGGATCCAGATGATGACAATGATGGAATTGTGGATGCATTAGATGATGATGCAAATGGCGACGGGATACCTGATTGTAAGGCTAAAAGTAAAAATCTAAGGAAAGTAATTTCAAAAAAGTCTCCTGCAAAACCGAAAGTTAAAAAAATTAGTAGAAAATTGCTGTCCGTTGAGGAGGATGATGACGAAGAAACTGAGTCAGGAGAAAACAATGACTCTGAAGAAGAGTCTGAATCAGATGATGAAGAAGAAGAAGAAGAATCGAATAATTATAAAAGTGAAGATGAGGTTGACACAGCTAAGACGTCTCAAATGCATAATAAAGTGGAGAAAAATATACCAACTCAACAAACAATTATCAGCAAAAATAAGGCAAAAGTCGTTGATTCAAAATATTCTCAGAATAAAATTATTAAAAATCACGACACTGAAAAGACAAATAAAGGAATAAAAGATTCCAAAGAAAGTTTAGTTGCTGAAAATCTTAAAAAAGACTCTGATGGTGATGGAATACCAGATTATCTTGAGAAGGATTCTGATGGAGATGGTATACCAGATTATAAAGAAGATGAAGATGGTGACGGAATTCCAGATTATCTCCAAAATGATTCTGATGGAGACGGTATACCAGATTATAAAGAAGATGAAGATGGAGATGGAATTCCAGATTACCTTGAGAAAGATTCCGATGGAGATGGAATCCCTGATTATATGGAAGATGAGAATGGAGACGGTATACCTGATTATTTAGAAAAGGATTCTGACGGAGATGGAATACCAGATTATAAAGAAGATGAAGATGGGGATGGAATTCCAGATTATTTAGAAAATGACTCTGATGGTGATGGCATACCAGATTATATGGAAGATGAGAATGGAGATGGAATTCCAGATTATTTGGAGAAGGATTCTGACGGCGATGGAATACCAGATTACAAAGAAGATGCTGATGGAGACGGAATTCCTGATTATTTAGACAAAGATACAGAAAGCACAAATATTAAAAAAGAATCAAGTAAAAATAATGTATTAGATAATTTAAAACAAGATTCTGACGGTGACGGAATACCAGATTACTTGGAGAAAGATTCCGATGGAGATGGAATTCCGGACTACAAAGAAGATGAAGATGGTGATGGCATTCCGGATTATTTACAAAAAGACTCAGATGGCGATGGAATCCCAGATTATAAAGAAGATGAAGATGGAGATGGAATCCCAGATTATCTTGAAAAGGATTCAGACGGTGATGGCATACCTGACTATCAAGAAGATGAAAATGGAGATGGAATACCAGATTATTTGGAAAAAGATTCAGACGGTGATGGAATTCCAGATTTCAAAGAAGATTCTGATGGTGATGGAATACCTGACTATCTTGATAAAGACACTGATGGAGATGGAATTCCAAATTACAAAGAAGACGCTGATGGTGATGGAATTCCAGATTATTTAGATAAAGATTCTGATGGAGATGGAATACCTGATTATAAAGAAGATGAAGATGGAGATGGAATTCCTGATTATTTAGATAAGGATTATAAAGGAAAATCTTTAGTTAAACCTGTACTTCATGAGACACTGTCAAAAAAACATCAAATGCCGAGTGAAAATCCTAGTACAAAAGATTCAGATGGAGATGGAATACCCGATTATTTAGAAAAAGATTCAGATGGAGATGGAATACCAGATTACAAAGAAGATGAAGATGGGGATGGAATTCCAGATTATTTAGAAAATGATTCCGATGGTGATGGAATACCTGATTACTTAGAAGATGAAAATGGTGACGGAATTCCAGATTATCTTGAAAAGGATTCTGATGGCGATGGAATACCTGACTATCAAGAAGACGAAGATGGTGACGGTATACCGGATTATCACAAAATTAAGCAAATCCATTCAAATTTCACTAAAGTATGTAATGTTAAATTTTAGAAACCTATCATAAAATATTATTACCAATATTTTAATAAAAAGTTGCTAGTCATTAAAAATAATGTAAAAAGAAAAATATTTTGAATTTCAATTTATTATTTAATATTACTTGTAAAACTTTTACTCGATTAGTATGACTTTGAAATTTAACATTCTTGTTTGTTTATTTAGCATCTTAAATTTAACTAATTGTATTCCAATTTAATTCCATTGTGTAAATTTTATATTACAATTATTTGTTTTAAATTAACTTAATAAAATTAAATAACACTTTCATTTGTCTTCATTATTTCAGACTATATATCAAGGGGCCATTTCGTAAATGTGCTGA
Source organism: Schmidtea mediterranea (assembly GCA_022537955.1). Taxonomy (NCBI): domain Eukaryota; kingdom Metazoa; phylum Platyhelminthes; order Tricladida; family Dugesiidae; genus Schmidtea; species Schmidtea mediterranea. Next base: position 69,344,901 of record CM039679.1, on the reverse strand, counting down.
ATTCATAAATCTCATCCGATGATAACATTAACACTATTTGATATAATAATAAATACTATTAATTTTTTAAGTCAAACCAATAAATGACATTTTAAATACTATTTAGTTGAATTTTATTCCTTTTGAGAGACTTTTTAAAAATTATAATTAAAATAAATACGTAATTTCATTTTGGTTAGAAATCTTTAAATTTTGTTTTCAAAACACAATACACCTAACCCTCGTTTTCCTGGCAAAACCGTGTTAAGCGAAAAAATTTACATGAAAAAACCGTGTTAAACGAAAATAACCACAAATTTATCTATTTTTAATCATTTATTGAGAAAAAAATAATATCAGTAAAAGAGTTCAACATAGCAGTCTGATAATATAAAACAAAAACATAATAATTCAATTAATTTTCAAACAAAAAATGTAAAACAAAATAAAGTTTTAAAAAATTCACCAAAAATATACATTATATACAAAATATGCAATTATGTACTAACATGTTGACCTCAATAAAAACTAACTTAATTTAAATTGCTGTTACTATCCCTTTCAACAATCAGTCTTCTCTTAGTAGCTTCTATAATATCACTTTCATCACTAGATAATATTTCGTAACACTCCGTGGTTGATATAGGATTGATTTCAGTTCGGTGAGACTTAGAAATAAAATCTGTAATTAACAATTGTGATTTGTTTTTAGTCGAATCTTTATAAATTTCTTCATATTGATTCAAAGATTCGTTAATATCTCGCTGAAATCGGAGAGCTTGTTCAACATTCGGATCATGTTGTTGGAAGTAGTTTCCTAATTTTCTTCCTATTGCTAGTCCCTCGCTAACAAATTTCGCTGTGAATGGATCTGGCTCATCTTCAACATCAACATCAGTTTCAAAATCATTCTCACTTACTTTATTGACAAATTCAATTAAATCATCCTCATTTAACTCTTGGTCTTCCATTACCTCATTGATGTATTTTTGTGCTAAATCTTCAAAACCTTCTCCACCTATCGTATGAGCCAACTCAATTATGTCTGAATATTCTTGACCCAAAGATACTGTTAAATTTATATTTTCATCAACAACATCAGACCACACTGCTTTCCAACACGCATGGAGTGTTGATTTTTTAATTTTAAGGTAAAAAATTCCTATACGCTTAACAGAATCCAAAATCGTAAACTTTTTCCAGGCATCGATAATTGAAAGAGAGACATCATTTTCCAATTTATCTAAAGTATACATAAAGGTGCTTTTAATGTACAATGCCTTGAATGTGGCAATTACCCCTTGTTCCAAAGGTTATAACAAATAAATTATAACAAACAACTTCTACATTTTCATATGCAAGTCTTGAGGGTAACCTGGAGCATTGTACAATAAATGAAGAGCCTTGAAAGGCGGCTCTCTTTTCACTAAATATTTTTCTACATCTGGCACAAAAAAGTTGTGGAACCAATCATTAAATAAAGTGGTGATAACCCAAACTTTTTTGTTTGGATTCCAATAAACAGGAAGATTGTTTATGTTTATTCATTTGAACGAACGTGGATGCCTTGCTTAATTAATCACCACTGGCTTCATAATACAGTCACCTAATGCATTGCTACAAAAAAGAATTGTTATACGATCCTTTGCTGCTTTGTGGCCGCTGGCTGATTTATTTTGTTTTGCTAAAAATGTTCTCTCAGGCATTTTTTTCCAAAATAATTCACACTCATCCGCATCAAAAATCTGATCAGGAGAGTACGATTTACTGGCAATTTTTCAGAAAACTTTTGAGGAAATTGTTGTGCTGCATCTATATCAGCTGATGCTTGCTCCCTTTTAGTTTCAAACTATGCAATGCATGCCTTTTTTAAAATTTTTCGAACCAACCGTGACTTGCAGTAAAAGGTTTCTTTTTTGAAGAACTGAATGATAACTGATTCTCAAGTTTTTCGTGAATTTTTAATGCTTTGGCTGTGACGGCATTAGTATCAATAGGTATTCGTTTTTGATTTTGGTCCTCAAGCCATATTACTAATGCCTTTTCCATAGTTTACATAGCACTATTTCTTACATGAGATGTTGTATTCATGCTCGTACACATTCCAGCTGCAACGCTTTTTCTGATCGAGTCTTCATTTTTCAGGATCGTTCTATTGTAGCTTCATTCATTGAAAAAAATCTTGCAATATCTATTACTCTTTCGTAATTACGTAATCGGCCCAAAATTTTAATTTTTGTTTCTTAGGAAATAAATTTTCTTTTCATATTCTTTTTTTGAATTTTTTCCTTTGCCATGGGTAAAACTAAAATTCGAAAAATCAATCATAAAAAGTTAAGAGATGTACATAAGTTTTATATCTACCTTCTAATTGTTCTGTTCTTAATTTTAACACTAAATTACTTCACTTAGATACAAACTAATCCATCAAAAAATTAAAATAAACTGATTCACTCAGAGAATTTACGTGCCACACAACACGAAAAGGTGATTTCCCTTTTTTGTATTTGAAACAATATATTTTTGTTAATGATGGCGTCTTGCAAGTTGACCGAATATTGACGTTTCTCTAATTTTTTATTAAGGTTAGCATCTGATAAGAATGATCAATTAATTAATCGATTTACAATTAAATAATTTACATAATAATCGATTATGGATAATTAATAGAATTTTGAAATTTTGTATACCCTCTTTTATTACAAGCTCAAAAAACTTATGTTTTTTTGCATTTTCTCGCTTTTTTTCTTGACAACTTGTAAACACATCATAAGTGGTACCAGAAAATTGTTAAAAAATAAATAGAATAGAATAAAATAATTAAATAATATGTACATATAATATCGAAATTTTTTTTTTAAAAACCGTGTAAGATCGAAAACGTGTTAAACGATTGCCGTGTAAAACGAGGGATAAGTGTAAATATATTCAATAATAGAAAAAAATGCATCCTCAAAAATCTAATTTAAATTTAAAAGATTAATTTTATGAATGAAATTTATATGAATTTATAATATGACAGTTCTGAATTAAATTATATTTTTACTGCCTGTTTAACAGTAAAAAATGAATTCATGTATCATAATTTTCTAGAAGTATAAATTCGTTGTAAAATGCTTTGTAATTAAATATTTCATTATAAAACATGAAGAACTTTGGCCCCTAAATCTGTAGGACAGGGTCGGCGCAAAGCATGGGGGCACATACTAGGATGGGGCGCTAACATTGAGACGAATTTTAAAAATGATTAGTCGGACTTGCCTTAATTGAGAATGACGTTAGTGACGACATCAATAACAACAAAATAATTAACGATTTTGCGGCAGCCAAAGCACGTAGAGTGAAGCATTAAGGAATATTGCCTATATATAAAATAAATGTATAGAACACTTAAAATTTTATAAAATAAATTTTATGTATGGTTGATTTTTTGTTTAACTTTAAATATACTAAGTTTTTATTACCTTTATTTTCACTTAGGATGAAATTATATTACGATTAATGTTATAAATATAATTGTTATTAATAATTACTTGATTTAAAATTATATAATACATGTATTGTTAGTTGTTACGAAAGGTATACCTTATTTTGAAGAGGTGCATATTTTAGGTTTGCATAGGGGCGCCAAATTCATATTTGTGAATATAAAATCATCTTATATAATAGAAAATAATATACAAATCAATTTCAAATTCATAAATAAATATTTATAATCGAATTTTTTATCATTACAAGATTTTTATCCCAGAATTTTGAGATTGAAAGATGTTATTCCGGGGATTCTGGTTTATAGATATTGTATTTTATTAAACAAACATATTTTTTATTGATTTTTAAAGAAGAAACGTAAAAACGTTTAAATAATCATTGAAAGCAGATCGCAGTTTATTGCAAAAGATTCCGGACGATGCAAAACTCCTTTGGTATCAACTGAAGTCCCAGGAACCGTTATTAATTGATCATGAATGATTTTGAGATTTTCAAAATTTTGGTATTTATAATAACGAATTTGATGTGTTGCCAAGCAATATTTTTTAACTTTGAAATTTAAATACTGGGCAGTTTTAAAATTGTCAAGTAAATTATCAATACGTCTTCGTTCAAGGAGACATGTTGTTTTTCTTGCTGGAAATGTTTGAGGCCCCAGATTGTTAACGGCGAAATTCAAAATAGCATTCACTGTAATAACATTTGTCTCCTTTTACGACAGGTTTTATCGGTTTATTTATATAATTCCAAAATAAGATTCTGTAAGATAATCTTGAAAATTCAAATAAATAAAAGATTTTTTGAATCCGATTTTTCAGTATGACATCCTCTCAGACTAATAAACCGAGCTTTTTCATCGAAATTTGGAGTCTAAAATTAAACTTTAAATTTTTTCTTATTCTTTTTTAATGTGTTTAAAACGTAAAGTTTCTTGATTTTTAAGCATTTATTCTCTTAATCTTAAAAATAACACTTTTTATTACTTGCATTTTCAGGATGTAAATTGAAGACGTGCATTGAGGCAGTCACGTATAAAAACTTTGAAAAACATGTAGAAGATTAAATTTAAATATTTGGAAATTTTTAATCAATCAATAATGTTTTGATTTATTTCACCAATTTTTTGGTCTTAGATTTATCATATTTTCAATATTTACTGAAAATTTATTTTTAGAAAATTACCCCTAGTGCTTCAATTGGCAAAGGTAAGCGAATTGTAGCGCTTTCTTATAATAAAAATAATTTCAGTTACAAAATTAAAGAAAGATAAAGTTCAGGTCGATAAAAGTGAAGATTCTGATGGTGATGGTATTCCAGATAATATTGGTGAGTTTTATTATTATTATTATTAAAATAGTTAATAAATTATATAATATAAGCATTTATTACAAATTTCAATTTTTTAAATGCAAAAATAAGAATTTCTAAAATATTACAATTATTTATACACCAAATTTTGTCTTCGAGATAAATTAAAACAGAGAAAATTTTATTTTTATCAAATATATTGATAAAACTTTTTGTCAGCAGTAGATGTTCATAAAATTATATATATCCAAAATCACATAAATCTTGCACATGCCTCTTTGACCATATGATCTTCAAAGTTAATTATCAAATAAAAAATAAATGTAAATAAAATTAATAAGTAAATGATAAAAAAAAGTAATTGAAATTATTTAAATGAGAATAATTAAGTAAATTAAATAAAAATAATGAAATTAAATAATTGAAATAATTATATAAAATTTAAATAAAAATGATTTATTAAAGTAGTCAGGCAAGATAATTAAAATGAATATAAAAATTTCATCGATTAACCAGTTTGAGTCCGATTGGGACAATCTCACTCACGAGTAGATTAAAACACACCAACTTTTCAGATTTGTATTACATTTTTATTGTTTTACATCAGTAGTGAAGTATTCTGCTGATATTTCAATAGATTTTTTCTGCCTGCCAAGCTCTTCTTTGTCAATCATGTTTTACTCCATTTCATAATTTAGTAAAATAGATTTCTTTCTTTTACTTATTGTATTCCTTTATATTTTTGCAATACATTTTTTGCTAATGAATTTGAGTTTTTTCAATCTGTCATTTATTTATATGTGCTGTTTGGACAGGTAATCCCACTATAAAATACCAACGGGCTTATATGCCCCATTTTTTAAAAACTGTAACTATGAACATAGGTGAGTGAGATATATTTTAGAAATTTTCCATGTAATCTATATTTTTAATTTAATATTTGGTCTGTAAAAAACACGATTTAAGAAAAAATAGCCCAGAATTCAAAGTATTTTGCAGTTGTGGTAACATTTTTATTATCAAAAATCATTTGTAAAATGCTACAGAAATACTTTCATTTTGCATATTTCAAAATAAGTAACAATAAATGTTAATATTAATTTTTAATTTATAAAAAACAAATGCAATAATTTTGATTAAATATTTATTTTGTTTGTGGGTGAAAAATTTAGAGACCAATCCACTGGGCAAAAACAAATAAAAAACGTCAGTTAGTTTCTAGCTATTTCTTTCCGTTTTAACCCGATAAGATTAGGAGTGCAGTTTCGGGTTAAGTTACCAACTTACTTGCTCCAGGGCTAATAAAGGCCCATAATAAGCAATAATTTCTCCAATAATCAGTTTATCACAAATATGCAAAATATTAATTATATAACAAATGAAATATGATTATTATTTTTAAATCTATTTTTCTAGACAAATCAAATCACAGGAAATCCGCGTGCAAATCAAAAGAATCGTGCGGTAAAATAATCGATCTAAAAAAGGAATCGATTCAAAATGAGATCAACGAAAACAAATTATCAATGCCTCGAATAATAATCCGCCAGGTTCTCCAATCTCTAGAAAACTTTTTCGGCACTGACGAATAATTGATGGCGATTTACAGAATGGAAATCTTTTAACATGACTCTAGAGGCAATTTCCGTAGATAAAGTCCATTATTAGTGTTTGATTAATTGCTATTTTTAAATTTTCTGTTAATAGGTTCTTTAATTTTATGATTAATATTAGATTTCAATCAATTTTAAGATGCTTACTTCCGACTTTGTTCATTGATATTTATTTTAGCTGAAAAAGTTTCCCGATTGATTATTCAAATTTTCGTTAGTTTTCGCAACTAATTTTTCGTGTTGGTTTTCGATTATTAAAACAAAATCCTCCAACAAATTTGTGATTTTATTTATCGAAAATATTTTTTACTGAATAATCTTTGATATTTTTTCGTTAAAATATTCATTTTAAATTCATAGAAGATTTTGCTTTAGTTTTAAAAACAAAATTTTTCTGTTACATTGCATCCTTGGAAAGCTTGATCTTTTACATTGGAATCAGATTTGATGGGATTCCAGATTGAAAGGTTTTATTTTCGGTGGATTTATGGAAATTCGTGATTTTCTCTTTGTATATAATTATTTGCAGCTGTATTTCAGTTTGATACGGTTAAAATTCACCGTAATTTACGATTAAATATATTTTGTGCAATCAAATTTTAGCAATTATTATTACTTCTGTAGACGTTGCATTTAAATACTGCAAATTAATCAAAAATTAAGGGTAAGCATAAGAAAGGTCATGAATCAATCAAAAATTAATTTAAAATTTAATTCATGTAAAAAGTAATTTCAATTTAAGAGGAGTCTTCTAAGGAAAACCACATAATTCCCAATTTGATTACTTTTTCACAACTATACGGAAATTCGGTAATGAATTAAATCGATTAATTAGTTTGTATTTTTTAAATAACTTTTTTAGGAACCATTCGGTTTGAGATTACTATAATTTTACTCGCTCCACAATTTACTGTTTCGCACCATCAAATATTAATTTTTAATTAATGTTTTATTTCGGTTTTGTGTTAAATTTCATGTTTTAATTGCCTCTGTGACTATATAAGTAACCACAAAACTCATATAATCATGTCGCGTAGAAAAGACAAAGATGAAAAGACAAAATAAAATTTGTTTATTGATTATCAAGAACAGAATTTGTCCCCAACAGTAAATTCATAAAATATTTTGGGGTAGATTTTTTAATAAACTATAAATAATAATAATATTAATAATTTTATTAAACAATAATTACTACTCAACAAATTTAGGAAAGGCGACGATATCATTGTTGGGGTTGTCGGTGAATTCGAATAGAAATTATTGTCAATCTGACTCCAAGCGTGCTTTTGAACAACAGTAACGAACTCCAAAAGATATAAACTTTATTGATTAATACACTTTATTTCCGCTTTAAAATGACACAAAGAATTATCAATCAATCACAATTAGTGCTTATTGCGACTCTTCGGGAAGAATAGCACTTTTCGGATCAATTGGCTTTACAATCACCTGACTACTGCGGTGGGTTTCTGAGATCGGTAACTCTGATTTAGTTGCTTTGCTTTAACCTTGCTTAATTTCTGTTTCAAATTTCTGTTTAATTTCTTTTTGTCTTTCTTTGTCTTCTGCAATTCTTTGTCTCCTGCAAATTTCTTGTCTCTCGCAATTTTTGTCATTCGTAGTTTTTGTCTTTCGCAAGTTTTGTCTTATTTTTTTTGTGTGTCCCGACTTCAATTGCGCTTCCTTTTTATACTCCATCATTCAATAACACTTACTGATGTCGAATTGAATTTCTGATATCTTTTAACGCTAATTCCTTTTGGGCCTCCATAATCACTAACAGCTGTCCAGATAAATCATTTTTTAGAGGTGCCCTTTCCCAAACAACATTTCTTCCCTTATCTTGAAAGAGCTTTCGAAATAACGTGCAAATTTTTCTTTTGTTTTTGTTTTCTTAAATTTGCACTTGTTAATTATAAATGACCTTCTTTTATTTAATTGTCTGTTTTTATTGATTTTCTCTTATTCCCTTCTCGTTATTCGATATTTCTTTTTCATTCCATTTTTATTAAGCTCCAGAACCAAATCTTAATCACTTATGATTGTTTCCCCAATCATTTTACATGTTTACTAATTATTTTACTCTATTATTTAGGTATCCTCAACATCATGATTAACCTTTTAAGGATTTCCTAGAAATGAAAGACATAAATATTATGAAGTTGATGTCTCTGATTCCTTGTGTTCTTAATGATAAGTGAGTAACCTCTTAGTACGTATACTGAATATTAGATTTTCGAATTGAACAGTTTCAATCACAATTATTAATAACCGATACTTTGGTTTCTTCTGGGCCCAAAACTCGAAATATTGCACAATGAAATAATAATATCCTCAATAAAATTCCAGAATCCTCAGCCACTTGTCTTTAACAAATCATACTCAACCTTTTTCAGGTGACAATACCCAACAAACCAGATATGAAAATTTAAAGGCACTCTGGTCTTATATAATTTAATAATGCAATTTTACGAATCAAACATTTCATTGGGAAAAATAAAACAATAATGTACGAATCTCATACTCGCATTTATTCAAAAAAACTTTTAAACACAATAAATATACATTTGTTAAAGATGTGTACAATAATAACTAAAAACACAAAAATTATCTGCATTTATTTTAAGCTCGCGACACCTTGGTTTAAATCACTATATAGTAATTATCAACCAAGTTGTCGCGAGCTTAAAATAAATTCAGTTAGTTTCTGTATCCTAAATGCCTTAACAATACTTAGATTTCCGATGAGCCCAGCTACACATGTTGATATAAAAAAAAAGAAAATTTACAAGATCTCAAAATTTTGTATAGTTTTTCATGTACAATTCAATAAATCTATTTATTCAAAAATTCATAAATACATATTTTTATTTATAAAAATATAAAAAATGAGTTTAGAAGATTGGCCACTTCCCGCTCCTCCCCGATTTATCGGCTCAAATATAACAATTCCTCCATTTTTTCATTGTGGTCATCCATATACGAAATGGATGCTAAATATGTTACGTGGTGGGGCAAGCTTTCGAATTAGTACAATGATAAAGGAAAGACCTGAACTTTTTCAACAGATTTATCAAATTCCCGACTGTCCAGATTTAGTTCGAAATGAAAATCGTGACATGACGTCTATGTTTAACAGGCATACGGTTCTTTTTTTGAATCCGCTCTGTTTGGCTGTATATATGAAAAAAGAGAAATCAGCTGAGCTCATCCTAAAGTCTGGATTGAATAACGCAAATCAAAAGTGCTGGGCCAGTGAGGTCTTCTCCAGATCACAAAGCAGTAGAGGAGATTTACTCGAAATTTATCCCATATGCATTGCAATTAGACGCGAACATTTTGAAGTGATTCCGATATTAATCCACTGTGAAGTAAAGAACTTTGGACTTTTATCGAAGTATTCAAAATTTGACGTTACAGAAAAGATAGAAATTCATTATGAGAATGGAGAAGGAAGAAAGGTATTTAGATACAGAGACTCATTGCAATATGCAATTGATACATTGAAAAGACGAGGAAACCTTCCTTTATCAAGACTGCTTGAATTATTTATTATAGATTGTCCCAATTTATTCAATCCATATAAGTTGGATGAAGATAAAAATGGAAATGCCTATTCTCTTTTTAACAGAATAGCAAAGGTTGCTTTTTACGACGATCCCGATTGCAGGATATGTTTGCAACTAATACAGTGCCTTGAGGTTTTACTAAAGCACAGGTGTGTACCGTGGAATGGTATTACTTACGACTTAAAGTCAACCCAGTACTCTTTTAGTAATAATCTAAACAACGATAAAGAACAAGATGTTGTTGTCAAAGATCATAGTTCAAGTATTGGTCTTTTGTTAGGTCTTTATAATCAAATTCAAAAACGGGTAAAGAATGGACCACTTGATAACCTTGGATATTTGATTATTAAAGCTCTTCAAATAACCCAATGGATTGAGGAATTTACAGTTATAACTCCTGAAGAGATCCAAAATAAATATGGTAAAGTAAATTCTGAAATCATTGTTCCATTAGAAACTGCAGCGTTTGTAAAAAGACACATTTTAGCAATTATGGAATTAGAAAAGGAAAGAGAATTCAAAAGTAACATTGTGGCAAGGTCAAAAACTGTCAGTTTCATGAAAAGATATCACAGAAGGTCTTGCAGTTTGATTGAGCAGTGTGAGCCTTCTGGTGCCCAAAATCTTCTACAAGCGAGAGTTACAAATACCAATTGTGTGGTGCCGGAATGTAGTTCAGTGCAAACATTTGTGAAACCATTGAAACAAGTTGTCGAACCATTGAAATCCGAAGAATTGGTTCCATTATTTGTATATCAAACTGGCGTTAATAATTGTGAAACTCAGACAAGTGGAAATTCGCCGATTCCTAATAATAACTATTTGGTAGCGAATGAAGAAGTGCTGCCTTCCACGATTGAATCAGAAAAGTGCGAACAAATCGAAATTAAGAAACAAAATATTATCCCAGAATTATATAAGAAGTTTTATCTAGATCAAGAAGAAAGATATAATTATTCTTTCACTGATTTGCCATTAGACTTATCAGACTTATCTGAACCTAACAGTCCTGTTGATTGCATGGAGATGACATCTATCAAGTCTTGTCACAATCGTGTCTATACTGAGCCCGATGACAACATGCAAACTGTCAAACACAATCAAATTCCGGGTATATGTAAGAGAAACTTTAGACATCCCATTGAAGTCACAAATTATCCCTATGAGAATCCGCCATATGATACAACAGAGAATTCTGACTCTAACAGCACGGTCAACTGTTTGGAAATGACCCCAATAAAATCTTGTCAAAAAATTATGAATGAAATTTATTCCTTTCCCTCCAACAATCATAACGTCCATCCAAATGGTGACATTTCAAACAAATACAACAATTATTCCATCAGTTCAAACAACTCGATTACTTCAACAAATTTTAAAAGAATTTTAAAAGCTGATCAACACAATATACGAAACAAGTTCAACTTCTACGATGATCTCGACTTGATAGACGATTTTACGATCATAAACCAGGACGATGAATCTGACTTGTCCATGGATCAGTCGGAAGATGAAAGGATTTTAGATTTCGAGGACGAATTGTTGGACGAATTCTTCATTGAATACAATGAATTTTCTAGGCCCTTTGGTTGGAATTCGGTGGCGTTTTCGAAAAACAAATTAAAAAAAATAGGCGAAAAACCGTATATTAGTAAAAGATGCAATAGAAAATATGTAAATAACTCATTATTCAATTTGTCATCGGACGACAATTTCAGTACAATGTAAACTTCCGACATTATCGTAATAAAAATATAAATTAGTTTAAAATTCAAGATTTAAAAAAAAATTCCCCATATTTTTAAAATCTGATGACGATAAAGAAAACGTCGAACAAAAGTTATTTTTTTTTTGGTTTTAATTATTTTAATTATAAATTAATATTTTTGAATGAATATATGGTTGAATGATTTAGTGGATATTTTAAATAATTATAAATTTATTAATTAATATATAAAATTAAAAGTTATCGAAGTGAATATACGTAATTAAAAATGAAAAGTTTATCTAATAATTAAAATTTAATTAATATTTAAAAATATGTCATTTTTGTAAGTAATGTTAGAAAATATTTAAATAGGTGTAATTATCAAGTTATTTAAATGAAATGATTGAAACAAACAAAGCATAAAGGCAGACATTGACATTGAATATTGAGAAGCGAGACAAAGAATTGAGAAGTTATGGCAAAACAGAGAATTAATTAACCTTGATTAATCAAATAGTGGGAAATATATTTTATCAAATTAGCAATTTTTATGTTCATCGATAAAAAAGCCTTGAATCTTTATTCTATGAAAAAGCCTAAAAATGATTCTTTTTTAAAAAGGCCTAAGAATAAATTTTTACTAAAAAAATACAAAAGATATATTGATAAAAAGAATAAAAATTAATCATCGATAATAAAGCCAATTCTTTTCTAAAAACACATAAAAATATATTTTTGATTACATTGCTAAAAAATTTATGGTATTTTTTACAGTGAATCGAAGTCAATTTTAAAAAGGATTTTGGGTCTCAGTGAAAATCACGTCTAAATATTTTAAAATTAGGGTTCAGTATTTTCTTTATATAAATATGGTCTCTAAAACCATTATTTAGCATAACATTTATGGTCTCAATAAAAACACATAAATATTTTAAAGTGGTCTCAGTATTTTCTGTAGGCAAATATTTTCTCTGGATATTATTTTTGATTTTATGCTTATTAGCTACGGTAGCTTTTTTATTTATAACATCCATTAATAACACTGCGAAAATAATTTTCTTTACGACATTTCAAAAAACTGATCTTTTTCAATATTATTAAAACACAATATTTTTGAGGAGTTTATCTTAACTGTAAAATATTGATATTTGAAGATGGACAGATTTCATACATTCCAATGACATTAACATACTAAATTTAGTATTTCAAATTTATAAAACATTCAACATTTTACATTATAAATTTGATGTGGTAATTTGAAAATACTATTTTAATAATATTTTACACAATTAAAATTTAAAGTTATTATTTATTTTTTTAAATGTATACTTATATCGGCTTCGTTTAAAATGCATTAGGCATTCAATGTTCTTTATAATTTGTTTTCCATTTTCTAGTTACAGTTCATAACTTCTAGTGCACCGTTTGATCACTTATACAGACCCAAAATATCTACCATCCTCCATGCTTTTTGTTTTGCTTTTAATTAAAACCATATCACATACTTTTACTTTACTTTTTTTCACTGTATCTGTAATTTCTCTCTCTTCCGGCATACTTAAAAGCCACTCTCTATAAGCTTGTTTTGAAAACACTTTCTTCGGTTTTGTTCATTGTTTTTAGAAATGCTGAATTTAACATAAATCAAACCAATGTTTGTGATTTTTGTCTTTAAGGGTAATATGTATATTGTCTCTAATTGTTCTTAATTGCCTTTCAATGTGTACACTTGCTGAGTGATGATACGGGGTTAAGAACATTATTTTGATATTATGGGCTTTCAGGAAGTTGTTCACTGCTTTCTCTTCAAATGACTTTCTTGCGTCACAATGTATAAATCTTGGTGCATCATATTCTATTATCTAGGTATTTTTCAAAGTTGAAGTTACGATATTCTCATACTTGCTATATCTTTCAATAATGCCAAATATATACTTGATTCATTATTATGTTAGACTTAATGGCTAAAAAAATCAATATATATATCGCCTAAAATAGATCATTTAGTTGGGGTTACAATAAAACATGAATAAAAATATAAAATTCAAAATTATCAAGATGAATCACAATTTTGAAAAAAGTAAAAATCAATATTTTTCGATGGAAAGAGTGGTAACCTGTGGCAAATTTCATTTTGAAGACGAATTAAATACTATTAGAATTATCAGAGGTATATTGAAGGGTTAGTAGACCAAAAAACAAACTAATTAATTAATTTAATTATTTACCGATGAATCCATTAATCAAGGGCCGCCGAGCTTAAACGTCAGTGTAAAGGATTTTCCAGAATTATCAAAATGGGCAATAAATTGTTCGTCCAGTAAAAATTGTTTTTCAAATTTAATCGGATCGAGAGATTTATCCATCGACGAATATTTAATATCCCAACAATTTTCTGGCTTTTAGCATATTTTCACTTTGTTTGAGTTATGTAATATTTTTGTCTTTGGAAATTTTCACCACCTGTATCACCTTTTTCATACTTTTCATAGCAAAATTATTAGATGCATATTTGTAAACTTTCAGTGTTCCAGTGTGACAAAGCTTTTTATGATATAATAGTATAGATGCTGTTCTTTGGTTCTCTCATATCCAGATTTGATTATCTTCTGTCAAAATCACTTCGTCTTTTAATTTGAATCTGTTTTTATCCTTTTGGTTTAAACTTCTATAATTCCATTAATTGCGTTTGAGCAACTTTGACATTCTACTTCTGGATTTTCTGTCCAAATCAAATTTGTACTCTTTACTTCCACACAACCTTTCTAAGAGCTTCAAATCTTCTGTATAGTCTTTAATAAATTTTCTAAAATAGTTGATTAATCCCAAGAAACTTCTGAGTTTTTAACACACTTCGATCTTTCGAATTATTTTATTGCTTTGATTTTATCTTCATCCGTTTTTATCCCATTTTTGCTGATAATATGTTCAAAAAACTAAACTTCATCTTTCAAAAATTTACACTTGAATGGGCTAATCTTTAAACTAGTTTATTTTAATTCTTTAAGACGCATTCAATATGTTTATAATGCTCCTTTAATCCTTTTGAAAATATGAGGATATCATCAAGATATACCAATTCTATTTTCCAATTCAGTTCAACTAACACCATATTCATTAGTTTTTGAACGATTTCAAGAGCCTCTGCTATTCCGAATGATATTTTATTGAAACAATATGATTTATTTTCGGGGGAAAATGCAGTCTTAAGTTTCGATTCTTCATTCAGCTTAACCTGATAGTATATATTTCCTGAATCAATAGTAATAAAGTAATGTATCTAATGATTTGTTGGTATTTGGAATAGGAAATTTGTTGCACAGACGTTTAAATTGTTTCGGTTGCGCATCAAATATGGTGCAAAATTTGGTATATTTTGTGTTTAGTCTTATTACATACATTTCAACTGTTTTGATTTGATGCTGATTAGTAAAAATTATCTGAACCATATGTGATCTCAAGTAAGTCTGAAAAGTAAAAATTGCTCTGTGTATCACATTTGATTCACGTAATTCGAATAAAATTATTACCTTACGGTGAAGAAAATAAATTTACTACGTGGACAAGCAAAGGGTCAAAGTAAGTTATAGCCATTTTTTAAAACTAAAATCTAATAATATGAAATTTTTTAAAATTATTAATTTGAAATACATTTTAAAATAAAAATAAATAATAATAATAATAATGACAATGGTAATGATAATAATAATAATAATAATAATAATAATAATAATAATAATAATAATAATAATAATAATAATAATAATAATAATAATAATAATAATAATAATGATAATAATAATAATAGTAAAAGAAAACCCCAATCCAACATATACAAATTACTACTATATATTTCGACAAGTTCAGTGTCATAGTCAGGTAGATATGAACTTGAAACTATATTAATTTAAATATTTTATTCAAACAAGTTTTTTCATTTAAACTTTAAAAATTGGTTATTTTAAAAATTTCAAATTCTCTTTTATAAATCTCAAATATTTAAAAACATAATTTAACAAAATTTTAATATACTTTTAATAAAATATTCCTAAACTTTTAAACAAAATATTTTGACATTTATTTTTATCTTGCAGCACAAAAGTGCGTTTGGTAATATCTTTTTAATCAATTTGAAAGTTTTACTTCGTTTGTTCCAGTAAAAAGAAAAGGTTTTTGGAATTGAGGAATAAATGTAAAAATTCGATGAATTATTGAATAAGTTTTGTGTTATATAAATAGTAATTAATGTATTGTAATCAGATTTTAATTTAATTTGCAAACGAATGTCAAGTAGAGATACCTAAAAAGAAAGAAAAACATGATAAAATTTTCATACTACTGAAAGAAAACGAGTACGCAAATAGAAAAAATTAAAAGACCGGCATTCAGACAGGTATTTTCTTTAGAGCTTAAATCAGATTCATTTAGCTTGAACTTGTATCCATTAGAGTCACTTGTTTCTAGTATCAAGATAAAGTTGTTTGGTTGTTAGTAAAAATTTAAAAAGTTGTGATTTTGTAATAAAAATAAAACTTGTTATGTTGAATTTCTTATTCTGATCGAAAGCACGAAAAGTTTGATCACTAGCTCTTTCGTACCGAATAGTTAAATTAACTCAACAATTTAAAATGAATAAAACAAACTGTATATATTTCATATTTAGCGGTAAAGCATATTGAAGAATGGTAGAGAAATATTTTCTATAAGTTCGTTGAGATATACAGAATAAAATAATATTCGACGCAAATATGAATGACTGAAATGAACAATTAGAATTTGATTGGTCAAAAACTCGGTATCTATGGCTACCGGAAGCAACAGTTGGCATTCGTTTTATTCATATTGGTATTTACCTGTGCAGATATTTTGACATTAATATAGAGAAAAATATTAAGATGGGCTGCCTGAACACGACTCTTGATCAAGATCAACAAGACAGAAATCGAGAAATCGAGAAACAAATCAGATGTGATGCAGAAAAGTCAATGAAAGAAGTTAAATTATTACTTTTGGGAACGGGGGAATGCGGGAAGTCGACAATCTTAAAGCAAATGACAATAATTCACGGGAAAGGCTTTTCTGAAGACGACAGGCGACAATATATTCCAATCATTATATCTAATCTTATTGACAGCATCAATGTAATTATCAACGCTATGGATTCATTAGAAATATCCCTAGAAAACGAATCCTTGTTGGAATCTATTTATCTAATTCAAAGATATTCTAAATTTAACAATTTAATGGAACTACCAAAGGATTTAGGTCAATCTCTTATATCTTTATGGTTGGACAGAGGCATTCTCAAATGCTATAGTCGATCCAGTGAATACCAGCTTAATGATTCCGCAGCTTACTTCCTGGACTCCGTTGAAAGGATAATTGAACCGACATATATCCCAACCGAGCAAGATATTCTGCGTTCCAGAGTGAAAACAACAGGAATTATTGAAACTCATTTTCATTTCAAAGATTTAAATTTTCAAGTGTTTGATGTCGGTAAGTTATATTTATAAATTTTATAAATTTATTTTATTAATATATAATTTATATAATTTATTTTTAGTATTTTTATCAAATTTGTATTTTTTCTCATTTAAGAAATTTAAAATTAGGCAATGAATTCTCTAAAATAAATTAAATAATAAATAACAAATAATAAATACAGATTACAAAAATATTTCTAAATTTTAATCACTTACTTCTGCGGAATTTTATTCAAAATATTAAAAAAAAAATATATTTAAAAAAATATTTAATATTTTTCGAATATTAAAATTAATTTTGATTATTTTGTTTCTGGATTTGTAAATATTTTACAAATGAATGATTACATAAACTAAATAGTAAAGGTAATAGAAAAAAAGTATTTACATAATTATTTTGTCATTTTTAAAAAAGTTTAATTCTTTATTATGCATTTATTTAATTCTTATTGTATTGCCAACATACTATACTTAACACACATACATGAAATATTTCTTGGAATAATGTTATTGTTTCACTTAATAAGGCAAAGGGAACCCATTGCGGTAAATTTGCTTGTTTATGAAGCCATCAACATATAAATAGGCCTCTTTGCTGAAGATTATTTTTATTGGAAAACTCACAATCAACAAGATGTTTTTTACTGAACCAATTGACGAACTCCATTCGCTATGTATGGCCTGAAAGCTTGAGTTGTTGAGTCGATTGGATTTTAAAGGCAAGAAGACCTAATTCTTTTTGAGAGAATCCGCTTTATAGTGCTTCTTGATCGCGTTTCCGAATAGATGTTCCCGGACTGTCGAAAACATTCTAAAGTGAACAGCAGTAATGTTTTCTGTCGAATAACATGAGCTAAACAAAAATAAGTGTTCTGACATCAGTAATTGACCAAGTCAATTCGAACACTTTGATTTTTTTATTCAAAGTTTATGCTCTTGTAACATTTTGATTAGCAAAATTTGACTAAATTTGCTAATCGCGGTAGTCAAATATTCCCCTTTTTTTTAAAATAGTGCCTAATAATGCGTTGTAATGTGAATTGTAATCCATTTTCAATAATAGCGAAATGCTCGCTATCTAACTGTCAAAATGGATTTACTGTCAAAGCCCATCAGCTGAAATGGTACGAAATTAAACGGTCAAAATATTTAGCGATATGCTTTACAAAATATATAGTGTTTGGTTATTATCGTTAAAGTCGGTTGCTTACTGACTCTTCATGTTCTTTAGATAATAAATAATCAAACCCAACACAGAAAGACTTTAGTCCACTTTATCACAAATATAAATTGTCACTTAATTTGCACTTTTATCTCACTGATAATTACTGATTATCGTTAGGTAAGGCTACCCAAGGAGTAAATACCTTTCCGATAAGATAATTATATTTAACTACTTTATTTATTTTCTAAGTTCAACAACACTTCGTCACTATTACTCGTTTGCACAATGCTTTCTTCGATCAACTGGCAACTCGTCAAATTTGCACTCTCCTTTTATACTGAGAATAATTATCTTTAATTATACAATTATTGTTCAAAATCTTTAGGGATCATTAAAACAATACAACTCACTCAGAATGATTGGGGTAACACCAATTAGTCAAGATTACAATAAATTGCTTGGGATAATTGCCTATTTGTTTTTATCCCTATCGCCCGGGTAAGTTAATTTTAAATTTTAATCCATGGGATTTCGCTCGCTCTGAGTTTTCCTCATCGCTCGGGTATCGCATTAGCTCGGGTTTTCCATTAGCTCGGGCTTTTTATTAGTCAATTAATTAACTTTAATTAATTTGTATTTTCTGTATAACTTTTCCTAGGGATCCTTCATTAAATTTTTATGCTGATTACTGGACTCGTCTTATGATTTGGCATTCAACCATAACCATTTCCACCGATCAATATTAATTTTCAAATTTTATAAATTTTTAATTAATTTTGCACTTTAATGATTTTTGATGAATTTTGTTCACCTTCGATTTTTTCAAGTGCACTCATTTTATTTCCATAATTTATTATAACAACCTCAACATTAGTTAGCGTTTTTTTAATTATTAGAACTTTTCCTTCTTTGATTATTTATTCAATAATAATAATAATAATAATAATAATAATAATAATAAAAATAATAATAATAATAATAATAATAATAATAAAAATAATAATAATAATAACAATAATAATAATAATAATAATAATAATAATAATAATAATAATAATAATAATAATAATAATAATAATAATAATAATAATAATAATAATAATAATAATAATAATAATAAAAATAATAATAATAATAACAATAATAATAACAATAATAATAATAATAATAATAATAATAATAATAATAATAATAATAATAATAATAATAATCATAATAATAATAATAATAATAATAATAATAATAATAACAATAATAATAATAATAATAATAATAATAATAATAATAATAATAAAAATAATAATAATAAAAGCAATAATAATAATAATTAAATAATTAAATAAATTTGGCAACGATTTAATTAAACGATAACGCCAATAAAAAACCTTTCTTACGATATATTTCGATAGCACAGCTATCATCTTCAGGTACTCAAAACCAACTAAAAATATTATGAATTAACATTTAATTTAAACAAATTATTTTTTATTAATTTAATTTTTTAATAAATAAATATTTTTAAAAATATATTTTAAATTAATTTTAAATTTTAAATTTTTTACTTATATTCTAATTTTTTAAAAATTAATGCAATTTAAAATTTTCAATTATTTTAATAATATTAAAAAAACAAACATGATTTAACATACGTAAACTATTTAAAAACATTCAAAACATTCGTAGTCACAGCACTCTGCACATTAATCTTTGGATCCAATGACCTTATCAGCAATGCTTCACATATCACTCGTTCCCAATAACTATTAAAACTTCTCAACAAAATTCTAAAATCAGACATTCCGATATCACTTTTACAGCCTCTATTGTGTTCACTAATATTGGTCAAACCTTCAATCGACAATGCTCTAGAACTCGAGTACAGAGATGACGGGAAGTCTCTCCAATGTATGTGGCATTACACCCATTACATGTAAATTGATAAACGAGATCAGAACACAATCCAACCGGAGTTTTTGATTTATTAATAAACATATTGCGTACCTTACACGAATTAGAGACGATCTTATACTCTAAATTTCCTATCAGTTTACCCAACTTCCTCTTATAATTTGTAAAGCCTTCAGAGTACGGCAATACTAACACATATTAGGCTCAATTTTTTTATATCCATTTTTACAATCACCCAGATCAACACTCAATTCACACCCATCCGACAAATTACATTCAGACTTTCCACAACATGGATCCTTAGGATTTTTAATCAATTTATCAACAGTTTCTTTTATCATCAACAATAAAAATGATTTAGAATATCCATTCTTTATCAACAACTCAACCAATTTATCAACACTTTTTACCGAATTAGCAAAAGTAGAAGATAAAGCCCATGAACGATAAATCAATCCTTTCACCATATTTCTCTTATACTTAAATTCACAAAAGCTTTCTGGAGAAGTATAAAGACCAGTATCAGTTGGTTTTCTATAAATCTCTGTCTCATACTGTTTATCTTTGCGTTGAATTAACAAATCCAAAAACGCAATTGATGACTTTCTCTCCGTTTCACATGTGAATACAATGTTTTTATGTAAACTGTTCATAAACTGCAAAAACGGTTCTACATGTTTCTGGTTTTCAAATATAAGAAAAATATCATCCACATACCTTTTATAAACAAAAGGTTTTTCAAATTGGAAAGAAGCAATTTGAAAAACCTTTTGTTTATAAAAGGTATGTGGATGATATTTTTCTTATATTTGAAAACCAGAAACATGTAGAACCGTTTTTGCAGTTTATGAACAGTTTACATAAAAACATTGTATTCACATGTGAAACGGAGAGAAAGTCATCAATTGCGTTTTTGGATTTGTTAATTCAACGCAAAGATAAACAGTATGAGACAGAGATTTATAGAAAACCAACTGATACTGGTCTTTATACTTCTCCAGAAAGCTTTTGTGAATTTAAGTATAAGAGAAATATGGTGAAAGGATTGATTTATCGTTCATGGGCTTTATCTTCTACTTTTGCTAATTCGGTAAAAAGTGTTGATAAATTGGTTGAGTTGTTGATAAAGAATGGATATTCTAAATCATTTTTATTGTTGATGATAAAAGAAACTGTTGATAAATTGATTAAAAATCCTAAGGATCCATGTTGTGGAAAGTCTGAATGTAATTTGTCGGATGGGTGTGAATTGAGTGTTGATCTGGGTGATTGTAAAAATGGATATAAAAAAATTGAGCCTAAATATGTGTTAGTATTGCCGTACTCTGAAGGCTTTACAAATTATAAGAGGAAGTTGGGTAAACTGATAGGAAATTTAGAGTATAAGATCGTCTCTAATTCGTGTAAGGTACGCAATATGTTTATTAATAAATCAAAAACTCCGGTTGGATTGTGTTCTGATCTCGTTTATCAATTTACATGTAATGGGTGTAATGCCACATACATTGGAGAGACTTCCCGTCATCTCTGTACTCGAGTTCTAGAGCATTGTCGATTGAAGGGTTTGACCAATATTAGTGAACACAATAGAGGCTGTAAAAGTGATATCGGAATGTCTGATTTTAGAATTTTGTTGAGAAGTTTTAATAGTTATTGGGAACGAGTGATATGTGAAGCATTGCTGATAAGGTCATTGGATCCAAAGATTAATGTGCAGAGTGCTGTGACTACGAATGTTTTGAATGTTTTTAAATAGTTTACGTATGTTAAATCATGTTTGTTTTTTTAATATTATTAAAATAATTGAAAATTTTAAATTGCATTAATTTTTAAAAAATTAGAATATAAGTAAAAAATTTAAAATTTAAAATTAATTTAAAATATATTTTTAAAAATATTTATTTATTAAAAAATTAAATTAATAAAAAATAATTTGTTTAAATTAAATGTTAATTCATAATATTTTTAGTTGGTTTTGAGTACCTGAAGATGATAGCTGTGCTATCGAAATATATCGTAAGAAAGGTTTTTTATTGGCGTTATCGTTTAATAATAATAATAATAATAATAATAATAATAAAATTAATAATAATAATAACAATAATAATAATAATAATAATAATAATAATAATAATAATAATAACAATAATAATAATAATAATAATAATAATAATAATAATAATAATAATAATAATAATAATAATAATAATAATAATAATAATAATGTTTTAATTTTTTTTTCAGAGCAGATCAATATTCTTAATTATTTATTATTCATTTTCAAGTGTTAGAAAAATGCAGTGTCAAAAGTTCGTGTCGAATTAATAAAATCCTTTTTTTGTTCCATTTTCATCTGTTATTGTTTTCTTTGAACACTTTATTCAATTTCTTCACAACTTCAGATGAAAATGCTGCTCCCTGTATTATGCAAATCTTGTAGTCATATAGTCCTAGTGGGAATAAATAAAAATTTATTGTCCAAAGAAAAATAAAATTTTGATAATAAAACTAATCGATAATATTTTAATCGAAATAAACTTCTATTTATTAATTTATACAATTTAATAGATTTAATTTAAAGAAACTTCTATTTGTAGGTGGCCAAAGATCAGAAAGAAAAAAGTGGATGCATTGTTTTGAAGGAGTAACGGCGATTCTTTTTCTAGTAGCGATGTCTGAATATGATTTGAAGTTAAAGGAAGATCCTAACATAAACAGAATGCATGAGTCCATGAAATTATTTGATTCAATTAGCAACAGTAAATGGTTTGTGAGCACGAGCATAATTTTATTTTTAAACAAAAAAGATTTGTTCGCAGAAAAAATACTTGTATCTCCCCTGAAAGAATGCTTTGAAGATTATACGGGAAATAACAGTTACAACGAAGCCAGTAGATATATTCAAGAAACATTTGAAATGTTGAACAAAAAGAAGCTTTCCAAAACCATTTATACCCATTTCACATGTGCTACGGATACGAATAATGTCCAAGTAGTTTTTGATGCTGTCATTGATGTCATAATAAAGAATAATTTAAAAGACTGTGGACTATTTTAGGGATTGATTTGGTAATAAATGTAGCCGTGGAGCATGAAATCTGTCATTATACCTGTGTCTCGTTGAATATATAAAATGTTTATACAAAGTATATTGAAATATTTCAAAAGTTTATGAGAAATTGAGTAAAGTAATATGGACAAGATGTTTGATTTCGACCAGACTTTCATTGCATAAATATATATATATAAAATCGTTAATTTTACAAATTAAATTATAATCTAATAAATTTTTTAAAATATAAAATAGTACTCCCTCAGTGCCATTTGTATATCAAAATGTATATAATAATTTGTGATAGAAGGAGTACTTATAAGAAGATTTCACTTTAATCATGAATCGTTTCAAATTGTATATTATTTGAACAAAAACAATTTTCCAATCGAATATCTGTGGAGAATTTTCTATTATATAAATAATATTCTGAGAAATGTAATTATACAATTTCAACATACCACAAACATACGAAAATAATATTTTTAAATACATCCTACAATACTTTTTTGTTTAAAACAATTAAAACGGATTACGTTTTGACTTTATGTTACTTATATTTAATTTTTTTGAGTAAAGTATTACTTTTTAGGCTGTGATTTTATGCCATGTCTAATGTATTAACAATAATTATTAAAATAATACTTTTTTAATAATTTATCAAAAAATTAAATGAAAAACAATTTGAATGAGTTTGTTGTGGTATTACGAAAAAGCAAGGTAAAATCAATAAAACACCAAAATGATAAAAGTTTAACATAAATTAAAAATTTACAAAAATTCGAAAGTAATTGGGAAATTGGTATGGTTGAACGCCAAATTGAGAGACGAGTCCAGAAATAATTATAAAAATTTAGTGAAGGGTCCCTAGAAAATAATATAAGACAAAAACAAATTAATTAAAAAAATTAATTACTAATGGTAAGCCCGAGTCAATGGGAAACCCGAGAGAAGAGGAAAACCCGGCGTGTAGACGGAATAATATAAAAGGGTAAATTAGCCTAAACAATATCAAATGGGCGCCACTGATCTATGGGGAGGTAATTATTTCCTAATTTGTAATTTATTAATGTAGTAAACGTTGTTGACAAATGTCGGCTAAGATGGTCTGTGGGAAGTAATTATTTTTAATAATTTAATATGTCAGCAAATGTTATTGAAAATTGTCTGAAAACAGTCTGAGCAGGAGTAAAAAATGAAAAGGGAAAAACACGAAAGGGTCAGTGGTTGAAGCAAACGAGTAGTCTAGTCAGGTCAGTAAAAGAGTCTAAACCCAAGTAAAATCAAAATTTATCTCTCAGAAAAGGTGATTATCCATTGGATAACCTACCTTAAGGTAATCAAATTTATTCTGTGGTTGAAGGGTGCAAATAAATCACAAATTATAATTACAAAACATTGAAATTAATTGGATTGAATTGTAACTGTGGTAAAGTCCAAATAAAATTATTCTGTGTTGGGTTTACTTATTTGATTTGAAAATGACACGAGGAGTCAGACGGAACCGACTTTCAATAATAATAACCCAGCAATTTAAAAACCAAGAATAAGAGTGTTGAGGTTCTCAGAATCTCAACTTGATGTCATTTATTAAATACAGCACTTATACAACAAAAAGAATGTTTACCTTTACCAACTTTTAAAAATGGCCTTTGTTTATCTTTTTTTGATTTCCTGTGTTATCTCTCTGCAGTTGCCTGAGCTCGGCTGTGTAATTTTCATATGCTCTAATTTTTGTCGCAATAGCAATTTCTGAACTTGCAACTGTTCTTAGTTTACAAAACTTTAGGGTTATTTGACTGTGAATTCTCTCAGTTTATATAGTAAAATTTTGTGGTACTTGAATCTAAGCAACAGGGTCTTCGATTGTCAACAATAATTTGTTTTCTGTAAGCAATTTTTTATTTGTTAAAAGTACAGACATTAGTTAATATGTTAAAAAATATCTTAATTCCCTGCTTCCCTGAGCTTAAAAATGCAATGTGGATGTCTGTATATCATTTAAACCATATTTTTATGTTTGGTTACATTAATTATTTTTTTTGATTTTTTTGTTTAAACGAGTCTTATTATTATTATTTCATGTATTATGGTGTGTTTCTGGGTTTTGATATTTTGAAACTATATGGTTGTTACCCAGACAACCCCATACAAATATTCTTTCGCTTACCACTCGGCACCCATTGCTAAGCAACGTTGGAACTGTGTTCGAGTAGGTAGATCGTCCGCAAAAAGTGAGCGTTATTGCTAATGCTATAATTGATCGAACGATCTCTGGGTCCAACGAGCTGTCGATAGAAGACCTGTGCTCGCTTTTGATTCTTAGGTCCCATTATTCTCCTATCTCTTTCGAATGTTAACTTATACTCTCATATCATCTATCTTTATGTCCATTTGCTTAGTCCTTCTTATTATTGTCCATGCTGATGATTATTCTTTGGCCTGTACACCCTTTGTTATGTTAAATACACCAACATTATATCTTTCACCCTTATCCCTATTATAACTACAATGTTTCCCATTATTATTACCAGCATTATTATTGTTGCCATAATATGTATTACCTTTATTAATTGTTGCTAGTGTTACCTTTATTATTATTTTTATTACTATAACTACCATTATATCAATTGTTATTACCACTATGATTATTACTATTATTATTATTATCATAATTATTATCATCATTACTACAAATACCATGATTATTATTATTATTATTATTATTATTATTATTATTATTATTATTATTATTATTATTATTATTATTATTATTATTATTATTATTATTATTATTATTATTATTATTATTATTATTAATATTATTATTGTTATTATTACAATTATTATAATTATTATCAATATTATTAGCAAAATTTTGTGTAGGGATTCGTCCTTATTCCTCAGATTTAAGAAATATTTTTCTTATATAACAATTTAGCCGTAATCCATTTGTATTTCCCTGGTTTTCGGTAAAGTATTTTTGTTGAGTCGAAAAATTTGAGCAGCGTTCCGCCTTTATTTTACACGTTCCATTTTTACGTTACTATTTTTGTTAAGTATTTGAATTAATTCGGAAAATCTGAGCAGCGTCCCGCCCATATTTTCCGCCTCAACTCAAATTAATTTATTTAATTTTTATTTAAAAAATTATTTTTCATGATTTTGGTCGTTCGGATTAATCTTTTTCCGATGGCTTTTCATTTTAACGGTTGCAACGATTTCGCAATTTCCCCCGCTACCCATTCCCTCTTTTTGTCCTTAAGATCTATTTATGTTCATATTATAGTTAATGAGTGCCCACTGGACTACTCGGTGTTAGAGATTTTGAGCCGATTGTTGTTAAAAATTTATGTCAATTTTACAGGAAACGGATGATGAAGGAGCAGCCAAAGGGCTACTCATTTACCCTCCAATTTCCCTATCTACAGATAATATTGACGTTCCAACTCCTGCGTTCCGCACGCCGGAGCCTTCACGGGCACGAATCATTGGCGATATTCCACGCACTTACATGGTTCGAATAATATGTTTGATTTTATTAACTTGTGATGTGTCTTTGGCTGTGGGCCGGAAAAGGAATAACAAATAATATTTTACCATAGCATTTGGAATAAAAGTTTCGATGCACTAAGGCTGTAGATAGAAAATATTTATTCAGCATATTACATCGGCCACATACATTTGAAATTCATTGTATCCATTCCATAAAATTTACTTCGAAAATCCCATAAATTTAATTCGATAAATCATCCATAAATTCGATTTGAAAAATCATCCATAAATTCAATTGGAAAAACAAAATTATCCATAAATTTCATCTGAAAAATCATCCATAAATTCAATTAAGAAAAATCACCCATAAACTCGATTCGAAAAATCATCCATAAATTCAATTGGAAAAACAAAATTATCCATAAATTCAATTTGAAAAACAAAAATCATCCATAAATTCGATCTGAAAAGTCATCCATAAATTCAATTGAAAAATTACCCATCAATTCCCTTCGAAAAAATCAATTAATAATATTGCACCAGTTGAGAGTGATCGTGTTCAGGCAAAACACTTACCCGTGTTAATTGCCTGAATGCACGGCTCTCAACCAGTTATGCAACCAGTTATACAGTTCTGTAATGAAATTTTTTTCTCCGAAAAATAAGACTGAAAATTTGTGAAAACACATCGGTATTTATACCTATAATTTGGCCTTAACCTTGCGTGTTAGTTTTACTGCGATTAAACAAAATTCGACTTTGAAATTATTTATGTTATCTACATTAAATTTTTATTTATTTCTTAATTTAAATTGGTAATTTATTTTTAACATTTTTAATTAAATTTATTCATCCAAAAATATTTTATTTTTATTCATTTAAATTCATTTATTTTTTAATTTTATATAAATGATCATTTTACGGTCGAATTTTCTTGTTATTATGTTATTTTTTATGTAAATTTCGTGCGGTTCTTGATGCATTTTGTATTTATTTTATTTTAATTTTTATATTTTTGATTTTATATTTATTTATATTCTCTCAGATTTTAAAGTGTTTAGTTGATGTTGTATATTGTATTTTAAGTTATCTTGGTGCTGGGTTTTCGTGCTGTATTACTGATGCATTTAAACAATTCTCAGGGCTATTTGTGTGTTGGCCCAACATAAAACACTCCGGGGCCCGTAAAATTGCGACCCGCAATTTCTAAAAGATCTAAGCTATGAACTATGCAGAGTTTACATTTTCCATTCAATTCGGTTTACGAGTTACATGGTCGTGACCTTAAAACCAACATGCATAAAAATAATCATACAGTATACATCAATATATGGATTACAAGATGAAGTGAAAGAGGACATACAGTCCGGTCATGATCACACATAAAGAATAGTTAATAGTCTAAGAATCATTAGTTCATTGTTAATCATGAGTTCAATATTCTGTCACTTGGGTATTCGTCTCGCTGATGCCTTGGTTTCTGATTGATTACTTTCTTCAGCAGGTTCTGATATTTTGGCGATTCGATATCTGTTGTGCGATTTGACTTTGAGATTTTGTTTAGTTTGGGGAATTGACTTCATTTGATATAGAACTGATTAGATACCGATTGTTTGGAAGATTGGCAGTCTTAGTGACTGTCAGGTAGAAAGATAGATAGAATGTTTCGTTGAAGACTCCTTTTTTGCTGGTGTATTTAGGTTCTTGGGTTGTAAATTGACATTATAGCTTTTGGTTGTTGACTTTTTAGCATCTTGAACTGGGTGAGGTTCAATTGGATTCTGTGGATAGATGACCCGTTATCATATTATCTAGTCTCGATTGTTTGATGATAATTGATCGGTTCGGGATTATTCATGATTCTTTGAGGTTGATCTGAGTTTCTTCTTTTCAATTATCAATTTTGGCTGTTTGTTCTCGATTTTCGGTTCTTTTTGTTATTTGTAGGGTTTCTAAAGATCGTCCATGATTATTTTAATATTGTTTCCTTGATGGGTGTTTCCTTTTTCTATTGACTTTCGATTTGATTTTCTAGAGTTCTGAGGAATTGAACGATCCGTTTTTCTTGTGTTAATCCTTTGGGTATAATAGGAATTGATCCGTCCGTAATTGGTATCCTTTGGGTTTCTCATATATCGGCATATTTGTTACAGTTAATTTTTGCATTGATTGATTGATTGTGGGGTTTTTCGACATCTTTCTAAGGGATACTAGATTGTATATATAGGTTTATTACTGCCATCTTCTTCCTCATCGCCAATATCATGCTACTTTCGCATTTCACAAATTTCGAGCTATTTTAATAAGACTCGTTATCATTCCTCTTGATTTTAGGTAGCGGTTTGACTTTCTGTTTCTCTTCCTTTTGATTTCTGTTGCCTTTATTATCATATCTGGTTTCTCGTTTCTGTGATTGGTATTAACTTTATTTTGACATCATTTATCTTCTTTGTTTGTCTTTACTACGATTTGCAAGATCCTTTCAATATTCCATTTTGATTGGCTGCACTTTGTAGTTCAGCCTCATCATCTTGCGTCTTGTCGTTTGTTGGCATTGCCCTTTGCCTTCTCTCTTTACTGATTTGATTTATCTTTCTTGTTGTCGGGTTTTTGATTGTTGGGTTGTTCTTTGATTTTTTCTCTGGTCCGTTCTTTATTTGTATCCGGTGTTGAACTTCAGTCATGTTTGAAATTGCTATTTCCGTAATATTCATTTTGTCTCGTTTGGCTGCATCTAGTTTTACTTGCAATTGGACGTCTTTCTTGCTCTTTTCCTGGCTTTAATTTTGAGTCTCTTCCACTCTTTTGCTACATTTATTTCCTCTGATTTCCTTTATGGCTTCGGTACCTCTTAATCGGTTTATTTCAATTTCTGATTCCGATTTGATTAGCTTCTAATTGATTTGTTTCTCAATTTTTAACGTAATATCGCATCACTTGTCTTTCTCATTCCGCTTTATTCTTTGTCACATCGTCTGATTTTTAAATTTGTTTTCGCTCCTCGACTATAATATTTATATACTACTTTTATATATTATCGGATATTATTATATTCATTCCATATAATATTTATACACTACTTTTATACATTACTATATAAACATATCTATTATATAAATTATATGCAAATTTCTAACTATTTATTATTTTATCTCCAAAGGGTCTACGCGCAAGGTGCGTATCCCTCCGCATCTCTCATCAATTACTGGATATATATCGATCTCACTTGGCCGCTAGAGTAGTGAAATTAGTGACGGGGTTGTTGCGTCCATATCATACTTGGGTATTGGTTCATATTTTGACTTGCTTTGTTCTCTCGATTTTGAATTTTCTGTGAGTCCATCATTTGGTTCAAACAGATTTTGTCTGTGTTTTCTTCATCTTTTGATCTCTTCTGATCGTCTACATTATTTGGCTTTGATTGTTGTCTTATTTCGTTGTAGGCTACTGGATTTTGCCTTTCCTTATTTCTATCTCGGTTTTCTCCCTCTTCGTTATCATTTTCCTTTTTTGTCCTGGTTTTTATTACATCGAGCCTACTCAATCCTGTTGTCCTCGGCATTTATTTCTTTGATTATATCTTCATACATCTTGATTAGCATTTTTCTTCCATTTCTGATGTCATCAATTTCTTGTTTTTTACCGCTAGGTTTTCGTTGTATTCAGTGCCATTCTCCTACCAATGTTTCTAATTCTTCTTTTCTGGACCCTATTCTCTCAGGCTCTCTTTTATTGTCGTGAATTTTATTTCTCATCTCTTTAACAAGGCTTTTATCGTCTTTGGTAATGCATATTCGGATTTCATTGCTCTTTTTACTAATATATTTTCATTGCTTTCGAATTTGTTTACGTCTATGATTTCGTTATCAGATTTTCTTTTTCTCCACTTGATCAGTTTTGCTGCTGCTTTATCGTATCCTCTCCCGATTGCTCCAAGAATTGGGTTTAAATTTTTCCTATTACTTCGATGTCTTCTTTAATTCCATTTATCGTAACTAAATCTATTGCTCTTGCTTCTCGCGACATCATAACGTAATTTAACATCGTTTTTCCTTTATTGTCATTCTCATTTAGAGTTGATCCTGTTTTTAATAATTCCCTCATAATTTTCGTTGACATATCTCTTGACACTGGAATCATCATGGATGTTTGTCCTTTCTCATTTCTAATATTTGTATGTTGTCCGCATTGGTTCGTTGCCTCGATAATTTCCATTGTTCGATCTTCGTTTTCGCTTTCTATGGCATGGTGTAGTGGTGTATTACCCGCTATGTCGATTATTGTGAATAATATTGGAATTCTTTTCTTTAAGATTCTGATTTCTGCTGTTGATTTTGAGCCTTTTGCGTAGTTCGTGATCATCTTTGTTACTCCTTCTAATATCTCGGTGATATTCTTGTTTCTAGTCCATTTCGGCATTATTTCCTTAGTTTGGCCAATTTTGTTCCCATCAAACGTATAATATATACCTATAACATGTAGATCATGTTCAGAGTTCATTTGTGAAGATATCGTGAAAAATCACAAGAAAGTAGAAATATAAAGGTGTAGATCTTGTTTAGTTTAAATATTTGTTCAACAAGATACGATTGTACTATTTAGAAATAAATTTTATTTGTTTATATTTAAATACGAATATTGGAATTTTTGTGACCACCGCATAGAATATATAGACATCCTTAACTTCTAAAAAATATTGATCTAAAATAGAAAATTTTGTATTAGTTTTGCTTATATCTATATTTTTTATATACGATCAATTCTGTTATTTGAATGAATGTCTTTACTAATAGGTTTACTAACGTTTATTATCTAATGTATTCATTTTTATTTTAGCCCGTAGCAATGGGTTTATTAGGAGTCATCATATTTTGCAAACAAAAAAATTGGAATTACAGTTTCATCTTCAATATCTTTCCATAATTCTACCAATTATCGTTGGTTTAATGTTACTAGAATTGTGTTTTTCTAATTTCCATTCTTGTATTTGCCATTCTATGATTATATTTGTTTAGGGGTCAGATTTATGTTTATTACCCCCGGAATTTAGTTTTCAGTTAATCGCTTTTTTCGTATTCATCTTAATTCAATTAGAATCTAACTTTTATGTCAGCATTATGTTGGGCCAATACAAGGATTTGTTTAAATGGATCGGAAAAAGCACGCAGATTTAAAATCAGACCTATCAACACCAAATAAACAACCCTAAACTATGAGGAAGATGCAATTAAATATAATATCAAAAACATAAAAGTAAATTAAAATAATAACAAATTATCACCAAGATCAGCACGAAATTAACACAAAGATAACAATATAATAAGAAAATTTGACCGAAAATAGATCAATTTATAAAATTAGCATTTTTATGGAAAAGCTGATTGAAAATAAAATGTGTCCTATCGGAAATATTCAATTAGAATATAAATAAAATAAATTATAAAAATCGATAAAAAACGAAATAATAAATAACGAAAAGTCATAAAAATTTTATTCAACCACAAAACTAATGTCGTTAATACGACTGATCTGAGACGCCCAAATCGTAATAAGCCCAGTCCAAATTTATAAATCTTGCATTTGAATTATTGGAAGCGCCACGAATGAATTTAATTCCAATCTGATTCGTGTAAATATCCATCCATCGACCGATACGGATCCGAGAGGAGGAGCTTGACGAAACGAGATAGGCAGGGGCCAAAGAAGATAAAATATCCACCGAGATTGTCAATCACTAGAACGAAAAATATATATGCCAAATGAGTAAAATCAATGTCCAAAAATCTGTATATGCGTTCCGCCATATGGAGAGACGAGAACCAAGTTGCTATTCACGTAGACCCGAATCTGGCGGCACACTACAGACAGCCGTTATGGAATTCCGATCACACCCTCTCTACCTTGGGAGATAGCAGATGGCCCATCCGTACAGGTTTTCAACAGGACAAAATCTAAGTACCGAACATCGCAATCAAAATGGAGCCCGGCCGGAATCCGACCCGAGAAGCACGGCAACGAGCTGAATTTTCCCTCTACAGGTTGGAAGCATTGGTCCAGAAGTTCTATTGGGAGGTGAGAATGGCGAGGAGACGTCTGGAGAGAATAAATGCTGCAATAGCCTCTAGTGAGATCCCGAGCACCGACGGATACTCGCCAGATTACGGCGTCTCCTACGAGTTACGAAAACCTGTACTCGTTCGGATGCATGTGCCTACGGACATAGTTCTACCGACCCATCTATTCAACGGTCCAATTCAGCACCAAGGTAAAAGAGATGAGAATTCCTACCAGTGCTTCCACCCAAGCCGAAGAGATCGAAGTCAAGGCAAGATCGAAGAGTTGGAAGATCATTCAAATAATACAACCACAAATAATTACAATTTGTTATTTTTAATACCAACAAAATTTAGTTTAAATGAAAGAATTTTTAGCATATCGTCGTTAAATGAAATAAAACTTTAAAAGCTTTTTAATGAGTTTTAATGTAGTTACTTGTAACTTCCATATTTAGACGCAAATATTGAGAAACAATTACTATGATTACATACAGTGTAAAGTTCATTAGATTAAGAAATTAAGTTCATATTTTACATAGAACTCTTTAGTTATGACATCATTAATAATTACGAATTCCGACTTCAACCAACACTCGCTGTATCACGTTCACTAATATTTTTATACTTCAGGTAGGGAAGCAATTCAGGTGATAAACCAAGAACTATCCCGACTCGGTACAACCAACCTAGATCTCTACCAACAATTATTACAAGTAAGCAAAGAATGTCAGGAGTTCAAGTCTACCTGGATCAAACCTGAGGGGGCGAGGAAAATTTATCAGAAGATGGAAGCAACACAACGCGGCTGGCAAGAGGAGAAGCAACTAGTACAGGGATTACGCACCCAGATGCGTGGACTAGAAGTAGCATTGACTGCCAGTTAAGAGGGCAATTCAGTTACATACACGCTGGTTTTCGCCGCAGCTCAATTGGCCTACCGAGACCAAGGAACAAAAAGCAATCGCCCTCCCTCACGACCAGAAAGATCTGAACGAAAACATCGTCCGTTGGTTCTAAATGATAACAGGGACAAAAACAATTGAATTCGTCGAAGACAAAAATCAACTGATAAACTATTACAATATGTAGAATGAATGTATTACTAAATAATATGATCAAGATAATTTTCTGATTGTTTTATTTAATTTGGTCCTCAAAAAAGAGATTATAGAATTATGAAGGATGTAGAACATACACCATGTGAAAGTTAGGGACCGAAAAGAGTAAGTCGAGCATATACCTTCTAATGGTAGGTCTGTTGGGCTCAGAGCCAAATTTAAAACAAAAATTACAAAACCAATTTAAGCAAAAAGGTTAAAATGGTAAAAATTAAAACAAAATAATTAATGTCGTTTGGAAATTGTCAATATGGCTGCCGTAACATAAACACGCACCGCAAGAAGAGACCAAAAATAAAATAAAACATATTAATTAAAACAAATTAAAAATATAACAAAATTAAATAAAAACAAATAATTAATTAAAATTCGTAAAACGCCTACAGCTGCATAAAGAAACATACGAAAAATAAAATAAACTGCCAAAACCTTGCAAAATAAGGTTTAGAAAAAACATAGGCAGAAGAGGCGACCAGAAAACAAAATATTGGGGTTTAAAAATAATATTTTAAGAAAACAATAATAAAAATAAAATCCAACAATAAAATATTAATATATCAAAAAATAAAGAAAAATATATAAAAAATTACAAAAATATTTTGAAATTAATAAAGTAATTAAAAAACCCTAAAAATGGCGAAAAATCGCCCATTGGTCGCACACAGGCACAAAAACACTATATATACAGCAGTCATTTTCACAATTTTTAGACTGTCTTAGACATTTTTGCAGTCAGGTGACTACTAGAAAATTTTTAGACATTTTTAGACTAGCTGTGAATCATTCTTAGACCAAATTTTGTATGCCAATTTATGCCAATTTTTCAAATCTGGTTGCATGACTGTGGATTGTAAGTATTGTTTTCTTGTATAAATATATATTTCGAAGTCTTGTTACTTTAATTTTGTTCTGGATGGTCGTGGAATCTTTTGGTGCCACTGACAAGTCCCCCTAAAATCTTATTTATATATATGTATTGCAATAGCTATCAATGGGACGGATCGCGTGCCGGCTGGTGGATTAAGTTCCCTAGTTGCGCTCGTGGGTTGTGTTCCATTGAAACCTCGGTCGTACGCAGTAGGGTCTGGCCATGTGCACAGGACCTCCACGCAGTGCATCGTTGAACGCCTCGTAGCGACTGCTGAAAAATGTGGTCGGAACGAGCAGAAATAAACTCACGGGAAGTGCGACTTTAGTTAAGAGGGAATAAAGTTTTGTAGGGAAAATTTTAAACTTTGCCAGAAAATTAATCAGAAAATCAAGCAGGAAAGGATAGGATAGTATAGGAATGTAAATTTGAAAGTATTATTCTAATAGCTGAATGATATGATCTGGCAGAAGAGAGAAACGTTTATTGAAGTGACTGCAGAGGGTTGTAATTACTTAAAATCATGGGAAACGTAGCGGGAATTAAGGAATTGTTAATCAAATTTTAAAATATGGAAAGATAAAGGTAAATTAGGAAAAATGTAGTCGATTCCGTGATTAAACAAATGAAATAGGAAATTTACCAGAAAATAAGGGAGGAACGCTGCCCAAATTTTTGAAAGATACATTTATAAATAATGGGTAAAGACGACAAATAAGCATGGAAATTGTAGGAATAGACAAGTAAGGACCAGGATATAGAAAAAAAAAGACGTAAAACCTTCCATCGGCAGTCCAGAACCCAAAAGTGAAAATATCGTGAGGAGTAGTTCTAGTAATGGAGCTCACCTGCTCATGAATTTTCAACCTCTATGTACAGTACCAACATGGAAATCACCATGGGTACAT
Organism: Schmidtea mediterranea; assembly: GCA_022537955.1. Lineage (NCBI taxonomy): Eukaryota > Metazoa > Platyhelminthes > Tricladida > Dugesiidae > Schmidtea > Schmidtea mediterranea. Next base: position 69,309,176 of record CM039679.1, on the reverse strand, counting down.
AGGAGGGATAGAATAATAATCTTGCTGGCGTTTAGGGGTAGTCACACAAAAACCCTAGAAAAAATAAATTAAAACCAACCCTATTCGCCAACAGGTCGCTGAACCCAGTTGCAGACCGGGCTTAGCAGTTTTGGAAATAAGGCTCACTTTTGGTACCCCACAATTGTAATTTTACTAAAAAATACATCTAAATATTCTTTGAATTGTCTCTAGACAGACTAAGTCAGATTTTGGGTCTTGTAACAGAGTTGATGGGTTTGAGGTTTTACACATGGTACGGACGAGAGCCAAACGAGCTAGCAACACGTAAAGCACTTCTAATAATAACTTTTTCAAATTGAATTCTCCTAAAATTTCTGTCCTTAAGTCACTTCTTTCAATTCGAAAAGTGTGTTTGCATTTGACGCCCAATAAAACAGTCAATCATGATTTAAGAATATTAAAAAATAGTTCTTTGTTTAAGAAATGAAACCCTTAAAACATTCCTGAGCAATAAGGATGCCCATTCAAAATGGGATAACTCAATGGAATTATTTATTGTGATATTGTAAGTCAGTTACGTGATGAGCTCCAAATCAGTCACAGTCACACCTATAAAAATTAATATTTTATAGATAATAAAAATAAGTCTATAATAAAATCCTACATGATAAAGTCATCCTAAAAACAAATTTGAAAGAGCCACGGAAAATCTAACACAAACTATCATTATGAAATTAATTTCTCATTTTATTTTCTAATAAAATTAATATCCAGGCAAGAAATAAAGAAATTTATTTCATTGTCAAAATCTGGAGCTGGAAATTTTGACAGTCAGATATAAAATTTGTTTACTTAATGAATATTATTATTATCAAAATCATTATATACATGTGATCGGAATACGAGGAATGAAATCAAAAATAATTCATATTATTTCTGTCTCACCAACAAGACATTTGCGGTGAGGATTTCACCATTACTTTTTGCGGGACTGACTGCTCTGAATGAATTGCTTCGCGCTTTCAATTAACCAATCAACACCTTGTTGCAAGCCCTCACCGGATAAAGCATTACTCGAAGATATATTCCAAGGATGATCTTTTAAGGATTCGAGATTTAATAATTGTGAACATCGAACACTTGTCAATGAGTCTTTAGCGTCCATTTTATTAGCAAAAAATAAAATCGGAACTTTTTTGTTTGCCATGCTTTTATCTGATAATAACAAGTCTAATTCGTCTTTTGCTACTACCATTCTCAATTGATCTGAACTATCAATGACAAAAATAATGGCATCACATTCTTTTAGATAATGTCCCCATAAATTACGGTAACGTCCTTGTCCACTCATGTCAAAACATGTTAGATTAAGACCCTTAGTACTGATTTTTTCAACATTAAAACCGATTGTTGGTACAATATCATGGTGTTGAAATTCTGGTGGTTTAATTTTATTTAAAATCGTCGTTTTTCCACTATTGTCCAATCCAATAACTAATATTCGTGCCTCTTTTTTAGAAGTTCCAAAAAATTTCATAAGGGAATCTAGTAAACCCATTGGAATTGAATAAAAACTTGACAATAGTAAAATACAATTTGAAAATTTTTTCTACTTTTAAATCGGTTGACGTTACTAATGTTAATAAAGTAATTTAAAAGCTAATTTAAAACAACGACCAAATTTTTATAGTATATAAATTTCTAATAAATAAATTTACAAAATTAAAATTATATTGCATTAAAATTTTTCTATTATTTTGAAATTTGTAAATTATTTACCAAGAATTTTTCATTAATTTATCCCAATAAAAAAACTAAATTTTTTTTAAATTCAAAAAGTTAAAAAAGTCCATTAACTAACCAAATGAAATAGTACGATCTTAAAACATTAAAAATACATGAAATTTATTTGACAAACACAATAAATAAATTTTAAATAAAACATGTATTTTCAATTAATTAATAATAGTGATAAAATAAAATTGCTTAAAATCATATTAATTGAATGTTTAATTGTATCAATTGTTTATATTTCTATTACTATATCACAAAGTTCATGAGTTAATTTTTCTCTGAAATAATAATTTTTTTTGTATATTTGTATTTACGATCAAATTTCAGTAATTTTTAAAGTGTGTTAACAATAAAATGTATTTGGATAAAATTGAAATAGTAGCAGAATCAGTTATTCGTGTTTTTCTTTTTATATATTATCTGTAAGAATTTTTTATTATTTATTATATAAGTTAATTTTAGAATCACAAAATTTATTAAACCGCGTGTAAGAGAAATTCACGATGAAGAATGGTGGATGTATATGAATCCCACTGGGACTAATTATATTTCATTTCGTGTTCTGATTGTAAGTTGTTAATAATACGTTAAAAATTATATCCCCTATTAGATTTTTGTTATTATTAATGTGATTTTATTTCCACTTACTATCATCTTTATTAAAAAAAGAATCAATGGAACAGTAATAAGTGCTTTACTTGGTAAGTCTTCAGATATAATTTATTTGAATTTATTTTAAATTTATAGGATATACTCTTGCTACTTTATTAAATATTTCAATTACTAATACTTTAAAATTACTTGTTGGAAGGTAAGAAATTAAAATATGAATATTTCTAACAAATTTTAATAGTTAATAGAAATAATATTATTTAATATTAATAAATTTTAATGGCTTTTTATTTTAAATTCAAGAGAAATTATAAAGTTAATATAATATATAGATTATGTTTAAATAATATGTCAATCTAGTCATTTCATAACACATTTATGTTATTAAAATAATATAAACTAGTAATTTTTTATTTCAAGATTATTGAAAATCGACTTTTGTATATTAAAAATGCAGTGTTTCTCAATCATTTTTAGTCTATGGACTCATTTTACGTCCAAAATTTTCATGTGGCAGAATTTAGTATTTACATATAATTAAATTTATTAGGAAATATTATTTAATTATTTGCTCTTTAAATATAATGAATTTTATATTCTTGTTATAATTATTTATTATTATTATTTATCAATTTTTATAATTATTTTTTATTTATTAACATAATTTTATTTATTTATTATTAATTATAATCATTTATTATTTTGAATTATTATTTCATTAATATCTTTTCTTTATTTTTATATTATCATTATTAATTATTATATATTAGTAATATTTTTATAATAATATTATTAGTATTATTATTATTTATTATATTTTATTATTATTATCATTTATTGAATTTAATTTTTATTATTTTACAATAAATTCATAAAATCCTTATTAAAAAAAATTTCCGCCTCAATGTCTATTTATTCCAAGTATAATCAATGTAATAGTGCAAGGATTGATATAACCTTTACAAATTTGTGGATCACCTTAAGAATTGATAACAATAAAATAATGTCTTCATATTCCAAGCTAGTTGAAATTTTGAAATAATTACCTAAATGCTTTGTGAAATAATTTGATTTAATCTCTCTGAGCCTTGAATGCACCTAGTCAAGCCTATACTGAATCTATTCTATTTATCCAATAATGATTCATTACAAATACAATAGCAAGTGCTGTATGATGATTTTGAAATCATGATTCACTTCTATCAATCTGCTTCAATACTATCCGTATGTGATTTCTTGTAGTTGCCTGCTTACTGAATTGGCCTTCTTCCAATAAAATATTGAATCATCATAAGCCAATTAAAGAAATCATACAATTTCTAGCGCTTTTAACATTCTATTTTGCACTGGAGATTGAAATCAGTTTATTATAGTGTGGATGAATTTAACTGTTTTACTACTGCTCCTCTACCTTACTGAATTCCCGAGCACGTAAAATGTTTATCGACATACTTTCTTTAGAATGCGCATTACATTAAGAGAGACTAACTACTTATCTCCTTATTCTTTTTCATTGGTATTGGGGTTTTGGATTTTTTGATTCGAAGTGGCTTCATTAAATACTATTACTCTGGCATTCAGTTGCATAAATTTTCCGTTTGCTACATCTTTACAATATTGTTATCAATAAGAAAACGTTTTAGAAGAAATTATAATAACTGGATTAGCTATAACAGCTGGTAATTTCCCTAATTCATTATCTGTTGATTTTTTAACGCAATAAGTAGTTCTCCATCAATATTGGAGCCCACAATGTGAGTAATAGAGTAGCACCATGATGATTCATTAATGACATTGCGATTCCATCTTTATGTTTATTATCAGTCGAGTAATTTAGTAAAACTTGAAAATACATTTCGCTTTCTTCGTCCATTTCTGATAAACTACCGAATTATTTTAATTTAACTAATATGTTGAGATAACTGTTAATCATAATATGTTTAAACATTTAAATTTGACATGATTAATGGCATAAGGAGGTGGTGGTTCGTAATCTGGGATAGGAGAGAAATTTGTATATTTTATTTTCGATGGACACAATCGTCTATGAGAAACTATTTACTTTTGTCTCAAACACATTCCTAGTCAATGCAGTACAATAAGAAACTAATTGATCCGCACACATCTATACATACTCTGAATATGAAAATATTGAAGTAGATGCATTTTTGTTAATTAAGAACTGTTTGGAACCCATGAAATAGTAACGGAAATTAAACACATTCCATATTTTTGAAATACCGTGAAATATATTAACTTAATAATAATAATAGTAACAATAATAATACTAATAAATTATAAAAATATTATTAATAATATAAATTTATCTGATTCATTTAATCTTTGGATTGATTTAAAATAATTAAAGATTATTTGATGACAAATATCCGTTTTTTGCCAATTTATATAATAATTAGTTAAAGGGATGCCGATAACTAGAAAATCTAATAATCATTGACATAAGATTTAACTTAATATTCATTCTAAAAAGTTTTAAAAAGTCATTGACGATAGACAGGCTTAATATCTTTTCAAAATGAAACGAACCTGTCATTATTGTGCTATTGTCCAAATAGGACGGCAATCGGAGACATTACATAGAATAATGTGGCACCAAATCTTGTGATAATTCATTAACCCATTTCCAGTCATCCGATTAAGCTGACACTTGGCGAATAGACTCATTGTAGATGACAATCCATTTTATTAAGTTTGGTTCACAATCGCTCATATCAACACATGAAAGTTATGTTTACAGGGCTAACTTGAAATTTTAACGGCTTTTTGAATTTTAAAAATGATTTGAAAGCGTGAGATTTATAGGTTATGGTTAATTATTTATGTTTCACCATTGATCATTTTTCATTACATAAAAATTTTGTTTTATAGTCATAAAAGAAATTAAGTTAAATTCAAAATTATTTTTACATTTCGTTTACAATATTTATCATTTTCAACTACTATCAAATAATCAATAGCAAACTCTAACCTATATTAGTGCTGGCAATTTTTGTGTCAATTATTATATAAATAGGCAAAACCGGATGTATCAATTTTTTGTCAATAAATAATTTTTAATTATTTTAAATCAATTCAAAAATTAAATGAATCAGATAAATTTAGATATTTGTTATTATTAGATTTATATATTTCATGATATTTTAAAAACGTGGAATTGGTTTTACTTCTGTGATTATTTAATGGGTTTTTCAACTAATTTCGATTAATTTCTCAGATGTCAACTGGCACTAATTTAATTTTTTTCTTAATTCTATCGTTGGTAGTTAAGTTCAGTTTTTGTATTAAACATAAAAATAATCACAGCCGAATTTTCAATGACATTTATCGATTGAAGAATATTTCCTCCTACATAAATATTGCAAAAATAAAATTGGATGGATTTGAAAGTACTTATTTACAAAAATGGATTTCTGTAAACAAATCACAATATGCAATTATTTCATTCAATCTCGCTTGATTTTTTCATTAATGGGTATAATTGCGTTTCCTAGGATTTCTTTTTATATTTTTGCTAATATTGCTATCGACCTATTTCATAAGATGACTAGTGTTTTTAGACAAAGACGTTACTGTTAAATTTTTTGCGGTAGAAGTTTAAAATACTGATAATACAATTACTAAGATAAGCTGTAATCTTTTCAAACTTGAGATTCCAAAATGACTTCTTGTTTCATTTATATAAGAAAATAAGCCAAATTCGTAAAATAAATAGGTAACTCTAGAACAATCTTTTTCATTTTGATGTTTTATGATAATCACATACAAGTCTTTTGTAACTATTGGGGCACTTTACATGCAATAGTCGTTTGAATATTATTTTCAAATATTTATATTTCCATGATGTTTATAACAACTTTCTCTTCTTTAAAACAAATTTCTTTGCTTTTACATCGTCAATGCGATCAAAGTTTTCATGTTTAGAAAAAGTTTGAAAAGTCTTAAATATCGATAAAAAGTCTAAGATCATTTGTTATTCATTTCCAGTTGTTTCACAATCTTTTCCTTAATTGAAAAACTTTTATTTATTATTCCTAATCCTTAAAAATTATGATGGCTACATTATGATGTTACATTATGAGGTTACATTATAAGGTTACATTATGAGACAAGTATTTAAAGTAAAGTTATTTTATATGCATAATAAAATGGACATGTAGCAACTACAGGAAAGTTTGATATTGAATAGGCAAATATTCAAGGATGACAGAAACAGCATAGCTTTTTTGTAATTCTTGATCTACAAGAAAATGCTTCACTGGCCCATGAGAATGAAAATACCTTCAAATGCAGAGGATATTTTTTATATATTTCCATATACCACGGTATGATACAATTTACAGAAAATGTCAGCTGTGAAAATATTGACAACACTATGAATGAATGAGCTTATAAAAACATGATATTAAGGACTTCTTTAAAAATTATGTTAATATAAATGTTCGAAACCTATTTATTAGAGTTGACAAATAGATACTTTAGCCACATTAAAAATTGTTTTGTTATTTGTTGGTTGTTAATATAATATGAGAATGCTAATAATTTTATAATTAAATAAGTACTTGATATCCTCAAAGCTATTTTTGTAGTTTTCCGCAATGTTTTATTAATTTAATAATCAATTTCATAATATCATAATCAATATAAAAATTTGTGTCAAAAAATTTAAAATGAGTTATTATGTATATTTTTGTTGTCAAATAGATTCTTTTTAAATTTTGTAGCTCGGTTTATATTTATTAAATAAAAAATTGAAAAAATGAGACGATATTTTTTTCGATATTTCATTTATCTTTATTATAGATTAAAAATTAATTTTTCTATTATATATTATCATATTGAAAATAAGAGAAATATCAAAATAGATCCAATGAATAGAAAAATAGGTTCTGCTCTAAGTAATAACCATAAAGGCTTCATGTTGGTTTCACAAACCTAACTTACCATGCAGATTAAGGCAAATTGAGAAGCTGAAATACTAACAAATCTTACTTATTATATTTCCATCGGATTTTTTATTTACTTTTATTCAAAATGAATTTCGTTGATTTTATATGTAGTTATCTTAAATATTATGATTTTTTATATAATGTGAAGTAATATAATATGTGGTGTGGATAAAATGTCCATAGACCCACACACAAATATTACTACTACATTGATAATTTTGTAAATGTTAGTGAGCTATATAGGTAAATTTACAGATTCATCTTTCTTTGCCACTACCTTCTGCTTTCAAGGATTTCGCCCATAAATTTACTATTGAAAGAGACCATTTAAGAAGAAAGAGGTATTTTATTGAGAAAATTTTATGCTAGTGTTGTGAGATTCTCTTTAAACTCAATTCTTCGAAAAAGTTTCAAGTGATTAAAGAAGAAAAATCAACGTGTTATACTGTGTGTGTGAAACCAGCACGAAGCTTTTTTTGGCGACTGCATCCACAGTTCAGTGAGCTGTGTGAATTGGTGATTTGTCATTAAAATATATAGAGGTCTTGATTTCGAAGATTCTGTTTTTACTTTCTGTTGAGGAGACCTAAATAAGAAAACAAAAATAATTACTAAAGTCGTAAAATGATTGGGGGTAATGATGCTAAATGAATGAGGTGTTGTTCTGGAACTCAGAAAAATAAGAGTGGAAAAGAGATATTGAAAAATGAGAAAGGAATAGAACAAAATCAATAAAAGTAAACAATTGAATAAAAGAAGGTCATTTATAATTAACGAGTACCAGTTCAAAAGAAGAAAAACAAAAACAAATAAAGTTAAAATTATCTTGTTATCTCGAAAGCCTATTAGTAATGCCATTAGATGAGAAAGTATAAAAGCTAGCACAAGCTAGTATAATGCGGAAACAAAAAGAAAGGAAAATAAATTATAGTGAAACAGGGGAGAAATCGGATTTCTGAAATTATTAATTGGTAGAAATTGATATAATAATTAGAAGTAGTTAAAGAACCAAAATCAAGTCAAGAAAGCAACCAAATAAATTGTGGTAGATTATCCGTCACCAGCATTAGTAAAGTGGTTGTGCTGTTTCTCCTGAAGTTTTGTAATATACATCAAAGCTCAAACGCTTTGTGTTGAAATTATTATAATTGTTCTAATCAATTGTGATTATAAATAAAGTTTTACGTCATTAGAATTCGTCACTATCGTTATTAATAAGACACGCATGGAGTCAGATCGATAATTGCTAATACATAGTAACAACGACAAATTAAATCAAATCACTAACATATGCATATTAGTTATGAGAGTCGATAACCCAGAATAGAGTGGGCCTTGATTAAACCTTTTGCATCCAAACACATTGAGCATGAGACACTTCCTGTTAGATGCCACTGAAAGAAGCATTTTGGTGGGTTTACCTCCGAAAATACTAATTCACGTGACTGACACTTATTGTACGAAACATAACCTCTCAATGGTGTCGTCCTCCGTCTTAATATTCTTCAAAAGAGAGTAGATTTTCTTGATATGCTTACATTCGATTTTCTCTCACCTCTGCTGTTAAGAAACGAGTGCTAAACCAACTGCAAAGCTTCCTGATTTCAATGCTCCCTGCATGTTCTGCACAGTCTTGTTGCTTACATTAAGTCTAGTTAGCAGTTTTTCGTGAATTATTTATCTCTTTCTTTACAATAATCTTCAATTTTGCGAATTTCTACTCTGCAATTTCCTCGAGTCGTCCACTTCAACAAACCTAGACCAATCATAAATAGTAACTATTATTTTACCTTATTTCCATATACTTCATATAGCCAATAACTAATGTCCTTCCAACCTGTTTTCCTTAAAAGCTAGAAAAATTTGACTTACATGCAAATTTGTTTTAAAACATGCCATTAACAATGCTCACTATGTAAAAAATTCAATAATACTTACATATAGATATTTACTAATTAATGAGTATTATGTTAGGTACCTTAAAAACTTGTTTGGTTCATCCGACAGCGACATATGCTACCCAAACATGGCGTATATATATATATATATATATATATATATATATATATATATATATTAGTTCGTTTCAAAAAAAATTGTTGAAAATTCAAGTGGCTAGGTTTTCAAATGATGACGTTGCATGAAACAAACATGTGAGAAAATTTTCAGCAGAATAGTTTAGTGTTAAGTGACCCCTTAAAAGACTTCAAAATTCAGGTTTTTTTCTGATTAATCTGCGATTTATACACTTGAGAAAATCACTTATTTGTAGAGTTAGGTCCATAACTCTTGTATTTTTACATACTGCTATTTTATAAGTACACTGAATGCAAAGAATATTTAACTAGTTCTATATCTGTGTTTGAAGTCTGCTAGTTTTCAGTCAGGTTTAATGCAAATTTCCATTAAAATGTGAAATTTTGTGAATCTTTACGAACTACATTGCAAGCCAAACAGGTAAATAGTTTTCTTTTGCACTATTTCCAATATTTGAATTTGACAAGTCAGTAATTTGACTCTGCAATCAGCAATTAAACTTAAACCTTTAATAACATGTAATATTGTGAGTGAGTGAAAAATCAAAATACATAACAATATATGATAGTTCATTCATTTTCTTTGCAGATTCACAGTTAGTAAGTCATGGCAGCTGTATCTATAAAGCCAGAGACAGCTAATGTGAAAACCAGAGCTGTAACAAATTTCTGGTTGGTTGGACAGCAGCTAGCAATCTTCGACCTACTGACTTGCTCCAGCCGATTGCCAACGGTTGGTCAAACCATGCGTCGCCTATTCTATGATTTGAAAACCAAAAAATTATCTCTGTCATAAAGCTGTTCAAATACCATCGATGAGGTTCTATACCTTTGGTACATATCACACATACCAACAACACAGAAGCGAAATGCTGTTGCCAAGCTGAAAGCGCTGTATGACAGGCATGTTGGCCTAGACAGGAACAAGGCCCGTCGGACTGGCAGACAGCTAGAGCTAGAATCAGAGTTCTGTGAATTGATGGAGAAGCTGTTTAATGTGGCACATGCAGATTGCGATAAAGAGAAGAGTGCTATTGAGATACCAAAGGACAGAATCTTTCTGGAGGATCAGAGGGGCCCCAGAAAAATGGCAATTGATAAGGAAGACCTGGAATTCAAAGAACGGACAGAAAAAAAACAGCGGCGTCAGGTAGAAGAGAGACGTAGAGAAACTGCAATGAAAGAAGCAGCAGCAGTACGCAGTGTTGTCGATATTAGTAACGAGGAAGACGATTAGAGAGAGGCACAGAGTGTGCAGGTTGTTGGCAGATATGAGAACGATCCAGATGATGAGCTAGTCATCAAGTCCCGCCACCGCAGCACTGAAAACCGGCCAATTCCAGTCACTCCAATATCATCTGCAACAGACTCTGCAATAAAAAGACGCCGTCTTGTTGACAATCCACTGTTTGTTTCAAGTCTTGACAGAACAAAGACTACTGCACGCGAAGCAATGCACATTGTTGCCATAGCCCTGAAAGCCGTAGTTGTAGACATTGATACACTGTCGCTGTCAACCAGCTCAATCTACAGTGCTCGAAAAACTGTTCGCAAATCACTGGCAAAAACTCAAAAAGAACTGTTTGTACCAACCACGCCATTGATTGCTCATTTTGACGGGAAATTACTACCTGATAATGATGGCAGGTGAGAGGAGTTAGTGGATCGAATGGCGATTGTTGTATCTGGTTTGAACACTGAGAAACTCTTGGCCATTCCAAAACTTCCAGTCAGTACCGGTGAGTTAATGAGAAATGCTGTGGTCCATACACTGCAAGCCTGGAAAGGTGTTCCAGATTGGCTAGCTGGACTTTGTTTCGATACGACCAGCTCGAACACAGGCATCATCACAGGAGCTATTACCGTCATTCAATGGGCATTTGATAAACGTTTACTGTTTCTTGCTTGTCGCCATCACATTCTGGAAATCGTATCGGCTGCAGTTTTCAATCAATTCTTCAAGTCTTCAGGTCCGCAGATTGCACTTTTTGGCCGCTTCGAAGAGCAGTGGAAGTTCATTGACTTGATAAAACATGCTGCGGTTGATGCTTCCGTCAGTGGTGTCGCAACCGCGATAAGACTATCTGGAGTTTTGTAAGTTATCACTGATAATGCTGGGTGGAAGTGTCGCTGGTGACAGTGATGACTGCCGAATACATTTCAGTCCCCCAGGTGCCTATCATCGTGCAAGGTAGATGGCAAAGGGCATCTACTGTCTAAAGATCTATCTGTTTCGGGAACAATTCAATCTCACTCAACAAGAACTGCAGGCTCTTCGTCGCATATGTCAGTTCACGATAACGGTCTACGTCAAGGCTTGGTTCACTGCTCCTAGCAGTTGTGACGCACCCTGTAATGACCTTTGCATGCTGCAAAGTTTGGAATTATTTGCTGCGGTTGACAGTCAAGTGGCAGACATTGCAATAAAGAAAATGAGAGGCCATCTGTCGTACCTGAGCGATGATTTGATCGGACTTGCCCTTTTTTCAGATTATGTCTGGGACAGTGAAAAGACAGCCATGGTTGATGCCTTAAAAAAGTCGAAGATGCAAACCGATCTTCGACGAGTTGATCCCAAGACAATTACCGCATCTCAGAGGAAGACTCTGTCAGATTTTGTGACCGAACGATCGCTGAACTTGTTCACAGCAATGCACATTGATCCCGCCTTCCTGACTGGACAACCGTCAACGTGGTTTATGTGCCCAGGTTACATCAGTGGAAGCAGAAGATCACAAGTCTGAGGGTCATCAATGACTGTGCAGAGAGGGCAGTGAAGCTGGCGACAGACTTTAATAACATACTGACGCATGACGAATCACAACGACAGCTGGTATTCCAGATTGTTGAACATCACCGAAAACTCATGGCAGTGCCCTCAAGAAAAACTATAAAGCTGACTAGACACTTTCACGTTGCCATTCCACTTCCAGCTGTTACCTGATACTCAATACATGTACTGAGACTAGCTGAACTCAAATGTTGTGTCTATTGTACAATTAAAACATAAGATGTCAATGTTAATTTGAAACTTTTGTATTTTTCGTAATTTTCTAAACTTTGTTTGCTTTGATGAGTCACTTAAACTTAGTATATAGGTCTATAATTTGGCATAAGTGTTACTGGCCCGAAACCTCATCAGACCAGAAGGAAGCTAATAATGAAATGAAATTTTTTTTTCGTCATTCACTGGTGAACCGCGTAGTATATATTATATATATATATATATAAATTGATTTTTATGGAAATATTTATAAATCTTTTTTTTAGACCGAGACCAGATTTTTATTTTAGGTGCTATATAGAGGGCAAAAAGTATACCGTTTGCAATGGCGATGAAGATGATATTATCGAGGGATTGAAAAGTTTCCCAAGTGGCCATTCTAGCATGTCAATGGCTGCGTTCGGATTCACGTCGCTGTTTCTCATTGGTCAGCTGCAGTTATTTGCTAAACAAAGCTCATTAATAGAAAACACTGGAAATCCTTCTATTAGATTTAAATTTTTGGAACCTGGTCGATTTCTGGGCTGCAAAATGGTTATATGTTTCCTGCCAATTTTAATTGCTCTCATTGTATGCATATCACGCCTGATCGATTTTCATCATCATTTCGATGGTGAGCTTATTGTTATTATTGATATTATTATTATTATTTTTTTTTTATTATTATTATTATTATTTTTTTTTATTTAATTATTATTATTATTATTATTATTATTATTATTATTTTTATTATTTTATTTATTATTATTATTTTATTATTATTATTATTATTATTATTATTATTATTATTTTATTATTATTATAATTATTATTATTATTATTATTATTATTATTATTATTTTATTATTATTATAATTATTATTATTATTATTGTTATTATTATTATTATTTTATTATTATTATAATTATTAAAAGGTGATTCTTTGTTAGCAGCATAAGTTAAAATATCAGATAGGTAAATAATAAAATAAGAGGAGATCCCAACTATAAAATTTATGGTGTGCTAATTTTTCCAGTCATACTCATAGTTTTACAAAGATTGAAATATGCTCCAAATGTAAGTCGTAAAAGGCTGACATTGAGAGAAAAATATGTTTTTTCTTTGCACAACAACATTTGAATGTTTTACATTTAGTTTGATAAAAGAATATTTATGAATATCAATTTTCGTAATACCTAAGGAATAAGAACCGCACTCTTTTGATGCATACAATCTGAAACAAGTTTATTAAATCACAAAAACATTTTATTAACAGCATATTTACACCATGAGGCATCCGTAACTATTTATTAAAAAAGCAAAATCGGTGGGCAGAGAAAATGTCATAATACTATTTAAAGTCGAAAAAGTCCTCTCTACAGTAGCTGTTGAAATTGGAATTGTTCTTTTTTCCAAAGTATAAAATTCAAATCCTCGTGTTGCGGTCTTACGGAAATCCTAAAAGAATATTGTGTGTTATTTTTTCCCTCAGGTCTATTTCTTAATTTTTTGCAAAGAGGCTTGCTAGATTCCATAATATAAACTCATTATAATATATAATGTATATTTATTATGCCCTTTCACAGATGCGGTAATGACACACAAACATTTGATGGATAAAATCTGAATATAAACTCATGCATTCTAGCATGTATTTATAATTTCGAAATACTTTCTATTTTTGTCCTCTATTCTTCTTTTCTTTGTAGTCATACTGTAAATAAGAGAGATATTAAAATTTATTATTTAAAAATTAAATATTGTTAAATTAAAAGTCATTTTTAATTTCATTGTAATAATTTGTTGCTGAATAAAAGTTTTAAAATTTAAAATTTAAACATGTTTTTGAAGTACATGTATATTAAACACAAAGTATTTAAAAAAATATAATTAATAAATTTTATTTTGATAACAAGATACAAAACAACTTACAAAAATAATAATATCGATATTATATATTATCGATATTATATATTATCCATACACTATATTATCGATATTATATATTATCGATGTTCTATATTATTTCTAATTGAAAGATTAAATATTTGTAATCAATTTTTTTATTATAAAAATATTTAAATTATTTTCTATATGCACTTTTAGACATTGCAGTTGGTGCTTTTATTGGTTTAGTTTGTGCTTTTATATCTTATCGACTATATTTCCCCTCATTATTCAATAAGAAATCAGATAATCCCAAGTTCGAATATGATATTGTCAGGAGTCGAAAGAACAGCTTCAAAACGGAAATGAACTTGGCAGTTTAATTGGGCAGTTTTTGCATGTGATTTTGATAAATACAAGATTATTTTATTAGCAGTTTGTCTTTTCAATAATGGGATGGGTTCAATAATTGTTACGTTTGTTATTATTATTCTTATTATTATTATTATTATTATTATTATTATTATTATTATTATTATTATTATTATTATTATTATTATTATTATTATTATTATTTATTATTATTATTATTATTATTATTTATTATTACTATTTATTATTATATTTTATTATTTTTTATTATTATTATTATTTATTATTATTATTAATTATTATTATTGTTATTAATATTATTAATTTTTATTTATTATTATTATTTATTATTGTTATTTATTATTATTATTTATTATTATTATTATTATTATTATTTATTATTATTATTACAGTGGGCGCCGCTTTTTGTAATCACTTTAGGCTAACATGAAACTGATAACATTACCCGAAAAAAAAATGCAATTTTTTTTTCAAATTTTTAATTAAACATTTTTCAATACATTTCATTCAGAAATCTCAACATGCAAGCTTAGAAAAAAGACGATTGCTTGGTATTTTTTCTCACAGAACTATTAATAAAAGACTCATACATACTGTTTGTGAAATTCTGAAGATCTGTTCTGTACCACCCAGTCTTAAAATTTGAAGAGTATTTGTGATTTCACAAGTAGTCGGTGGTTTTTTATTTCTCTTTCATCTTCATCTTCTTCATCCTCAATTGATGCTGGGCTAGTCTGAGTTACTGTGTCACAGATTTCTGAATCTGTCAGTTTTTCTGCAATTGGTATGTTTTGATCAATTAACATCCATTCCTCGAAAGCTTCATCAATCAGATCAGTTGGGTTTTCAACAATTTCCTCTGATTCCAAGTATTCTGTTGTGAATCAGCCATGGCTGAAGCAATTTTTGATTGCTTTTCAGAGAAACTTTTCCGTGGCATTGCTAAAAGATGAAGAGCATCAAGAATGTTTGTTTTTGGCTAACTCATTTTACAGTCAGTTTTTGATTATCCTCCATATTTTCCAAGACTCTTGATCGCATTTCCCTTTGATAATATGCCTTCAGTGTTCGAATGATTCCTTGATCACAGCACTGAATCAAAGCTGTCATATTTTCTGGTAAGAAGATCACCTTGATCTGTTTTAAATTGACCTTAACAATATGTGCGGTGCAGTTGTCAACCAACAAAACAATTTTGTGGTTCAGTGTGTTATCCATTTCAGAAGCCATTCATTAAAAATCAGAGTTGTCATCCAAGCATTTTAGTTAGCATAGTAATCAACTGGAAGTTGTTTTACACCTTTAAAGCATCTTGGGTTTGCGGAATTTCCAATAATCAACAATTTTTGTTTGCTGCTTGACATGCTTGCACAACAAATAATGCCAGTTTCATCTGCATTGTAAACATTTCCCGTTGAATACTCTGCAATAATCTTTGGCCACTCCTCAATGAGCCATGGTTCAGCAAAGGCTGAGTAAAGGCTGAGAAATATTTAATGGAACACATGCATTGGGTTGATCCATCTTTGGTAACTTCTCATAGTTCTCAGTAATTTGAAATTTTTCCTTCACTGTTAAGTCTTCTTTTTTTCTGTTTCTCGAACATTTTGGTTTAACTTCACATCAAACAAGTATTTGATTTGTTAATTAATTTTTTTATTGAAACATTGAATTTGTGGGGTTTATGATTTCAATAACCTTGACCCCAGATGAAATGTTTCTTTCCTACTCCCAGTGGTTACCCGTTGCTAGACAACGTTGGAAATGTAACCATGGGTTTTGAGGTCGCCAAAGGTGAGCGCCACGTGGGAACTGCTCTGGCCCGACCTCAAACTGGGTCCAACGCACTACCGTTAGAAGGTCTACGTGCGATTTATCATTCCCGTCCCTTACTGATGATAGATGGTTCTATTCACGACCTTGGCTCGCTGACTGATTGACGCTATTTGCGTGGGTTTAATTCAATTCAAATTGTACCAATCGGAATTCAAATCATTACTCGAACACGACACTCAACAAATTTTATTTAATAAAACATTTAGTACAAATTTCACGACTTCGGGTCTTTTACTTGAACGGCCCGTCGTTTGGCCCGCTCGGCTCTACTGGGGTGGTGTTTAACTTGTTTGGCGGCAGGTTTCGAAGTTGACAAGGCTTCTCGGTATGCTAGCTGCGCCGTGGCAAAGACTAGGGGGTAGGTCACTGCCGCTCCTTCTTGACATGCGGACAGCGCCACCTCCAAGCCCCTAAGTTGTGTCTTTAAACTCTGGTTGAGCTGTTTTTCCTCAGCCCAACCCTTTTGCATCGCGGTTAATCTTTGATATAGACGTTTAGCCTTGCTCGGTTCCACCCAAGTACTCTTGGTCAATTGAACTTCAGTTGTCAGCTGTATGATTTGTTGGTGGGGGTCTTTAATTATCATTTGTGCCTTTGCCAGTTCTTGTTGCAGAATCTTGTGGGAATTCATGTCTACAAAAGAAGGGCAAAATCAATTCATCGTTAATAAGGTTAATTAAATTTATAAGGGGTCCTATATCTTATGGCGTCGGATTGCGACTGGTATTTCCCTTTTTTAGATTGAATTTTTATTTAGCAATGTAAAAAGAAATAACCTAACTACACACATTTATTTAATGTATAATCAAAAAAATTATCACGGTGAGTAAAATCTTTAATAGTGTTGGTCGGAGCTTGTTCGTGGTGGACCCCGAGCGTATGGGTGCTCGCGATGGGCGGTTGGCACTTCGTTTGTTCGTTCTCCTCTTCCTGTCCATAGTTGACGTGGGACTACCACGTTGATTGCCTCCGTTGGCCTGTTCAGTCTGGGATCGTCCAAATTGAACGACGTGTTGTACGGAGGGGCGTACCCGTCCGTACTTGGGATTAATCGGGCGGCAATGTCCCGGTTGATCTCATCTAGGTGGCGTTGTGTCCTGCGGATTTACTGGCTTGTTTGTCGCTGGTGTTCCTCCAAGCGTGCGAGGAGGTGTTCCGCTTGACCTCTTATCTCCCGCGCCGGATTTCGACCGGGCTCTCGCTTGATCGCAACGAAAGGAATATCTATGTCATCACTGATTTTCTGATCCTTTCCTCGGGATTCTCTGACCGGTGAGATTGAGAATCCCGCGTCCCACATCACTTGCCGGCACCGTGCAGCTGAATGTGCCGGGAAGCGAAGTGTAACCCGGGACGCGTCAATCCACGAGCCCTCTGGAAACAATAAATAATACATTAATGGGCATAACTCGTCATTCAGGCATAGGCAATAGAGTTGGCGGTCTAGGTCCCCTCAGTCATGGGTCGTTTCGGCGGTCGATTACAGTCGGCTCATTGTTTCGATGAGTTGCATGCTTTATTCAAAGAAGGAAAACTAGCATGGTAGAAACATACACACTTAGATTACAGCTATTTGTTCCTATTCTAGCGAGCAACTTCTTTCACTTATGAAAGTAAAGGAATGATAGTCTGTTTGAGAAAACACAAAAATTATTATCTGAAAATGTTTTTTCTAATTTACTGGTACTTTAACTTATCGATAATTTAAGTCAATATTCTCATTTCAGTTACAAAAATCAAATCATTAATTGTTCAACAAAAATAGGAAGGGATATTTCCGCTTCTATTGCCATTAGAATATGCAAAATTTAGTCGAATCGTCATAGCGAACTCCTAAGCAAAGAAATTATCAGATCTTATTGAAGTAATATTTTGATTTCTAAATAAACTATAATTAAAACTTTCAATCTCACTTTAGATCCCAATAATTCCAATAAAATTTACATCCATCATTTCCCAAAATGCTGTGGAAAGTGCCTATCAAACATAACAAACCAAAAATACCATGGTTTTAAATTTTACTTTATTAATAAAAATTCTTACTACACATTTTATTAAAATGAAATTGTTCATTAAGTTGACCTGCGTTTCTAGTTATTATCATCTAGCATACTATTCATTGAAGGTATACTGTTTACGAGTTCGAACAGTGGTAACATGGGATAATTGGCTGCCTATGAGATGTTGAAAGTGTGGAGCCTGGGTTTCGTGTGGTGATGAAAATTTCCGTGGATAATAATCTCGCAGCTTAACTTAAAGTTTATATATTTTCATAGCATGGTCGGTTTCATTGTCGTCGCTCTTTAGTCTTGGGATGGGCTGGGGCCGTTCTGGATGATCTCCGGCGTTTGATGCGTCTAATTAATGCTCGGGAAAAATGTTTTATTCGCCTGATAATAATATTAATCCTTACCCTCGGATGTTCTCCGTTTCTCTGAGTTTGGTCGGGATCTCCGTGATGCTTCGTCGGACGTACTGGGGTTTCGTGAGTTTACCGTTCCTGTTGTGGAATTTTTACAACTTGGGGCTTTCGACATTCTGATTTTTTAATTTTATGGTTAGTGCAATCCAATTTTTCTCTTATATATGAATGGGTGCGTGCACGCGTTGCCAGCTAATCAAATTCTCTACATGACACACCTACTGGTTTCGTAGCGGTGTGTCGGTATGTCTTGATTTTTTGGTAGTCGTCTATGAAAATTCTTATACGGAGATTTTTATCGATTGACATTTTGGAAATGTCGGATTTTATGCATGATTTGTCCTCATGATTTCCTCGATCATGGTGCTATCTTTTAAGGAATTATGAAGTGGCTATATTTACCTACAGCCTACTATTCTTAAATCATTTCTCTTTATTCTATTTAGTGAGGTCTTATATATTTGTTTATTTTTATGCTTGCTATTACCAGAGTTGGTAGTCGGGTGGTCAATTCTCTTAGCCGGTTCGTACAACTTCGTCGCCATTATTTACGCTGCAATCCAGTTAGTGGAGCAGCTTCTCCATAAGAAACATCAGTTGATGGCAGTGGATGTGCATATTGGTCATTAGTTATATTGTTGGACTATTTGTGAATACCCTATGGATCTACAAGGAGTTGTGAGTTTTTTGTTCCGGATGTTTTATTCAATTTTATTACATAATCAGTCTAGTTATGGGTTTTCCATCGGTGAGTTATTACCCGCTGGTTAATTCGTGGTTAGCTTATCCATTCCGTCATTACTGGTAGCTCATTCCGATTTCCATAAATGGTTAGTTAATATATTTATTAATACACTTGCTATGGGTGATTTAATCTAAGTCTTTTAGGTATGACATTCGTTGTGGCAATCCATTTTAAAAATTTCCGTATTCAGTTGATATCTCTATTAATGCTGTTCGATCTAATTACAGTTACATTCACTTAGCATTTCAAATTATTTTAATTAGTGTATTCTAGATCAAGATATCGGCTATTCCGATTTGTCCTATTTATTTTTGTCTAATTTTGGCTTATTCCATTCATTTTATAACCGAACAATATAATGTTGTCGTTACTTATTTTATTTGGTTTATATTCAGTTAATCTGTTTTCAATTTATCTTATTCAGTTTATCTTTAATCCATATATTCGTTGTTACTAATTATTTCTATTTACCTTCAATTAGATTATTTATTTGGTATTTATGCTAATTATTTCAGGAATGGTCTCCCAATCCAACTACCCATGGCCAGTTTCTACTGTGGTTTGGGTCGACTACTTCTATTCATTAAAAGTCTTCCTGTCAACCCATGGCAGGCATCTCACATGTAAGCTGTTGTGCAGACGGTAATTCTCAATCGTCGTCAACTCAACCATATCTCATGTTTATGTTTTTTCATGAATAGACGGTTTTGCTGGTTCTAGTAGCATGATTTTCTATAGCATTTACTAACGTTCTTAGTTTTGTCTACATCTTATCGATTATCTTTCCGGATAGAGTGGTTAATTCATGAATAGTTCGCCTGTAAGTCAATATTTACATTGATCTTAAATTTGCCCATAAATTCATCAGTATTCCTTCATCCCTTTAAAAGTCATTCTGTTAAGGAGCCACTTCTCCCAAAATTTCCCTTTAATTTGGTCATTAACTGGGGTCGCCGTAGGGTGTCGGATAATTATTATCGGATTCAAATTAGTTACACGGATTAGTCCTATTTCGGAAATTTACTGGTTGAGTTTAATTCTTTTAGGCTGTGATATTAATATACGTATGGCGTATTCGTATTAAAGTGGATTTTTATGTCAAACTTTTGTATTTTTTGAATGATTTAAAGCAATAATTTCCGAATAGCGTTTCCTCATTTAGGGATTATCAAAAACGTTGGATTATCGTCAATTTAGAGAGCGTAGTTTTAATTCATTTGATTTCTACTATACTTCATAAGTTTGGGACTTTTCTGCTGAAATCAGTATATAATTCTAAGTGGGTGATTATGGGAATTTTAGACATTAACTTGAATTATGAACAACTTTCTAATTATTATTTATGACTTGAATACGTTAATAATCGATAGAGTTTTACTTTTCAAAATTTCGTTTAAGATCATAGCAACAATTTAATGACATCGCTTTTCCCGTACCTTTCCCCAAATTGATCCTAAGATAAGCTTGTGTCGATATTAATAGTTTAAGAGTGCCCATTGGACTACTCGGTGTGGTGATTTTGTACAGTTCGTTTTCTGATTCCAAAATTCTTTAAAAAAAACAAAATATGATAATTAAAATGAACTAATACACAAAATATAAAAAGGTCGGTTGTGGTCCTATGTAAATAAATAAGACAAAGTCAATTAATTACTTACAAGATTTAATTGGTGTTATGACAAAATTTACGAAGGTTTGTGTGTACAATTAAAGGTTGTGAAAAAAATCCGGATCAAATGATCCTTGCCAAATGGCCCGCAAGAAGTCGATGGTCACTATGCAGACGCAACGACTTATCCTAATATCAGAGGGTAAGTAAGTTTTAATTTTGAGGCTCCCCAAATACCACGAAAGCTGTCAACTGCTTTGGGTATTATTGATTTTAGAATTAATTAGATTATTTACAAACCGGATTAAGGAATCCGCTTTTAAATATTAATTTCTTTTTAATTAAAAAAATAATAAATACCAAAATTCTCCACTGGAAAATGAGTATCCCAGATTCTGCCAATGATTGTTTTCAAAATTTTCTCACTAAAATCCGCGAACGATTGTTTTCAAACTTTTCTTGATTAAATCCGCAAATGATTGTTTTCAACAGGAGTGATTTAAATATGTTTTTCCGATAGACTGGTCTTTGTTTACTTTGGGGTATAATGGATTTTCTTCGAATTAAACTATATTTGTTTTATTTTAATTGATAGGCCGTTCAATGAATTACAATATTTATTCTTCCTTTGGATTGTTTGCTTAGGCAAATTTTCTTCTTCTTCGAGTAGATTTGATTTGATTTCTTAGATAACTTTCCCTTTCTCTTTGAGTAATAAATAACCAATGATTAAATTAATGTTTTTCGGATCGGTTAAATTAGTTTTATTATCGGCCTCTCAAACTAAAATACTTTACTATTTATATGAAAATAATTAAGGTTAATTTACTTACTAATTACTAACTTTATATTTTAGGGTTAAATAAATTACTAATTTTAGATTTACGTCATCAAGAATCCAAATTTAGTAATTTCTTGATGATCTATTTCCGTATTAAATTACTAAAATCTAAATTTAGTAATTCTTCTGTGACGTCACTAAAACGTAATTTTATTATTTTAAACGTCACCGTTTAGTGACGTCAATGTGACTAATATTTTTAGGCTAAGAGCCTGTACTTAACAATATTTTGGATAGAAGGGGATTTCTTAAACTTCTTGAATTCGCAACTTCAAATGTCAATTTTCTTTTCAATAATGAATAATATCAACAAATAGATGGAGTCGCTATAGGTTCCCTTTTATTTCCCAATATTTTTGGCTAGTTTAGAAAAGAAAATTACTTCATTCCAATTTGAAAAACTCTTTATTTATAAAATTTTCCAAGTGGAAAGGTCCCGGGATGTAAAGATAGGACTGCTATTGATTATGACAACGATATTATGATGGAAATACAAAATATGAAATTAATGGACAGAATCGATGAGTTTGTAAATAGAGAGAAATCTCTTCTCAGAGAATTGCGTGGCGTTAACCGTAGACTCATGAAAAAGGACAACGACTGCATTACTATAATTGCAGATAATTTAGAACGGGAAATACAGGCTCATCAGGAGCATATCAAAACATTGAAGAGTGATAAAAGTTATTGGAAAAAGAAGCCGAATGCAATGCTCAGGATATAAATTATGTTTATGAAAGATCTATTGAAAGTGATCATGATTACAATAATTGAAAATCCATAAACGATTCCGACCATTTCAGCAATAAAGTCAATGATATTATTGAAATTGATAAGTTGCAAAAAGAACCCAAACATTGCCACCTTAAACTTAAAGATATTATGCGTGAAAATATTGAGTTGAAACAAGTGCTAGAATCTCCAAATGTTAAAGATAAAGAGCACTCACAACAATATGAAGTTGAATTGAAAAAGATACTGCCTGAATGTAATTCGTTGCGGGAGTTATTGGATAAATTCGTAAGGAAATTGTACGATAACCGAGGTAAAATACGCATATGGACTCAAGAAAGAGACATAAAACATGATTTTTATCAAACTGTCAGAGAGAAGTTCACGAACTAAGAGAGTTACTCAGTCAATCTGAAAAACCAAGAAAAGATTCTAGAAACAATCAACCGTCTTCAGCAGTGCAGTCGTTGCTACAAATAGTTGAAGTGGAAAAAGTTGAGTCTTTAAAGGATTTACATAAAGTGACTACAAAAAGAGATAGTTTGCGAGAAAGATTGAGAACCGATAGTGTCATTTCACAAAAATATCGAATTTGTCAAAGGTTGGAAGATTTCGAGACTTTTAGAAAAGAAAGAGGAATTAATGGACCAAGCAACAGTTTTTGCGAAAAAAATGGGAAATTAGAAGAACACAAATAGTCTAAGCAGTCAAAAGATATAAATCTACAAACCTTATTCGAAGTCATCCTAGTCAACGGTTTCAGAAAGAATTTCACCTAGAATTACTGATGTTTGGAACTTGACTAATAGAAAGTATTTCTTTGTCTCGAAAAAGTAATACACGCGTGTCAGACAGTATAGAGATTTCACGAGGATCTCTTCAGTTTCATTGACAAATTGTTTATTCAGCATTTCATAATTCTCCATCAGATTATGTGCGAAAAGATAGTTAATATTTATGAATGTAGTATTTCTTCTAACTTCTTCATTCATCACTGAACAAAGTATTTCATCCAAAATGTGATTCTGACAGTCGAGCAAACTATGGTATAAAAGTGAGCTGCTTTGCGAACATGTCTTACGGTTTGAAAGCACTCCACTCCGTTCTGCCTCCGATGTTGTTTCACTTATAATTAATATGATTTCCATAGATTGTATTCGAAGAAAACTGAAACAAGGCCTTTAATACTAATTTAGGCTTTACTATCTTTCAGTCGGACTGCTGCTATCTTCATTTCAGTTTATTATTTGTCAGTAGCGCAATTCTGAGTTTTCAATTGGATTGCCAACAAAATTTATAAACAATCGCTCCTTGTGTAGTTTTTCCATCGTTTCTTTTATTAATATAGAAGTCCCTCTGAATGTTGAGTGAATGTAAACAGCTCAGTGGTAAGGTGTATGAATTGCAATCGCATCTTGAGATAACTGTTTGCATATTATATCCAACTGGCTTGTTGACATTACTGTGGAAGTCACTAGGTTCACCTTCATTGTAAGTTAAATCAGAATTGTTAAACATATATATATATACACCTAATTCTGTTTTTACACGAATTATTTTTACACGAATTTGAAATAACACGAGTAAATACGAAAAAATATTTCTATTTTTACACGACATAATTTGAAATAACACGAATACAAAAAAAACAAAATTACTTTTTTTACATGAATTATTGGATTTAACACGTTTTTTTTCAATGAATTTTTTTAAAGTAAAAAGAGAGCAACTCACCACGATGACAGTCAACTCACCACGCTAAAATAGCTTGAACTTTACTAGAACAATTTTGTACAAGTAAATTTCAAGCAAGTAAATTTCAAGCATCAGCGGTTTTGTTTTGTTTGTTTACACACAATTTAGTTCCTATTTGACAATTATAATTGAAAGATCGTTAGTTTTTGCTGATTTTTAACAAGTGCTAAGTAAAATAAAGTAGAAGCTCATATAATTTTGGTAGACCAATAACAGGTTAGTTTCAAATATTTAATTTTAGATTTTTGCATTTTTGATTAATAAAATATATTTTGGTAGCCACACCCATGTTACATAATTCTCCTGCATTAAAAATGAGGAAAGCGATCAGCTTAGATACCAAAATCAAAATTTTAGATCAACTTGCAACGGGACAAGGCGCAACGGTTGTGGGAAATAATTTCGGAATCCATGAAGCTACTGTAAGAACAATTAAAAAAAATGAAACTGCAATTAGAGCATCAGTATGTTCTGGAACAAAATTAAGTGCAAAGTCATCATCGTATGTAAGGGATGTTGTTAAAGAGAAAATGGAAAAAGCTTTGGTAATCTGGATAGAAGACAAATCCCAAAAGAGAATACCAGTAGACGGACTTGCTATCAAGCAGACAGCATTAAGAATCTATAAACGTATCCAGGAAATTGATCCAGATACATCATCTCAGTCAAAACAACATGCATTTTCCGCAAGTACTGGTTGGATGACTGGTTTTTTAAAAAGACACGCTCTCCACAATATAAAAATTAAGGGAGAAACTGCATCCGCTGATGAATTGGCTGCTAAAGAATTTCCCGAAAAACTAAAAAAAATTATTGAAGATGGAGAATATACTCCAGACCAAGTTTGGAATTTAGATGAAAGCGGCCTTTTTTGGAAGAGAATGCCTAGAAGAACTTATGTAGCAAAATCGCAGAAAACAACCGGTGGTTTTAAAGTAGCAAAGGACCGTATTACGTTGTTGTTTTGTTCCAATGCTTCAGGAGAACGTATTCTTAAGCCACTCCTAGTACATCGTGCCTTAAGACCACGTTCCATGAAAAGTGTAGATTTCAATAAATTGCCTGTACACTGGATGGCGAACAAAAAGGCTTGGGTAACCAGTGCAATTTTCACAGAGTGGTTTCAGAAGCACTTCATCCCAGAAGTTAGGCGCTACATGAAAGAAAAATGTCTCGAATTTAAAGTTCTTTTGATTCTAGACAATGCACCAGGCCATCCAGTTTTGGAGCACCCAAACGTACAATTTTGTTTTTTGCCGCCTAATACCACTTCCCTTATACAGCCACTAGACCAGGGGATAATTGCTACGTTTAAAACGTATTACATAAGAAGTTCATTTCATTATGTTGTAGAAAAACTTGATAATTATGAGGAATCATCAGTCATAGATGAATGGAAAAAATTTTCTATAATGGACTGCATTAATCAAGTCAAGATCGCGTTAGATTTATTAAAGCTATCAACTTTGAACTCGTATTGGAAAAATATTTGGCCAGAATGCGTAAAATGCAAAGATCCTGTTATCGATAATAACGCTGAACTTGCTGATATAATAACAATGGCCAATGCAATCGGTGGGGATGGATTCGATGACCTATCGTTAGCAGATGTAGAAGAATTGTTGGTAGATGAAAGCTTGAGCGAAAATGAAATTATAGATCTCACCCTTGAGACTCGTTATGATAAAGAACATAGTGACAGTGACGAAAGAGATCGTCCAATTTTGAAAGCATCTCTAATTAAAGAAGGTCTTGATCTCGCTACAAAATTAGGTAGTCATTTTGAACAACATGATCATGACGAGGAACGAGCTGCCAAATTTCAACGTGAACTGAAATCATTAATGGCATCTTACAGGGAAGTTTATAATGGGTTAACGCGAAATAAAACTCAATCTAAGATAACTGATTTCGTTCAAAAATCTACTGATGTCCCAACACAGTCGGCTAGAAATGATAATGATTAACAAAATCATTCCAGTGATGGCAGTGATATTGTAGTCTTTCGCAAACGTTTACGTTTATTATCAGACAGTGACAATAAATAAAATTGTTTAATGTTTAAATTTTTCTTATGGTTGTACTTTATGTTATTTAAGTTTTTTGGCAATGAATTTCTGGTATTATTTTTTTTATGAAATCTAAATTTTAATTTATTTTATTATAATTTA
This sequence comes from Schmidtea mediterranea, assembly GCA_022537955.1. Taxonomy (NCBI): domain Eukaryota; kingdom Metazoa; phylum Platyhelminthes; order Tricladida; family Dugesiidae; genus Schmidtea; species Schmidtea mediterranea. Next base: position 69,282,410 of record CM039679.1, on the reverse strand, counting down.
GTTTATTTAATAAATTAAAACGAAAATAAATTCTTAAAATAACTACAACAATATTTTTTTTATATTATTTAGTCTAATTTTAACTTATTTTTTGAGGTCTAGAACCAATCTATTATTTTTGTACTTGGCCAGTATCTTTTTTTACACGATTTTTTTTTACACGAATTTCTCGGGAACCATTCTATCGTGTAAAAACAGAATTAGGTGTATATATATATATATATATATATTTAATCCAAAATTTAAAAACTAGATAAATCTCTCCAGTTTAAACAAATTAGAATAATTTTAAAAATCACTCTTTAAAATATTTCAATGTCATAAAATATTTTTAAAAGAACTTTTAAATATTAAAAGTACATAACTTTGTATTTTCTGGTTAATCTTGGAAGGAGTGTATTATTTAGCTTCAAATAAAATGTATTCGTACTCAGCAGATGATGAAATGGTTTATGTCAAAGGTAATTCAGCAGCAGGAAATTTGCGTCATTTTGAAGAGTAGATCGTTTTTTACATTCAACTTTTACATTCACAGTCCACTTTTGTTATTTCAAAAATCTTATTAAGGATACTATATTTACCTCTTTTCTCACATTCATCATAAACCTTCAATAAATTGTCTATCTTTGATCATAGCTGAAAATTGTGCAGTTATAAATCTTTGACACATTTTGGTCTATTCTTATCTCGTATATCATTTTACTTGTAATGCTTGTCATACCATATAAATTGGATAGACTGCCCGCTATCTAGGTACACGAGTTCGAGAGCATGTCCCATTTAATAAAAATAAAGATTATTGAGCATCAACAAAGTATTAAAAATAGACCTTTTCAATTTTAAGTTTTTATTTTAAAGTTTCAAAAATTAATGGAAACATCATACTTGAGAAGCCTTGATGATAAAATCATTAACCTAAAAATCAACACACTAAATCCATTACCTAACTGTATTTGACAAAACTAGAGCTATCTCGATAAAATCGAAGTCATTTTTAAAATAAGTGACATAAAAATATTCAAATTTCATTCAATAATTATTGGAAATGAAAATATTTTTTTGTATACCTTTGGAATATAAATTATTAAATATAATTTGCAATTTCTTGAAAAAACCAATATTCTCGCTCGAAGAACGTATGTAATTATAACATTGAAACTATCATATATAAACAATACAGATTTAATCAGTTGATAAAAATTTCAGTTAGACCAAAGGTCTAGGCGAAGAAGAATGCACTGGAATTCAACAAATAGAAATGTATTATTTCTGTAGAATGATTAACAAATGAAAATAAAATTGTCTATTATTTCCAATTTCAGATCCAGAATTTGGATCTAAACTATTCGAATCGTTACAATACTAGTTTTTTTTGAATAAGTGCATAAAATATATCAAAGCGTGAAAACGTTGCAAGAAAATCAAATCAAAACTAAAGGCTTGTAACAGAATTTGCATGGCAACTGTTGCAGCTGGATTTTTTGATTCAATTATTCGTGAATTAATTAGGATTACATCAATCACGTCGCAGAAAATGAAATAAAGATTTGCGCCTGATAACAGAACGAATGGTTGAATTCCATCAGTCCATGAATACTTTCGACGCCTTTGGTAAGATCTAGTTGCCAACATATCAATGAGAAAAGCTTGAAAAGTAACAGAAATAAATTTGAACAAAGAATTGAAATACACTAAAATCGAATGTTCGGTTGTAATAAACAGAAGAATATTGGAAATAAGTTTCAAGAAACTCCCAAATAATCCACCCCATGCAAAGCACTGATTAGTGATCGAGAAAGGTTGCTTAGTAGGAAATGTTTTAGATTTAGAGAGTCCTTGTATTACAATTAATGACAGTGCAACAACGCATATGTTGCTTAATAATTCACAAAAAGTCTTCAAATAAACAATTGTCTCTCCAAAAGTACTCAATGTTTTATCAGGAATCATAAAAAAATCTTCAAACAGAATAGCCAAAATCGTCACGCTAATTAAAATCATTATAGCAATAATTGACAAAACGGAAATCTCTTTATTAGACGAGTTTCGATTGGTTAATACTTGCGATTCTCGATTTTCATTGATCGAAGGTTTTGAACGAATCAGTTTCAATAGTGGAATCACATAAAATATTAAACAGATCGCATATCCAACTGATGTAAAAGTGACATACTTTTTATATACGTATAATATGCGATACATTTGTAAATATTCATTCTCTAGGTCTTTGAAATATTCAACGGAGAAATTTTGGAAATTAAATATTTGATTTTTGTTGAGGCTTAGTCTTTTACTCATTTCAGCCAGATATATTCCAAAACAAGAGACGGTAATCAACAACAAAACAGATTTTTTGAATATATTCCCAATGATTGCTGCTTGTCTGATAAATATTCTATCAATGTCATTAAGCACCACTAGGACCAAAATAACGAAACTAACTACAAAACCCTCTAAAAACGAAAACATATACCCACGACAACTAATTTTACCTAAATATAAAGACGATTCCAGCAAACTCGTTAGACCGCAGACTGCAGTCATTGGGACTATTATTAAATATAAAATAGTTGGGTTTCGCAAGTTCGAGATCTGGGTAGCTGGGTTTCGTTGGTTTGGCCGATACCCAACAATAATGATTGTTCCGATTAATATGAATGAAAGATTTTTCAGAAGTATCAGTGAATCAGTGAATTTCAATCTATGAGTTTTATAGCCAAACTCAAAACAAAAAATTGCACATGATGCTAAGAAATGGATTGATATCAAAATAACCCCAATTAGTATCACAATTGAGTCAGAAAGGTCCTCGTAGAAGTTTTGATTTTGATTTTCTGGTTGGATGAGAACTTCTGTGTCGTCAGATAACTGATTTTCTGCATTCATTTTGTAAGTTGCGATTGATTATTCTGTTGTTTAGACAACAATGATGTGACACAGATGTAAAACTTCATCAAATCAATAATATTGTGAAATGCATCGGTGTAAAGCAACTCAGCATCACTCTTCATTTTAGTAGTATATAAATTAGTTATTAAGACTAATAAAATTCAATTTCAATAAAGTTAATGTTAAAGTTTTAGCATTTAAATTGTTTTATAATATTTTATAAATCCAATAAGATCTTATCTTGTTTAAGAGCTATGCCAGTAGGTAGATGTGAGCTTTCTAACTCACTTTCATTGCTTGAGTTAGAAATTTTTATGACTCTTTATGTTTCGAATTGTTTTGATTCATTTTTCTAGTGGCCAATTATATAGAATCTTATTACTTCTATGACTAGGACTTTTGTTAATGATCGTTGAAAGAACAGAATTAGGAAGTAGTTGGAAATTAAATCGAATAATGAAAGTAAATTTCAAAATAACAAAGACTTTCAATATGTCTAGGTTAAAAGATAAAAATTAATGTGCAAAATAAAGATAACTTATGTTTCATATACAGTGTTTTGGCCCTATTGAAATTTAATGAAATCAAGAAAGATAAAAACAGACCAATGAAATATTTACCATATATGTCGGAATTAGTATGTGGCTCTAATGGTATAACGATGAAATTGTGTGATATTCGAACCCCTGAGAAAAGAAATCCAGGTTTGGCAATGAGTGCGTTGATTTATAATAGGATCAATCCAGTGGATAATAGTGGAAATAATTCATCGAACAAAAGCAATTGGAGTGGATACCATTTATTTATTAATGATAAAAGGAGGGTTAAAAGTATAATTATAATACAGTGACCAGCTTACAAAAGTTGATGAATAAAAATAATGATCATTATGTTTAAATTAGAAGCATATGACGTAAAAATTGTTGAATTTGATTGCGAAAGCCTACCACATTTGAAAAACATCAAGAATTGTGTAATAAAAATCAGTTGTGTACAAACATTATATACCTTACTTGAAAACCAAAATTTGGAATTTAAAAATTGGTCAAAGACAATTTGATACCCATTTGTTATGTATGCAGATTTTTAATCTGTGATACCAAAAGATGATATTTATTTTCCAAAACATTTGCTAATTTCTTCTGGAGTCTTATTGATTCACAAATTTACTGGAATACCAAATTCTCTGAATTTGTCGGTCAAAACTGTGTTTATAATTTTTTGAAGGTTTCAAATATAGCAACAGACATCGTACTTCCATATTACAAGGAAGAGGGGCACAAACTGATTTCACCACTTACTTTGAATGAAGACATTCTTTGAAAATCAGTAAATATTGTTATTTGTGTGAGAAAAGGATAGTAATTAAGGTTAAAGATCATGATCATTTTACAGGAAAATATATTAGTCCTGCCTGTATCAAATGTAATTTTTGTAGAATAATTAATATATGAAGAAATTCCGGGCCACAAGGGAAATCCGAGGCATATGGAGAGCCAGAACTATATGGAAAACCCGACGAGATAATTAATCAGTTTTCTCATAAAATTAATAAACAGAAATTAGTTTTTCGGAATTAGTGAAAAAGCGGGAAGTCACCGACGCAATTTTGGGAACCAAAACCAAAATAATTATTAGATTAAAACTTAATATGATTAATAATTGACCAAAAACAAGTATAAAAAGAATAGGTTGAAGTTGACCAAGAAGAAGAATATTGAGTTGAAAATTGAGCAGAAAATTGATTAGAAATTAAGTGGGAAAATTGAGTATAAAATTGAGCAAATAGTCGAATAGTGAAATTGAAAGCGAGTGAAAAACTAAGATTAGACAATTTAAATTTTTCGTGCTTACCAGAAAGGGTGATGTACCGTAGGTAGAATTAACCCTAACGCAAAAGTGTAGATTAAAAGATATTGTATTGACGATTGTGTTTATTGTAATAAATTCGAATAAACGTTTCTTGTGATGGATTTTGTTAATTTTCTGTGCAAAGTTTTAACAAGAGGAGTTACTGACTAAAACCCAACATTTGTTTTATCAGTTCCTCACTATCCATTGAAAATGTACTCTTAGTAAAATATTTTAGTATACACATTTTATAGGTGTATTTTAAGACTTAGTCTAAGAGACTCAAAACCACATGTTCAAAAGTTTGATTATGAAGTAAATCATTAAAAACAAAACAGCACAAACCTTTGATTTTGAACTTCTAATGGGCTTTTAAAACATAAACACATCTTGTTTTCAAGGATTTCTTTTATAAGAATAATACCATATGCACGTTAATTATCAAGTTTTTTGTTTTCTGTTTTTCAAAATATCCTTCAATTTCATATATCATTTGTATACAGCATTCAAGTTTTAAATCCCTAATGATATTACGTAAATAAAAATTAGTTGTTGAATCACTCCATTCACGCTGGGTTTCACACTTCACACCTGGCGTAAATGTAAATAAAAAATTTTCAAGGTGAAAATCTAATAAATTATCATCATGACCAACAATTTTAAAACTTATTTATTATCTAAAAACAAGTGAGTAACTCCCTAGGATTAATAACAATAGGTTCATTTTTCGTTAATATCTCATGTTTTACTAAATTGGTTTTGCCTACATTCCATTTATGTTTTATAAATATATTTTCATAGTCTTTTGTTATTTTATTCAAATTTACATCTCGATTAATTTGATCATTTTTTAAAAAAATTGATTAGTCATCCAACATTAAAATATTTTCTTTTTGCGGGTTCAATACAAGTTTAATATAAAACTTATCTAGCATATTAATTCCTCTTATTAAACTTGGTGAAATTTCATTTTCAATAAAAAATCAACATTATTTTCATGATTTATAATTTTTATTTTTAACTTAACTTTTCCTAATATTCCTAAGGAGCTCTCATTTGCACATTTTATCAATAAATTGGTATTTTCGACTTTTACATTTTCGAGCGCGTTTATTATTTCTCTACGGAAGTAGGGATATGTGTCCTATCTGGCCCACTTTTTGGTACCCTCTTAAACTACTTATGTTGGGTTATTATTATTGAAGGTCGGTTCCCTCTGACTCCTTGTGTCCTTTTCGAATCAAATAAACAAAACCAACACAGAATAATTTTATTTGCACAATGTTTAGTAATCACAATTTCACTGATTTATTTGCACCCTTCAACCGCCGTTTAATTTTGATTATCTTAAGGTAGGTTATCCAATGGATAATCACCCTTTCTGATAGATAACTTTGACTTTACTTGGGTTTAGATTCTTCTACTGACCTGACTACATTACTCGTTTGCTTCAAACACTGGCCATTTCGTGTTTTTCCTTTTATACTCCTGCTCAGACTGTTTTCAGACGATTGTCAACAACATTTGCTACATTATGAAATTATTAAAAATAATGACTTCCCACAGACCACCTTAGCCGACATTTCTCAAAAACGTTTGCTCCATTACTAAATTACAAATTAGGAAATAACTACCTCTCCATAGATCAGTGGCGCCCATTTAATATTGTTTAGGCCAATTTACCCTTTTATATTATTCCGTCTACACGCCGGGTTTTCCAAATCTCTCGGGTTTTCCTCATTTCTCGGATTTTCCTCATCTCTCGGGTTTCCCATTGCCTCGGACTTCTCATTGACTCAGGCTTTCTTTTTTGTCTTATATTATTTTCTAGTGACCCTTCACTAATTTTTTATTATTATTTCTGGACTCGTCTCTCAATTTGGCGTAAAACCATACCAATTTCCCCCGATCAATACTACTTTCGAAATTTTGTAAATTTTTTAATTAATGTTGCACTTTTATCATTTTGGTGTTTTACTGATTTTACTGTGGTTTTTTCGTAATACCCCAACACTTATTAGATTATAAAGATTAATATTTTGTATTTAATATATTGAACTATTTAATTTTTTATTATTATTTTATTAATTAATTTATTTTTATTGAATTATTTATTTATTGTTTTTAATTTAATTAATTTTTTAAATTTAAATATTTTAAATTTAATTTATAATTAATATTATTAATTTTATTCATTTATTTATTTTATTAATTAATAATTATTATTTATTTATTTAATTTTTTTATTATTATTTTTGTTTTAATGATCTATTTATTTTTATTTAATATTATTTATTTATTAGTATTTAATATTTTCTACAAAATTTGAGTATGAATCAAATTTATTTAAGGTATTCATAGTCAAATTTTGTAGAACATATTATGTCACTTATAAAGAAATCAGAGGATATTTGTTATTATAAATCATTACATTGATTGCCAAACCAGAATTTTCTTTTCAAACGTCGTGATATCACACAGTTTCATTGGCATATCATAAGGATCGTATACTAATTCCTTCATATATGGTAAATATTTTCTATGTTGGTGGACTTAGAATACGGTTTATTAATTAATACCAGTTTGTAAATGATTCATTGGCTAAAGCTGTTAAGACATTAAACAATCTACCCTTAACAAAATCGGTATTCAATATAACTATAGTTTACTGAAAAGGAACATTCCCATATAATTTTGCAACTTCTTTAAAAGTTTTGGAAACCACATATGAATTACCACCTATCTGGGAATAAGTTACAGAAGATGAATATCAAAAGGCAAAGAAAATATGGAAAGAAACAAACTGTAACACCTTATTGGATTACATTATGGTTCATTTAAAATTGGATGTTTAGTTGCTTGATGACATTTTTCAATAATTTTGGTCGAAATCTATGGCTCATAATACATTAGAACCTTTGAATTTCTTTGGTATTCCCGGTATGTCATGGAATTCGGCATTAATGTCATTGATGAACCCATTGAATTATTACAAGACATGGGAATTTATAATTTCTATGAAGGGGGAATTCGCGATGGTTTGACATTTGTTAAAAAGCATCAACTGGAAACTACTGAAGATACAGAGTTATTGTATATCGACATCAATAACCTATATGAATGAGCTTTAAGTCAAAGTTTACCACGTGGAAAATTTAGTTGGATTCATGATAACCTTGATAGTATTTTAGAACATTATAATAATTCGGACTTAGAAAAGCTGTCATATGGATATTCCGTGAAGGTTGATTTGGAAATTCCGAATGAAATTCATGATTTATTGAATGATTTCCCAATCGCAACAGAAAAGAAATGTGTTTGAAAAAATGAGAAATTACTCTTAACACATAATCCTAAGCAAAATTATGTAGTGCATTGGCGATTGCTCAATTTTTTTTTATTATTTGGTGTGCAAGTTGTCAATATTCATCTTATTATCACATTTAAACAAAAACCTATTTTCAAAAACAATGTCGATACTAACACCAAACTCAGAATTGTATCAATAAACACACTTGATAAAAATTATTATAATTTGCTCAAAAATTGTCAATATGATAAGACTGTAGAAAACTTAAAAAGTAGAATGAATCTAAGATTGTGTAATAATCAACAGAAAATGATTACATATGCATCGAAGCCAATTTTCCGAAAAGTCAGTATCTCCAGCGACGATATTGATATCACAGTAAAACTGATGACGATACTTTTCAAAATCTACATACTGAAGCTCATAAATTTTTAATTTAGATAAATCCAAGACCAAGAGCTTATAATAATCTTTATCTAATGTATTTGTACTTTTAGCTCTTAACTCAGTGTTTGTGTCAATTTACTTATTGAAAAAAAGAAGTCTGCTTAAATTTTAAGGCTATATTAAAATTTGTTACTTTAACACTAAGAATCAAATTAAATTTCAACAACTCCAATGAATAACATAATTCTTTTTTGTGTAATGTATCAACAACAACTTTTCCACTTTCAGGCTTCATTTATTCAACTGCAATTGAGAAATCATGCAAATTTTCGTGAAAATTAGAAGGAATTTCAAGGTCAGCTCAAGAGTTTAACCATAAGAAAAAGATTCAAGATTCAAAGAAAAACAATCAGACAATATTGAATCAAAACCATCTAGTACCCAACTAAATTCGCAATAAAGTAAAGGTTGATTTAAAGCCCAACCGTAAAGAATATTAATATAAATATAGAGTGTTTACTAACAAATGTCAGACCACCATGAATACACCCTTCGTAAAAATTATAAATTTCAATGTATTACAATAATTCAATGGGTTTATCTAAAGTTATTAACACACAACTCCAAAACGTTCCCGGAATACCAAAATACTTCAAAGGATCTAACCCATTGTAAGCTATAAATTTAGCCAGAAATTGTTGAAAAAAGTCAGCCGAAAAAACAATCGAGTTTCAAATACACCATAATATAGTCAAGTAAATTCACACATTTAGCTTTAACCAAAATGACTTGAGCTTTCACATATTTATCTAATGTGATTCACTCCCAGATTAGAGGCAATTCAAAAACAATTTCATGGACCTCAGACTAGTGGCAAAGTTGAACGGAAAGATACCCTTTTCAAAAACGATGGTACCAGTAAAAACAAATCTCGTCAAAGGTAAAGTATTTAAACTTTTCACAACCCTAGTGATTTACAAACTGATAACAGTCAATGAAAGCTCAAATTTTTCTAAACACAAATTTGCTAATTATTCATTTGTAAATATAACACAAAAAAGCAAATTTGTAATAAAAAAATTACCTCAAGCAGTAATCATAATTAAATAAAAAAATAAGGAATAATAATAATATCAAACAAAGGTTTGACGCACGTGTTTTTTAAAACAAACAAAATTTAAGTACACAGAGAGAAAAATACACTTACCTTCCGTTTCATATAAGCGTGAGAGGAGTGAGTCAATGAGATGAATTGAACAGTGACATTTCTAATTATAGTACACACGATAAAGAATTTATTATCGCCGCTGGCCATTCAGCTGAATACATATATAGGCTTATATAGCCATAGACTATAGGTAGTCTAATCGTATCGGATACAAAAATTCTCGAATACGATTAAAAATTAGACTCTATCTCAGCCATAACGTATTGAAAATTTTATCTGTTCTTAGTTTAAAACAACACTCAAGCAGAAAATAATTAATTAAATGTAAAAACTTTACAGACCATTAAGGATCATTTAAAAACATAAATTTTAATTAGAAAATCAAATCGTCTCTAAGTACGGTACAAGTACAAAATCAATGTACATTTACATCCATGTGACCGGAACATTCATAAATACTACAGTTATCCAGTATAGTTTATCAATTAGCTATATCGTACTGTGAGCGTTTAAGCAAATCCCTTTTTCACGTCCACACCGAATAAGCGCGAACTCCTCTAGTCCTCTTTGATGTTCCGAGATTATTCTTTTTATTATTTTTTCACACGATATTTTTTTAAAATTCGAATATTGTTTTACAATTTTTACATGCAAGTATTAAAATTACGAGGGACGCATTCGGCCGCCCTCATAAAAAGGCCGCTACAGGCAGCCGCCTGCTTTGCCTGTACGTCCAAAAGAAATTTACAAATGGATATGGTAGTGCAAAGAATCTTTTGGTAAAATAGATTCAAAATATTCATAGATAACAAACGGAGGTGTTATTGTTTTTGAACTCAAAATTATTATCTTTTGGTAGTGTATATAGTGTAGCACCCAGCTGAATTTTCTTTACAGAATTCCTGATGTTTTCAAAAGCTTTTGGCTTTCGAAATATTTATAAACTATTTTTGCACTATTTGCAACAAATTCGAACATTACAATAATTGTTTTAAGACAATTCATCAACGATTTTAGATTAGTAACTGCTGTAAATTGATATCTATCACCTTTTATCAATAATAAATAAATTAGATCCACTCCAGTTACTTGTGTTTGGTGGATTATATTTAAATAAGGATGCTTCATTACAATTTCTTCTTTATAGTCAAGATTGCCATTATTATAAATCATTACATTAATTTCTAAACCATTATTTTTCTTCTCAAAAGCTGGAATATCACACAGTTTTATTATCATATCACGAGGATCGTATACTAATTTTTTCGTATATAGTAAATATTTTCTTGGTCTGTCTCTATGCATCTTGATTTTATTAGATTTCAATACAACCAAAATACTATATATGAAACATAAATTATCGTAATTTTGAACCTTACTTATTGCGTTTTTACCTGTTAGACTCACAGGCGTTTGATTTTGAAAATAAAAGAGAACAAATTGAAAAAGTAGTTCTAGATTGTGAAGTGTCAAAGTCGAAAAACATTGACAATACACTTGAAGGAAACCTTTGTTAATCATAGATACTGTTGGGCCAGAACACAGACGGCCTTGTAAATGTTTAAATGAATCGGTAATACACGTGCAAATACAACATGCAGATTTAAAATAGAACCTATTAAAACATCAACTAACCCTGCTAAAATACGAGAAAGAGAACAATTAAATATCAAATTATAAAACACAAAAATAAATTAAAATAATAACAAAGTGCAACAAGATCCGCACGAAATAAACATAAACATAACATGAAAACCTAACAATTTGACCAGAATTTGACAATTTATCAAAAAATGTGAAATTTCATAAAAATGGAATAAAAATCAAAGAATTTGGATTAGAAATAATTCAATTAAAAAATGTAAAAGAAAAATTGTCAAATTAAATTACAAAATAATAAAATTAAGATTAGAATATACCAGAAAATCACAAGGTCAAATTTTGTTTTACTAAATCAAAAAGAACACGTAAGGTTAGGGTCGTACAATAGGTATATATACCGATTCATTTTCACATAATTTTAATCAGTTTTCATAAACTTGAAATCGAAAAAATCGTCTAATCAGTTTGGAACTCTCTCCACGGCGCATCCTCCCAACCTCAGTTGAGCTCTGCTTGGGTGTCGGCGTGGGGAGAGTGTGTTATTATATTGTGATCAACATTTTAAGGAATGCACCACATTATGTTCAGAAATTTATAGTCAAATGTATTATATAGCAAAATATAGTTATTCAAAATGAAATTCTTCTATCAATGCTTTACCTTTTCAGGCCCACAGCCAAAACATACTGCAAGCTAATAAAATCCAACACATGATCGTAATCGTGTAAGTGCGTGTATTATCGCCAACGATTCGTGCCCGTAAAGGCTCCGGCGTGAGAACGCAGGATCTGAAATGTCAATTTGATTCCGTATAGGTAAAAGGGTGAGGGGGAAAGTCTTTTGGCTGTTTCGTCGGCACTCATTTCCTATAAACTCGACCTAAAATTATTTTTCACATACGGCTAAAATTCAAACATCGAGTAGTCCAGTGGGCACTCATTAACTATAATATAAACACAAATGTGCCTAGAATCAATTAAGGGAAGGTGACGGGGGTTTTTGACAATGAAATCGTTGCTATACTCCAAATATAACGAAGTATGATGAAAGTATTTAAACATTGCTAATTAAACGCTATACTAGAAAATAGAGTTTTTGTAAAAGGAAAAATTGTTGATTAAAGACGACGTGTAAAAAGCAAAGAAATGTGTTAAAAGTAAGGATTTTCGTTAAAAGTATTGAGGAACTTGTTGTCGAAACCAAAATACTATGATCAAAGATAAAGGAGTTTTGCTAAAATCAGTAGATGAAGGCATTGGAAAATAAGGAGTTTTATAAAATTTAATAATAAATGTGAACGAAATATACAGACGTTAAATATTAAGGCCAGAAAATAAGGCTTTCAAAAACTAAGAGTAAATCAAACTTTGAGACGTTCGGATTAAACGAAATTAGGTTCCAAAAACTCCTATAAATATCAAGCACGTTTATCAACTGTATAGGGAGATAAGAACCATGCTAAATATTAAAATTGAGAGTTAATAGTGTGGATAATATAAAATGAGTCTATTATCCGAATCAACTGGAGCGAAAAATCTTTCCCCAAAATTTTCATTGCCGTTCTCCAGATAAAATAATTTATTAAAACATGAAGCGTGTAAAAGAAAATAAAGTCAAAATTACTTTACTAATCATACGACCAATGAAACAAGTAATAAACAACAAAATAATCTTATTTCCGTGGTAAATTGAATCATGTCCAGTGTACGGCAAACTAAATTCCAACACCTGATTTTCCATTTGGACGTGAAACCCCTCGCGGATCAACATCACCTGGGTTTGAGATCGGATGTAGAAACGATCGGCAGGCTCCATTTAGTAGGGGGCTCGAGTTAAACCATAGTAAGACCCTGTTGACTCAAACTGCCTAACTACGACTCCCGAATGCACTCCATCATCACGCCGAGAAGATATACCGAAATCCCTTGGGAATGCCCAAACTCCAACGTTGCAACTAGAAATAAGCGAATATTAGATATCCAAATGTGATGAATAGCTTACTACAACAAACACATAACAATTGAAAGTGAAGGGCTACCATTAGCAAATAGTTAGAATAAATGAGAGCCCATAAGTCGAAAGAACCAGCAATAGCAATTGTGCATTTATCCGATAGATAGTGGTCGAATATAAATGAAAATCCTGAATCCACAAAATAGATAGGAAGCGTGACATTTTGTGGAATGTCACGATCGATAATTCAAAGCAATCTCCATGACCAGTGCATCGACAATTTGGCGATAGCAAAGAAGGAAGGGTGTGTCGTCCACCAACGACTACACCAGCCAACGCACGCTCATATAAAATTAGTGCGATGGAAGACGAATTCCAATTTTTTTTCGTAGCAACATTTCTTTCCATATTCCGAATGTCTGAGAAAAACTCAAAGAGACAGCGAGAAAGCGAGGGTTCCAGTTACAGGAATCCCAATGAACCCCTCCTACAGGTAAATTTCTAATCTTCCGTCACTTAATTTAAAATCTTTTGAGACCTAGACATATGACCCCATCCATGCATCATTCCGGACATAGGCCGAACCAAGACCAGACGAGAACCTTTATGTTGTAAAATAAATTTATTTGGATCATACAGAAAGCCTATTTAATGAATTTCTTTTTCCTAAAAGTTTTTTTTGTCAACAAAGAAAACAAGTCACAATGTTACCGGTTAAATCCATGTTTAAGTCACTAACTGCGGCATAAACAGCGATGGCCCATAAGCATACATTGGCAGTAGTCAGAGCCCGCCCTCCCGAATCATCAACGGTACGGAATATATTTGAATTCCGAGTACGAGATCCGCAATTTTTGACCAATGGATGAGCGCAAGCAACGACTCTATTAATAAATATGCATTGAGCAACAGATGATGTTACGACGAACTAATTATTTCTAATTCGTGAGTTAGATTACCTGCATGTACAAATTATTATTAATTAAATATATATCAGATACTATCAACTTAAAAAAAAAATAAATTTGATTTTTTTTTGATAATTAACAAATCTCATTATCAAAAAAGTAGTTTGAATAATTACCAACGACTCATAATATAAAAGCAAATTTAATTATTATCAATTACCATAATGGAAGAATAAAAGCTTGTCTCATCAATAATCATTCATTATTGTAACCTGAAGGTAAAATCTGGAACTATCAATTATTTTAACATCAAAGCGAATCTGATAATTGGTAATCATTATAACGTAAAGGAAAATTTGACTGTATTAGTAGTTGTATATCATTATTGATATGGAAGTAAATTTGATTTATTGATCGTGGCCTAATGTTATAATATAAAAACCTATTCAATTTTTCTCAACATTTCCTGATCAGTAATAACCAAATAGATCTAATTCTGCCAACAATTTTCGATTGTGATTGCCATAAAAGTAGATTAAATCGCTATCAATATAAAAGTGTCTTCAATTTTATCAATAGTACTAACGACCTTTAGCATAAAAGCAAATTGGATTTTATTGATAACTATCCATTATTAGTATCATGAGGGTAAATTTGATTTTCTTTTTATTTCTATCAAGTATGATTATTAACACAGGATAGATTTAGAATTTTATCGATAGTTGCTGATGATTATTAAGGCGAAGCAGCCATGAAGTTATTAAAATTTACTAATTATTATTAACATGAAGTTAAACTTAATGTATTAACAAAACCCAAAACATTAGGGCGAAAATAGATTCAGTTTCCCTATAGGATATAGCTTATTGTTAAGTAAAAGCAGATTCGATCTTAGATAATCGACAATAAGTTTTGATGACCTAAAGGTAAATTTTAATTTCATAAAAGGGACAATTGGAAACAACATCATCAATTTTAAACTCTCACCCCAAATTTTAAGGAAATACCAATTCTCTGACATCAGGAATAGGTTAACTTCAAATATTCCGAAAAAATTTAATAATTATCAAGGTAATTCCGCAATACTAGTAATGACGCTTGTAAAGGACTCTGAACGACTGCCAACGGATCGAAAAGTTTGATGACCCTAAGAACAACAGACCCACGAATTGACCCTCGACATATAATGACGCGAATAAGACGCATTCGCTTATTCAACCTCGAAATCCCCGTAGACAAACGAACCATTCAGACGGATAATGATATATAAATAATGTTGTGTTTATTTTCAGACTCGTGGATCGATGCATCCAGAGTCATAGCTCGGTTCCCCGCCCACTCGGCTGCCCGATGCAGGCAGGCGATGTGGGATGCGGGCTTCTCTATATCCCCAGTCCGCGAAGCACGAGGGGGCACACAAGGCGACTCCGATGAAGTGGACCTCCCATATGTCGTCATTAAAAAGGAGCCCGGAAGGAATCCGGCTAGAGAAATACGAGGACAGGCGGAGCGCCTGCTTGCTCGCCTCGAGCACCAAGCTGAAACCAACCGCCCGGTGGAACAAGCAAGGCAATATCTCCGGAGGGTGAACGAGGATATTGCGGCGGGCCGGATACCCAGTACTGAATGGTATGTCTTGCAATATAATGTCTCGTATGAATTAGACGATCCCAGACTCCAGAGACGAATGAAGATGAGAAATGAAGACGAGGTTACCGAACTCCATCGCGAACACTCTTACGCGAGAGAGCGGTACCTCAAGAAAAGAAGATAGTACGCTGAGAATAGTTTATAAGTGCATGAGATTTTATGAGATAATCCCAATAAATGTGTTCGTTTTCATGTTTTTAGTTACTTGTTAGAGTTATCTATTCCTATTTTATTTTGTTACGACTTTAACTGTTCTGTTCACTAGAGTTTGATTTCTAAATAATGGCCCAAGGTCCTTCGCTACAAACTACTGCCTGTTTTGTTTTAAATGAATATTATGACACTCCGTTTTATTTCAGAAATGAGCTCTCAACAATTTCACATCCTATAGAGGGAGTTAGACAAAGTCCAGGCAGCTAACCGGGATCTACATCAACAGCTAATCCAACTCACCCGAGAGATCCAGCAGATTAAGGGCACCTGAATCGAGCCGAAACGGGCAAAGGTGGTTTACCAAAGGATGGAAGCAGCGCAAAAAGGATGGGCTGGCGAGCGACAGTTAACGCAGAACCTGAAGACCCAAATTAAAGGGTTAGAAACCGCCCTGTCGGCGAGCCAAGAAGGGGCAGTGGTAACTTATCAGTTAGTATTCGCCCCGGCGCAATTGGCTTACCGGGACACGACAAATCCAACTATATCCAAGGACAAGTCCAGCCGACACCGGCCAGGAAGAGCCGAACGCGCAAAACGTCGGCGACTCAAGGAAACTAATGAATTGTAAATCTATGAACGCGAATTTTTTTTGTTGTTGTTCTTTTAATCAATAATATCATTGGTAGTTCGTATTAGTTGACTGATCTAATTCAACCGACAGATTCGAAGTGCAACTATGGGAAATCGAAACAACAAAGAATTGAAGAATTACTTAGGGACCCAAATAAAATCTAAACCGAGCACAGGCCTTCTATCGGCAGCTCGTTGGACCCATGGATCGTTCGGTCAATTATAGCATTAGTAATGGCGTTCACTTTTTGCGGACGATCTACCCACCCGAGCACAGTTCCAACGTTGCTTAGCGACGGGCGCCGAGTGGTAAGCGAAAGAATATTTGTATGGGGTTGTCTGGGTAACAACCATATAGTTTCAGGATACCCACTAACCCACAATACTCAAATTTATTTGAAAATGTTTTTATTAACTTTTGCGGACGACTGAAAGCCACAATTCATAGAAAAAATATATATTGGCAATTATGGATCAATTCAGTAGATATATATCATTAAGTGTAGTATCAAGACAAGAAAACTTTTTATTCGTGAATTAAAAAATTTTTAATAATTTTAAATTTGAACATTTAAACAAAAAATTATATTAAATAAAAATTCATTCATTAAAACAAATAACTTTAAAATTTTTTTTAGGGGAGCCTGTTTTTTTTCAAGCCAAATATCCACGGGGCATAGTCTCATATTACACTACTTACTTGATATGAAAATTATGAATATAGTTAGTATAATGGAGTGAAAAATGACATTGGAAGAGAAATGATTGGTGTAGAAGCGAATTTATAGTATTTTTAAGGGGATTGAGTTAGTTGAATTTATAAAATACTTAGGAAAATTGTTACTTTTTTCATTGATTTAAGGTTAATCAGAATATATCGATAAGATTTCAGTTCTAAGAAATTGATTGATTCATGTAACTATTTATTTGATTTTATTATTATATTTGTAATTAAATTAAAAACTAAATTGACTAGTATTTAAAAAATTTTTGTTACCTATTATTTATGTTTTTATTGACAATTTTCTGAATAATTTAAATATTTATGATTATTTCCAGGAATCAAGAATTCAATACCATGAATACGATTCATACCATGTCGAATATAAAATTGTAACATTTTATAATGATGCAAATAGAATTTTTTATCATATTGATCGCAAATAAACTATTCTGAAGAGTCATCTTTTTCTGGAGCAAATGGGAAATGTTTGGTTTTATCATATATTTCCCAGGATATTCAAAATCAACTTCAATAAAATATTCTATATCTGAATCCTTACGAGTTTTGAATATTTTTTGAATTAAATCTTGAGTTATTTTACGCCATTTAAAATAAGAATATGGAAGATGCTGTGTCATTATACCAGAATATAATGCTGTTGCATCAAAATATTTTTATAATCTTTATAATAATTTCAAACATTACATCATCTCTGCATATTTCATAACATTTGTTTAATATTATTTGTATTTATTTTTCTTGATCCCATATTTGATGAAATTCCACCACGGATATTTTTCTTTATTAATAGTGTTGGGTTTTGTATTATTTCAAGTCGGTCCTCTCTGACTCCTGGTGTTCTTTAAATTAAAACAATGAACGACCCAACGTATATTGAAACAACAGGTTCACAATTTATTATCACGCTACAATGACCAATCAAAGTTTATACGATTCTCTGCTCGGCGTTGATGCTTTGCAAACAAACAATATTCACCTTTTGATTCTTTAGTTCTGTTGACTCTCGTTTTCCTCGGTTTCTGTTTGGTTTGATCCCTTTTCGCCTTTCCGTATTCTTAATTCTATTTCTTCTTTTCCCTACTTCCCTAATTCGTTTACCACTTTTCCTACAGTCTGATTCTTCGAACCCTAGCTGAGGCAGAATGCCGATTTTCTCTGATTTTCCTTTGCTTATATACTCCTCGAAATCAGGATGACAAATGGTTATTGCCGAGCCAATCTTTCGTTTACATTTCTCCTACGTGTTTGCTTCGGCTGTCATCCATAATGGTCCAACGAATCCAGATAATTAATGGCCCTACCGTCTCCTACGCGCGCTATCTTCTCCTTACTCTTTTCCCATTAATCATTGTGTCAAGCTAATGGGCCCAAATCTTCCTTTTGTTTGCCTTTCTTCTTGTTTACCCAGCTCGGGTTTCCTTCATCTCTCGGGTTCTCCATTGGCTCGGGTTTCCATTAGCTCGGGTTTTCCATTAGCCAATTAATTAATTAATTAACGTTTCTGTTTTCATACATTTGAATGTTTTTCACCCTTTCTAACCCTTTCTGATAATCCCTAACCGTCATCTTGTTGACCATTAGCTAATCTATAACTGTCCCGTTTTTCCCATTCGATTTCGATGATTTTTCCATTTATTGATTTTTCTCGGATTTCCGGATTCTCGCCTTTCGTAATTGCTTTTTGCATTTTCTAATACTGTTTCCATCGCACTTTCCTTTACTATTAATTCTGTGCACGATCCCGCTTTTATTTGCCTTTTTTCTTCGCTTACTTTCCATTTGAATTATTATCCTAAATTTTATTTAAATTTTTAATTTTAATTTACAGACCTCAATAATAGAAACATATCTAAATCAGTTAATAATTCTAATGATTGTTTTGTTTGATATAATAATACATCCCATGCCATTGATGGTAAAGATATAAAATTACTTGGTTTTAATAAATATAAAGAACGAAATTTTTCAAAACAATCTGCTAAAATATATACATCTAATTTTAAATATAAATCAGTATAATCCCCGAGATTCATACAAATAAATAGGCGAAACATTTTTTGTGCACGTTCATATTCATCTAATTTAATATTATTTTGATTTAAAATAGAATAAAATTATTTAATTGGTGGAAGTTCTGTTTCATTAAATCTTTCAAATGAATCAATATAATCATATGGATAAAATCCTTTCTGTTTACATATTGGATCTTGGCAAAATTTATTAGTTATTTTAAAATCTTCTGGCGATAAATATTTTGAAACTTGTTCAAGACTCATTCCAAAAAATCTTAAAGAATCTATAAATCTAAAACACAACCATAATCAATACTAATATATTTCATTAGTTTTACCAATTATATTAAATTTATTTTTAGCTGAATATGCTAAAGCTTTTATAAACATATGAATATCATATTATGATATTATCGTAACCACTAAGATTATGAAAAACTATTGGTATTTTTTCTGGTTATATACAATTAACATTACAAATTTTATGTGCTGTATCGCGATAATTATTTTCTTTGATGAGATGATCATGATCACGAACTTTATCTTTATCTTCA
This sequence comes from Schmidtea mediterranea, assembly GCA_022537955.1. Classification (NCBI taxonomy): domain Eukaryota; kingdom Metazoa; phylum Platyhelminthes; order Tricladida; family Dugesiidae; genus Schmidtea; species Schmidtea mediterranea. The sequence continues at coordinate 69,262,598 of CM039679.1, read as the reverse complement.
TCTTGATCAAATGATTCTTTACACATCCAACAATTATTTGTTTCTATCCATTCTATTTCTTGTTCTGGGCTCATATTTAATTCATTATTATTATCATTAATTATTTCAAACATTTCATGTTCTAAATCATTAATTGTTTTTACAAAATGATCTAACACATCTGATCCTCTATAACTAATTTCACGATCTTGTATTAAATCTGGATAATTTGTTTTTAAATAAAACATGTATGCTGCTGGAATTTGTTCTGCAAGTCTTATTGTATAAGAAATATTTTCTAAAAAACATTTCTTATCGATTTCAGTTTCATTTTCATTAAATATATAATTATATTTTGAATAATTGAAAGTGTAAAAAGAAGTGTAAAAAGTTTTATTTCATAATTCAAAATATATTGAAAACACCTCTACTAAAAACCATTTAAAAGTTTTTTAAAAAATTATAATTAAATACAAACACAACAATTGCTGTTTCGTTCTAATTTCAATTTAAATTTTGGACTATCACAGTTCTTGTTAAATACAGATGGGAAATAAAGTCGATAACAAATGAATGCTATAGAAAGTCCAATAACAGCTCCAACTGATATGTCTACAAGTCGATTAAAATAAGAAATAAAAACATAGTTTGCATTTCCCCACTATAAATTGTTGGGCTTAAAGCCAGAAAATTAAAACAAAAATATAATATGAGTCAAAACAAAAAATAAAATAAAAACATCAAATAAACAAATTAAAATATAACAAAATTAATTAAAACATATATAAATAAAATTATATACAGAGGCAAAAACAAACATATATGAAATAAAATAAACTGCCAAAATCTTGCAAAATAAGGTTTAGAAAAAACATAGGCAGAAGCGGCTACCAAGAAACAAAATTTTAATGGCTAATAAGAATATTACTGATGGAAACGTCGGTCGAGACGAGCAGAATTAAAATTTAGGGAAGGGCGCCATAAACTAAGGGAGTTAGGAATGATCACCAATAGATCAGTAAGCCTAGATTTTTGTCAAACCTTCTCTAACCTAAATTTGACCGGACAGCTAGGGATAGAGAAGAAAGTTCTAAGAATATTCAAATAGAACGTTTTACCATGGCTAAAAGCATTGCGGGAAAGCATCAGCCGACGAAATTCATGTAAAATAATAAAATATAAGGTGACGACCCAACGATACGCATTCTAGTGGATAGATATATAACATTTGCCATTAAAGAAAACCGGTAAGAGACGAATTACTCTACTAGGAGACTAGTAAACGGTATGACCATTGAAGTTAACTAAATTAATAAATAAGGTCGAACTAAACTATTTTACTCATTTGAATGTTTTCATAATGAATTTCGGCGGAAAATATCAAATAACAAAATAACGAGAAGCTACACAAATCCATAGTTGATAAGAGATCTGCCACCATTTCAACCCAGTATTACGTGAATTACAGATATATAATTTACCAATTACATTCCTCATAAAAAAAATCGCGAATAACTCATTCAAAAATCGTACAAACGTATTTTTCAAATTTTTGTAGGCCGGTTCATTGATCGCCGCCTACTGTACTGACTAACTTAGACAATGCAACATAAATTGTTATTAACAATCAATATATTAAATTAACAACTTTGTTTTTTTAAGCAATTAAATATTAATTTAAATGAAATTGAATAAAAGGGAAGATGATTGAAAATGAATAGACGATAGCACTCGACTAATGGGTGTATGGTGGTGATATGTAAATTGTGTGGTGTGCGAGGGAAATGGCACCCTAGAATTATGGTAGTGTATGACGTCATTGGGTGCAAATAATCAGCAGTTGTAGAATGTTTTCTAGTACACCAGCAAAATCAACGATGCCAAAACGCAGTTATATTTCGATATTTCGTAATTTGTCAATTCTACAAAATCTCTCAATTTAACGAGTTCAATAAAGGACATTTTCCTCGTTATAATAAACCGCAGGATAAAGCAGCGGTTCCCAGAGCTTATTAGGGCACTCACTCACTAGTAGGTCATAGGCCAATATTGATTAAATCGCATGTAAAATATTTTGTGCCAAGAAACGTTCATGAATGTAATTTTTTTGGCATTTACGTAAACATACTATTTTTAATTAGTATTGGTTTTTAAAAAAAGTTTACATTAAAATTTTTATTTATTACGAATCAATAAATAAGCGAATTGATAAAAGGTGATAAAATATCATAAACCACTTATGATTGTAATTTTTATTATTATCTTATTTATAAATATGAATATCTGTATGTATGTTCGCTATAGATTTATAGAAATTTTTAAATTGAATCTAATATAAAATATATTATAAGATTTATATTTTAGGCATTTCAAATCCATATAAAGAAATGACACTAATTATATTTTGCTTTTAAATTAAAATTTCAGCTTGATAGGATCATTTTAAAATGTATTAATATTATGTTTTCTTTAATTTAAAAGTTCATAATGTTAGATGACAGGGTCAGAAAATTAGATATTTTCAGTTAAATGACAATTAAAGTATAGGTCCAAATACGTACATGGTCAATATATATTCCGAAAGGGCTTAGATTAGCATCAATTCAATTCGATTCCCGATCTCTCAATATGACAATATTTACATGATATTGAATTGACAATATTTTATTTTGACTTTTTGACAATACTTATAATCGTTTTTAATTAATGTATTTTTCTAATTGCTAGTGTAATATATCATGTTTGGTTTTTATTGTAAATATTCTTTAACGAATTCAATACATCTTAATAACATAAAAAGGGAATTATTTGTTATTATTATTGTTATTATTATTATATTATTAATATTATTAATATAAATATAATTATTATTAATGTTAATTTCTAAAATAGATAATTCGTTAATTAGTAGCTAAATATTAATTTGACAGCTTAGAATTATAATATAAATATTTACCCGCATTAATGTAGAGATGGTTATCTGAATTTCTTAGCTTGGGATTACTAATATAAATATTTATAAAATATAATAATATTTTATATAGTTTAAGATTCACTATAAATACTGAATCAAAATTTAGTGCAGTGCCCAATTTTTTAACCAAAAACTATTTCTTGAAGGGAGACTCCTGATACGAAATTAAACATAATCGCAGATCTAAGCGAACATTATTTAAAGTTTTGCAGTAATCAATATATAACCAAGACATAATAAAAGAACATTTACACAACACGCACCTTTTTATCTTCTTATAAACGATTGTAAGGAAACCTTTGTAATTTTTGTTATTTAATATAAATTATACATTTCGGAATTTGTTGTTATTTATTTAAGAACCAGTAAGTTGAGGTTTTAGAAAATTGAGACCTCGACAAAACTTGTGATAGAAGTGGAAAATTTATATATTTTTGGAAAAAAACTTGTGTTTTACTGAAAGAAAATAATTTTACTAAACAACTTATACTGCCGGGCAACGTCGGGTACCCAACTTATTTTATAAAATATAAATGTCCGAAACATATTTATTATGTTTGATAAATAGATGCATTAAAAATCGTTGTGCTATTTGTTGATTGTTAATACGAATAATATGAAAGTGTTATGAAAAGTTATTTTTTCGGTTACAATTGCTTTAATAGTTAAGCCAGAAATCGGCAAACTTTTATTGAGGTCATTATATTATTACATATTTCGCTGACACTTAAAATGAATAAAATATTTCCATTTATTATTGAATTAGTTAGATTTTGAACAAATGCGATGAAGGTAATTGCTTTTATCTCTATTATAAATTTGCTTGTACATTTTCATGTTAATAATGATCCGTTTTGTGATTTTGAATATTTCATTTTCAAAAATGTCTTTTCGAAATGAATCTTGTGCATATTATTTACATATCTATAAAATTGAATTAAATCTATGTTTAATTTTTATTTTTAGCATATCAGAATGTATTACGAAAGTTCCTCAGTTGTATGGTGAAATCTATTTTGCAATATAGAAATGTGTCTGAAAAACGCTGCTGTAACTTAAATACAGAAAATATATTCGTCGTGAAGATTTTGCAAATATTTGAAAATTATTACTGTATGAAAAATGGTGAAACTTGTTTGTTGTGATTTGTGTTTTAAACAATCTAAAGTTTTGATAATATGAAACGGAGAAATATACGTATCTTCTAGTCAAGAAGGTCACAAGGGTTTTCAATTTTTAAAGTGGGCTTGGAATTTTGTTTATTAAGAGTTTTTTGGAATTTATTAACATCGATTATTTTGATATTCAAAAATAATCATGTGTTGTCTATGTCAGTCATAAGTTATAAGTGAATTGGATTTTACTTACATTGTTTTTCTATGCAAATTTATATAGTTCATGGATAAGGAATGGTATTCTTTCGTATTGATAGATGGATGATATTGATTACTTTAATTTTAGAACAACATAATTAATTACCTTTATTTCTGCAGAAAAATGAAAGGACATTATTATTTTAGATATGTATTTGTGTATTTCTGCTGCATATATATTGGTATCAGCTAATAAACATTTTGATCAATTTCATCCTTTCAATGTTTTTCGAAAGTTATTTAATATAAATCTGGTTAATCACAATACTTTCATAGAAATTTAGTAATGTTAATTAATTTCCTAATTATATTTGGTAATATTTTGTAAAAATTTTGACCAAATTCTTCAGAATTACAAAAGTAGAAATTTCAATATATATATATAAAATCAATGTTTTAAAGGACACAGATCTTATTTAGTTTTTTTAAAATATTTGATCAGAATGGTTTTATGCGATACACAACGAAAAAGTTTGAATAGCTCTATTTTATTGAGGAAAAATTTAATAAATTAGAAAAAAAATCTTTATTTGTAGAAATTCGGTGATTAATGGGGAAATGCAAGCTAACAAATTGAATTAAATAAAAAAAACCTTCAAAATGGTGATGAAAATCCATCAAGCGAGAAATGCAAACAAAAATTGCAAAGAAAATTGGTAATAGGCATATAATAATTTTACAACCAAGAAATTTTCCATCCTCGAGGAATTTGCAAGAATTGCCTATTTTATTATCACTGCTCTTTTTTTCATCAGCGAACACTCGCAATTGACCAATTAAAAATAGTGATATAAAACCAAAACACGACATTGAAATACTGGAATGGCCACTAGGAAAACTCTTTAATCCGTCAATAATTGCACTCTTGTCGCCATTACAATGTAACTGTTTATTTCCATTTGGAAAGCATCTGTAGAAAAAGTCTGGTCTTGGTCTATTAAAAATTAAGATGTATTGAAAAGTGACAAAAGACAAAAAGTATATGGAAAAGAGATTCATCGCTTAACATACAAAACTTATAAAATGGCGGCTCATAATATAATTATAAACCATAATTATATACAATATCATTAAAATTCAGAAATAAAGTTTTACAAAAATTCAGATTTTATAAATACTTATTGAATATCATTTAACACTCTTAAGACCTAATAAATATAAGATTGTAATATTTTCATTTATAAAAATTTTTTTTAGTTGTATTAGATCAGAGGTCCCCAATATTTTTTAAGAAGGCCACATAAAAATTTTTCCTGAGTTCAGTGGGCCGTATTAAATTTTTCATGTATTTGAATAGGAAGAGTAAAACAAGCTACACAAACAAAAAATAAAGTAAAAATTTGAATTTTTCATTTTTAAAGAAGTCCTTGGAACACTGAAAATTCTGCCATCAACATTGACATGAGCATCCTTCTTGAGATGGAACAGAGCGCTAGCAAACCTTAAGGATGGGGAAATATCACGTTGGAAGAATTTAGTCAAATTATTTGACTGCTGGCTATGGTAAAATAGTATACTCATGTTTTAATGTACTTTATATCCATTCAGAAAGAAGATGACGAATCTATAACGGTTTCAACCACGTCGGAAGCTTTATGTAGTCTATACAATGTAGGACTTTGGGCGAAGGCAAATGATTGTTGCGTTACACAGATTATGGATATTATTCGAACAGTTGAAGCACACAGGCAGAATGCATCAAAACAGTGTTTAATAACTGATTACTTTCTTTCAAAGCATTAGTAACCATTCTCGCAAATTTTAATTTATGTTGATACATTGCTTATATGTCTGTAAACACTTTTTTACAACTCCGCCATTTATTATTAACTTTCGGATATTATTTTACCACAAAAAGGTGAAATGGTGGGGTTCGTATAAAGCGGCGGACACTATTAATAATAATAATAAAAATATTAAAAATAAGGAAATGATTATATAATATTAACGATATTTATGATAGAAATTGTTTTAATTTTTACACTAATAATCGTAATAATTAATAATAATAATTGTGGCAGATAATTTTGAGTTAATATACATACCTTTAATAAATGTAAATTTGTTGTGTTTAAAATTTTTCTTTGAATAAATGTCAGTATGTAATTATTACATTATTGTTTTACTTTCCACAACTTCACAATGAAATATTTATTATTAAATTATATAATAAAAAGAAGCCTTGAAATTTTAATATTTGATTTTTGGGTGCCGTCTTTCAAAACAGCTTTTAAAACAGTAATCGGCGATGCTGATGGAAGAGATGATGAAAAGATGTTACATCTACACAATTATTTGAGAGGAGAGCCGCTGAAGATGATTCAGAATATTGGATATTCCACCATGACATATGAAACAGCTAAAGAGAAATTAGAAAAAAAGGTATGGAGGTAAAGATAAATGTTATTTATATCGAAACCGTCGATTCAAACAAATTCGAGAGTATGAACCGAAAAATTTAGAACCGTTTGTGTGATTATTGCACACAATGACAGTTCGGCTCATGACTATTGATAAAACAATGGACCTTGGAGGTGGAAGTTTATTTAAAAATGTCTGAAAAGCTACCAGTTTCTTTACTCATAAGAGGAAAGAGAAGACAACGCAATGAGACAGAATAGTCAATTCAAGAGCTCTAAGAATAGTTATAGGAGCAAGCAGAATTAGCAAGATCCACAAATAAAACACTGTGGGTTTGATTGAGAAAATTGTTACCGGGATAAGAACTTCTCAAACAATAACCAGAGAAATGGAAACTAAATGGAAAAGAGAAAGAACACATTTAAGAACGACAAAAATCGAAGGGCCAAAATATGGAAACAGAGAAATAAACACAGTTGGACAAGAATGGTTGAAGTGTATGAAATTTAAAGGAAAGGAATATCTCGATCAGTGAGAAGAGTTCAAAAAGTATAAGATTGCGAATAGAAAACTGTTTGTAAAACGAAATAAGTTGTGTAGAAACTGCCTAAAAGTAGTTCATGGGCTATAAACTGCAGTAAGAATTCCTTCTGTAGAATAATCGACTGTTCAAAGACAATTTACTGACACATGAGGAAATTGAAAGAGAAAAATCAGAGAATAGAATGATGACGAAAGAAATCAAAGAAAATAGTTGAATTTATCTGTGTTTTATTGAATTTGTTTATTTTTGTGTTTTTGTATTTAATTTTTTTGAGTTTTCGAATTTTTAAATGTAATAAAGATAAATTTGAATTGTTGTTTTACTTGGGAAAAATATAGAATTTTTGAAACTTTGTTGGAATTCATTCAGAAATCGAATCTATTATTAAAGATATTTATATAAAATAGATACAATAATATTAAAATATTAATATAATAATAAGTGATAATGGCAAAATAATATTGGTAAGTGAACTTAATAATAATAATTATCTATGGAATATAATAATTATGTATTTATAATGGGAAGCGAGAGTGAATGCGATCAAAAAATTGCGACGTAAATTAGAGCTTGACCGATTGCACTTTTTGCCGATTGTCCCGATTGCCGATTGTGCCGATTGTCTACGAATTTTAAATTTTTTAATCCTTGCTTGTTTTTGTGTTTTCAGGTCTCATAGTCACACCGTCTCAATGCTAGGCAGAAATTCACTGATGACACAGACACTAATCTACGACGCTACTTTACAAGTAGTGTCACCCCGTTATAACGTGTTATTGGAGAGGCGCAACGCGTTCGTCAGGCAGTATCTTGGTTGTTTGAAACGTGAAACTGAAATCAACAAAGATGGCGGCAAAGTATGGAGCCCAAGAGCGGACAACACGTGTTGGATTGAAATCAAAATCAAAGTTCAAAATGCGAGATTCATGCATGTAGCGTCGCTGTCTCGCCTCATGCCTGACTCATGCAGGACCCAGTAATCTGCAGTAATAAAGTTAATAAGTTATCTCTAGTTACAACTTACAAGACAAGGAAGGTTGCTAAATAAAATGTTATTAGTAGACATTGAAAAGTCGGGATCAGAATGTGCGATATTTTGAAGCGTGTTATACCAAGGTGACACGTACTGTAGTCTAGTATTTAAACCTTTATTATAAGTTTTGAAACTGAATTAATTTAACTTTATTTAACAGTCTGTTGTTATCGCTCAGTCCTATTTATCGCGAAAGCAAGACAACAATTAACAATACAACATGTGTTTTTGCATTTTATTTTAACATAAATAACAACAAAACACTAATATATTTGTTGTTTTTGGAATTTATATTTTGTTGTCGAGTCATATTAATGCCGAATTCGGTTAGTGTTCTGAAATCCTGAACAATCGCGCCGAATGGGTAGCCGATTACCGATTGTTCCGATTGTCTTGACAATCGGCCCGATTGTGAATGTTGGCGATTAATCGGTCAAGCTCTAACGTAAATTATCCACACCATTTTTCCAATCCTGGAATTCTGAATATTGATAGTCTAAATGCGGTCCAATGCAAATAATAACGAAAATATTTGTTTTATGCTCTATCATTGTGTAAAAATTTAATATATATATTTGTTTGACTTTTGACTTTTATAAAGTAAAATCATAAAATTTGCTCATAAATGCTTTTTAGTAGTGTTAAATAATATCAATAACATTAATAGGATATTTATAAAAGTTTTAGAATTTATTGTAATTTTACTCAAAATTTAAGAATAAAATTGATTTCACAAAATTGTAAAAAAATTTAAATTAATTTATTAATTTTGAAAAATAATCATTTGAAATGAACGAAATTTCTATTATGCATAGAGGAAGTTAATTAGATAATTATATACAACATATTACCTCCCGACAAGTAGTTTTAATGAATTTGTGACACAAATATCCAAAAGTGAAGCCAGAGTATACCCTGAAAATTTTATAGTCAACACAAAATTATTATATTTTAGAAATATGATTAAATAAAATAAATTCATCTATGCATAATAACTTTAAAATGAACAAAAAATATTCTACAATTTCAAATATTAAAAATCACAGATATCACGAAACTTGTAACATATTTTTTATTTTCATTTGTTTTGATTTTATTTTTAAAGTTGAAAAGCTGTGCCGAAAATTCGTGTTAAATAAATAAAAATATTGATTTATAGTCTAAAGACAAATGAATATAAAGAATATTGAAAAAAGAATAAAAAGAAAAGGTTTTACTGATAATTCCCATATCCATTTTACCAGTATCTTTTATAAAGGAATACACTTAACAATCAAACAATCTAACCTTATAGAAGTTACGGAACTCTTCTGGTCATAAGAAAAATCAGCCAAACACAAACATTATTTAAAAAAATCTTATTTAACAATAAAATGTGTATGAACATTGAAAGAAAAAAAGCAGCTATCCGAAGAAATTAGAAGGACTAGTGTAAAATATGACCTAGGTAAATCTGATTCAGCTTACAAACAAATAGGAAGATCCGATTAAAGCAGAAATCCTAAGAGAAACCGGCATGGCGGGTCTTAATATCCACAATTGACCAATACATAAAGAGTTAAACTATTTGTTAAAGAGTTAATTTAACCCACGGAATTCAGAATCAAATATTGTGTGTAGATATGTTTACATGATCTTTATTTGGACGATAGCAAAGTTGTGTTTATTGACGAGTTCATCACTAATTGCTCTATGCGAATACCATATGGAAAAAGCATTCAAGGAACATCACCTCGGAACACATAATAAAAATTCGCTCCAGGAATTATTTAGTATCAGTAGCTATATAAAAATAAGTAAAAACATAAGTATATGTATAAGTAAAAAAAATCAAAAAGTAAAAGTTAAAAAATTTATAAACAATTTACAATCAATATTTAGAGATGAATTATTGGAACCCAACCGGAAGGTCTAAAAAGTGGTTACAATGATAAAAAATAACAAAACCATATTAATCAATTAATGGCAACATTTCTAGCAAAAACAAAAGCAATTAATACAACCTACTGAAGAATAATAACTATTAAACATCAAAAAAGGAATAAAAACTAATAGAAAACATTAAAGGATTCATAAAAACAATAAAAACTAACAAAGGAATAAAAAGTGAAAAAGTTAGCAGAAATTACTAAATTGACTAAAAATTTATAGAAACAGATGAAAATTTAGAAAATAAGTGTAGAAATCGAACTAAATTCAAAACTTTAATAAAAAGAAAAAAAATCGAAATCAGAGAAGAGCCAACTAGCTAAATTTGGAAAAAACGTGTAAGCGTTTTGATTTATCGCATCAAAAAATATTTAGAAACCTACTATAATTTGATGTCAAATCGATACAACTTAGTCCCTTTTATTGACTAAATTCTAGAGTAATATGAAATAAAACCTCGAAATACCCTATCAATTTTTTCAATTGAAATTTACAGTCTCACAGTTCAAAAGTAACGTGGAGTTTATTTATTACTTTTTTATTCCTACTGAAATTTATTGAATTTAAATATGATTATTGTTGTTAAATATTGTTATCATTATATATTACTAATTTTATTAAATTTTACATGTTTCATCACCTATTAAAAGAAAATCATGATAATTTTCAGTAAGTATCATTAAGAGAAAGTAAAGGATTTTCGAGCTGATATGTTTAAGGAACCTAACCCGGGATAAATATTTTGTTTGTGCTCGAAGTACTCTATCGTACTATTCATCGCTAATTTTATTAACTTTTGCTATAATTTTTATATTGTGGTTTTCATATTTAATATTATTATCATACTATTTGACGAAGCACTTGCAAGATTCTAATATATCTCCGGATGGACACCAATGAAATGGACCAATAATGTTGAAGTTTAAAAACCAACATGTTTTTCTCACAAAATTTATCTCAAAATCAATGATAAAAAAGCAAAAAGGAAGGTCTGATAAACAGAATATAATAACAAATAGTTTATGATAAAACAAATGGCCATTAATGGAATTATTAAAATCAAGCACTATCTAGCAATGATTCATAGAATTTGACAGGAAAAATTCAGAAATATGTTTTGGTTTTGTGAATTAAAAAATTTCGATTTATATTTAATTTATAATTTATTTTACTCATCTTGTAACTATAAATTTATTTAAATACTTGGCTATATATTAATTTTTAGTCATTTGTTGATTATTGGTGATGATGAGCAATGTTGAGGGATCGATAATTCATCCCTGACATTCCTACATACAACTGCCCATGCGAGAAGCACTCGTCTGTCAAATCCAAAACTGTGATTTTGAGAGAATAAAGTTGAAAGTTGAAAATAGCGCATTCAACCTAGAAATGGCAACGAGAATGACATTTGCAAATGTCACGTCACTACTGTTCACCGTTAAGGAGTTCTTGTTACAAGAAGATAGACAAACATGCAGACACGTGTATTTTCTGTTTTATAGTATGGATATATGATATTTTATGTTAATTTAAAGAAATATTAAGAATAAAAGTTTAAAACAATTTCACTTATGTGAAGCACTAAAGCACTTATTATGACTACGGAAATTATTTAATAAATTATAAGAATGTATAAGTTAAAAAGCAAAAAAAGTTAATATTGATTTGTATTTATTAATCTATAAAAAAAATTATTTTAATCTTGATATTCATTCACCCAATCCTGTTTATCTTATTGAAAATCAACCAACCTATTTCTAGTCTCTGGCTGTGTGTTTGAACAACTTTGGCATCACAGCTTGCCACTGTATGAAGCAACACCGATCTTTTGCTATCGCTTGAGCACTCAAAGTTCTATAACTATATGAAACGATAAACTGATTAACAAAAGCAAGCGATGAACTTGTAGTAGAAAGTTAAGCTCGAAGAATAGTTATCAATGAGCTTAATTTTTACAAGGAATCCAAAAGTTATTTATGGATAATGATATAGCCATGATAATTGTCCATCAATAATCGAGTCATAGTCTAAGCCATGCTTAATTCAGATTATCGATTAAATCGAAGAGAAACTAAACCTTCAACCACAATCAATTTCAAAATAATTTCAATGATCAGAAACTGTTATAGACCAAAATAAAATTCGAAATAATGGAATACCAAAGACAAGGTGAAACTCGGCTACGATCAAAATTATAACATACACAAAAATATAGATAAAAGCAGAAACAGTAGAATATATAATATGTAATAATTGTACGAAAATTGGAAATAATTGGGAAATCAAATAATCAAAAAAATATACCCTAGCCTAGGTTCTTAAGTTGGTGAGAATTTATCTATCCTAAATTTTACCAATAACTAGTCAATATTTTTTTGGATATTTAATTTACAACTAAATTATTTTAAGATATATTATTATAAAAATATTATTAAAATATTATTAAATATATTATTAAAAATATATTATTATAAAAGCGCCGTAGTCACGAATTTACCAACTGATGGCGTGATAAATGAGGTTACAAATGAATTCACCAAAACCCTCACTATGAATACATAGAAGTTAACAAATAAATGTCGGATTTGTATGCAGTATGACTTCGTTGACGAATTTAGTGCATTTGTGAATTTAATAGAGTAATAAATAAATTTTAGTTATATTAATTAAAATAATTCATGAATAAAATAAAATTTTAATAAGTTTAATTTTACTTTAAAAAATTTGACATTTTGCATTTATAGTTTTAATACATTTGATATAACCTTAAATATTCTATATTGTTACATTTTCGAGTTGCTTTATGTATGTATTGAATTATATATTTGTCCGTAGCTGTATGACGCTTATTAACATGTATAGGTCATTTTAAATTACAACTTCATATTGAAGCTTCATAGCTGACAGGAAAAAATTGGTTAATTCTATTGAAAAAAATTAATTGTTTAGATAATTTTCTAACTAATATTAACCAATAAGCGATCGTTATAATTAATTAAATTATTTTAATTTTCATAATATAATAAAAATATTCTATTTCTGTAGTATTTTAAAAAGTAGAAAAATAATTTACTTTTGAATTGAAAATAAATTGTTACTTTTTATTATTTTTTAATTAAATTCTATATATCATAAGCATTAATATTTTAAATTAAATACAATTACTTGCTTTAACAACGAATTTGTGGAAAATGAACACGTTTTAGGTTAAATTTGTTTACAACATAAGTAAATTTAATTTGTTCATTAATTTATTTTCCTTATTTAGATTATAACATTTATTATATGAATACTAATTATAAAAATGCATGTTTTTAATATCTATGGTGGAATTTCAAGAAATATAATACAAACGGCCAAAAGTTTCCAATGGACAAAGATACTAACTGATCTCATTTAGCAAACGTATAATGTCCTTTTTTATCCAGTGTTTGGCCGTGTAGACGTATCTCACATATCTCGCTTGTAAAAAAAAGTGAATGGATAAACATCAAGCATAATTTTTTTATTTTGATGTTTTGGGGGTAAAATCAGTGTCGGCTTAGGAGCGATGGATATATGATAAATGCATAGGGCGGCATGATTAAGGGGCAGCAAATTGACCTATATTTTTTAAAGTTTTTTTAAATTTTATTTAAATAATTTTAAAAAATATTAAAAATTATAAAATGTTCTAATTTATATTAATAATTTGACTAATTTTAATGACTTTCAGAATTTGTATATAAAAAATATACATAAGGATAGATATCTATAATAATAATAAATATTTTGCAAATTTTTAAGTGTTTACAAGTATTTTCTTGCATATGGTTTAAGTTTGAGCTAACAAGTGTAAGCATTTAATAATTTTTGAAACTTGATTTAATTCAAATAAAAAGAAAATTAATTATCAAGTTGGCTGCTTTCCTAACTTCACAAAATCGTTAGTGTTTTCTTTTATATTTAAACCCCATATCTTTATTTTTTTTTGTGTTTTGAGTATTTTTGAAGAATTTCCAATAGCAATATATTTAATTTAACATAATTGCAATCAACCAACATTTACGTTAGGTATGTACAAATTTATATTTAATTCAACTATCATTAAATTTTCAGTTGTTTAATTAAATTTAATGAAGAAAAAGTAAAAAGTTTTTTAATTATGGACAAGAGAAAAAACTATCTGGTGCTGAATATCGTAAGCGAAAAGTTGAAAAGGAGTTGTCCATGAGAAACCAAAAAGGCAGTTTAAGAAAACTTCTAAGCACTGCAGAAACATCAAGAATATCTTCTGATTGCCTGAGTATGGCACGGACGTAACTAATGAAAATGGTAATATTGAAATATTAATTGAAAATGAGGTATATCCAAATCCAATAAGTGAAACTATTACTAGCAAACAATTATTCAGATATCTGGAAATGGCCAGAAAATACTGCACCAATAACTGATTTACTGGTACAAATCGGACCGGTGAGAATCATAGACTATGATTTTGCTGTATCTATTAAAAAAACTTGCTAATGGAGAGAAATACAATAGAGATTGGTTAGTGTATTCAAAATCGAAAGTGTTATATTCTGTTTCTGCTGTAAGTTGTTCTCCAAAAATAACTTTCCATTAAATCATCAAGGATTCAACGAATGGAAAAACACTAATGGGAGATTGAATATGCATGAAACGAGCTCAGGTAATATTAATAGCTTCGAAACGTGGAATGATATGATTAAACGAATAAAGTACGGATCAACAATTAATTTAACGCTCCAAAAAATACATTGGAAAAGCGTTTTAGAACGACTGTTTTCTTTAATTAAGTTACATGGTTCTCAAAATATTGCAATTCAGATAAATTATTCAAAGACAATGGAAATTTTTTGAAAATCATTGAATTCTTGGCAAAGTTCGATCCAGTAATGAAAGAACATTTAAGACGAATAAAAAATAAAGAAATATATCAGCACTATTTAGGAAAATATATTCAAAATGAAATTATACAGATTTTGGGCAAATCCGTTTCTCAGTATTTTTATTATTAAAAAGTTTAAATAATATGGGGGCGGAAAAATTTCTATGTGAACAGGGCGCCACAGCTGTTGAGCCGGTGCTGGTTAAAAAGCAAATATTATTAGAAGAATCGTATAAAATAAAATATATTAAAATTTTTGTATTCATATTATATAATTATTATTATAAAACAAGATGTCATCGAATAAGATTGACGAAATGATGTAGTTTGATAATATCGATTGTGACAAAATTTGGATATAGATTCTTACTTTGAAACAGGTCATGAGAAATAAGCGTTCGAAGACGAGCAATGTAAAAGTAGTTAGGAAACATCAATTAAGGACAGGCCCTCAAAAATAAGCAATTTATAACCTTTTTATAAATTGCAATTTATAAGCAATTTATAACCCTTTGTCCTTTTCTGTCCGTCCCCATTTCTCCCTTTTGCAAATACCCACTTCCCCCTTCTTAGAGACGTCCTTAATGGATGGTCCCTTAGTTCGTATTTTTCATTTTTTTAGTCGAATAAATAATTTTAAATCTCATCCATGTGATTTTGATAAGTTAATATAGTTTTAATACAACACTTATTTTGTCCATATTTATGCACATTTTATTTAAAAATTTTAAAGAAACTTCAAAGTAACCAAAATAATGTCCAACTAAACAGGCTAAAGAATTATCGATTATATTTTTATTTTTATACTATTATTACTGAGTCGTCTTGTAAAACTTAGTCAAATTATTTCTGTAATATTAAACCAAATGATGGTTTAATTTGATATATTCAAATTTTTTAATATCCATTTTGTCTAATTATTAAATACTTTTTGTTGCGTGTGATTAACATTGAAAATTAACACATTTCAAAGCCAATATTTTCAAAAATAAGAGTTTAAAATGTTTAATGAACGAAATAATCTTCTTTTATGTAGTAATATGTTTTTAATTGTTTAATAAAATATTTATGAATATTTTCAGATTTAGGGTTTTGTCTACCATGTTTATGAACTAATATTTTATTAAACTATTAAAAAAATACATCGATATGAAAATCCTTTAAAATTAACATTACCTGTATTAGTTTTTTCTTAAAGCACGGGCGATATTTTTATGCTATAGTCACCGCCATGCAATATGCTTGCTGCCCATAAATAGGGATATTGATTTTCGAGTGCAAAATTGTGCAAATAATGTTTTCATTACATCATAAAATCTAATTTTAGGTGTATTATTAATTTTTAAGTGCAAAATTATACAATAGAGTGCAAATGATGTTTATATGTAGGATTGTTGAGATTTGATGAAAATTGAAGAATTACATTAAATTTTAATTGCATTATTAATTTTTGAATGCAATAGTTTACAATGAAGTGTATAAATATTTTTAAATGAAAGATTTGATCAAATCTTTGTTGATTCATGTCGCGTGCTTGGTTATCAATCTCCAATTTTTATAATTTTCAAAAGATTTACTTGACAGATTATAACGATATATACATGCCCCACAAAATTTTAAAATATCTTTTCAAAAAATATTGATTTTCCCATCAAAGATATTTTTAAAATAATTTCATATATTATTCGACTCGGAATACAATTCTCTTCAAAAGAATATCAAAATGTATTGAGTTATTATTGGCAGTTGTTTCACACCTCAACGTTTTTGTGTACATCAAATATGTTCGAAAGTATTTGAATGTCATTCAACTCACCTTAAAATTTTTACAAGATGTTATATAAAGGTAATTAAACAGTATCGATTTTCTTTTTTGCAAAATTTGTATTATAAGTATCCAAAGAGTAATAGATATATAATTTAAAGTATTAGTATGTCATTCAACTCGTATTATCATGTCATATTGTTATGCATATCCAGGTATGCTGAGAAAATTTAAAGATTTATTTAATGTGTCGCAAGTCAAATAATGTTGAAAATTGCTGTATAATCGAACAAAAATTGAAACAGTATGCGGCATAATTCGAGGACAATTCTCAAACCATGAACAACAGCCGTTATGGAATCACGGAAAGCTGGAGCTGATGATTTCACAATCGATCAAATTAATAAAACATGGCTCTGGTTATTTTAACAGAGCGAACATCGTGGTAGCAGAACGTGGTTCAAGCTATCCAGCCAAAACAAAGTACATTTCTTTACATTTTTCGTTATTATTGAACTTTATGAAATACATAAAATTTTTATCCGTATTAATAATATAAAAGGTGAAACATTTTTCAATTGTTAGTCCATCGGGGAACAAAAAAGACGAAAGCTCTCAATTCATTATCAATTCTTAGGAGTCTCGCTTGGTTCTTGGGCTTGATTTCAGTTAATGTCGAAAAGCCAAATTCACGAAATCAAGATGAAAATGGAAACATAGGATAAACTTTCATCACAAACCAGAATTCTTCCAAGGACGAGTTCGTGAGCGTTTTTAGATAAAATAAGACATTTCGTAATTCAATCAGCTGCTCCTCTTCTTCAGTCGTCCAGCTGACTTATTCCATGATCGCAAGCGGATTGATCGATCACACAAGAAAATTTGTCGATGTCAAGCGATGTAAAATAATGTTGAAGAAACAATTGAAGTTCACTTCGAGTATTCAAATTTCATTGCCGATTTTCTACTTATTTTGTGATTCGTAAACAATTGGAAAGCATTCTAAAATTCCTTTCGATATTTTGCTTTCCACAAGGACAGTTTATCATTAATGACTGTTTAAATATCATGACACATATTTTGAGAAACACTACGCTAGTGGCATAGTATCAACATCGCATGCGACGAGTGTATAGTGGTAGAATGCTTTATAACGGTATACAACAATAGAATACGAAGTGTCTATCTTTAGAAATATATGTTCATTGATGCACACCCAGTAAAGTGAATTCTTGATAAGAGCGACTTCGATAAAAGAAACCCACACAATAAGAGCGACTAAAAATTTTTTTTAAAAAAAAGCGTATTTTGCGAATAAATTATGTGATACCGTGATGTGCCATTAGTCGAAACATATCTAGTTAGATTTTTGACGTTAAGTGTTATATTAAAATATATATGCTATGTTAAAATCCTTCTTGATTACTTTACAACCTATTTAAGAATAGCAAAGATGTTCTTTTTCACTTATATAAAAATAATACATAGGTACCAAGATCGATTAACGGTCCCGAACAGTTGAGTTATTGAATTCTAAATTAAAAAAACCTACTTAACTAATTAAACGGATACCTGAATACATTACATCGATTTTTATAGTTACTTTTGTTGATTTAAATTTGCTTTTTAATAACTAAAATTGCCTTTTAGTTCAAAAAGAAAAATAATTACATGCTGACAATTTAAATTCAAGTCTAAGTTTTATTTTTTGATTTGATAATAGCGATAATTCCTTGTTATTGGCAACTTTTAATCAAAAATCAATTCATGTTAGGTCGCTTTTATAGAGAATTCATTGTACTACTTTCAAAGGTTATGTTGATATCAACACCAAACTGGAAGCTGAATCAACGAATAGTTTGAGTAAAAATTATTATAAGCTGCTCAATTACAAACCGTAAAAGTTTTAGGCAAAACGGTAGAAATTTTACATGGAAAAGAATAAATTTAATCTTGTGTATTAACCAACAGAAAATGATTAAATATGTCTCAAAGCCATTTTCCTGAAAAAGCATCATGATAGCAGGAAATTTAATTGCATTTATTAATTTATATAATAGCCCAGGTCTATCTGTAATTAGACGCGATAAAATACAAAATTACTAAATAGTCTACTTATATTTTTTAAACTTATCAGTAACTAATTATTGCCAAATTTATTGATAAGAATTATTATTATTGTTAGCCCAGATGCGGTAAACGTTTTTTGGTTGCTTTTAATCCATTAAAATGCGCCGTATTTTCTGTCATTAATCTGATGGCGGAATAACACCGTGCGTTACTGATTTATTTGTCGTCACTGTGAAATTAGTGTAGTTTTAATTATACAAAATCGAAACCTGATTTCAATGCATAAATTATTTCATGAAAATATAATATAATTTCAAATGACATAAAATTCATAAAGTCAAAAGACTGTAAGTATGTAAATGAATTGTCAATTTTTAGAAAATATATAAGTAATCTCATTGGATTTATAATGATGATTTAAATTATTTTAATTTGTATATTTTCAAAGTCGAAAAAAAGTACATGACATTGTGAAAATCAATTTAGTCTATAATTAGCTGTGTTAGATTTAAATATGACCAGTGCCGGCTTTTGAGGGGCACCGAAATATGCCACTTTTTGTCCTTTGTTATTTCTTATTTTAGCTGTTAATAATGAAAATTTGTCTTGTTTCTTGTTTTGAAAAATTTATGTAACTATATTTTGTTTCATTACCCTTACACTGTCTCCGTTTTTCAGGTAATTCAAGGCCCTTATAATGCAATCAAATGATGCTCTTATTTAGATTAGTATCACAATAGAAATATATACATTTGGGAAATATAATTTCTTTGAAATTTAAATGAATAAGGAGGGCAACCCAAAAGTCAATTTTTTAGAATATTTTGAAAACCACTAATTCTTAATTACACAAAAATTACTCTTGCAGTTTGAAAATATAATTTTTTACGTCTAAAAGCAGTGCCATCGGAAACAAACAAGATCTAAAGATTTTGAATCTATAGGGTTGCCTCTTAATGTTACATTGACGCGGTGGGGAGCTGACCGAAAGTACCATTCTACAGCGCTGATAATCTTCGACAGATAAAAAAATAGTCGAGAAATGGGATGATGAAGGCATTTTACTCTCAAACTGCAAAAAATTACAAAAAGAAGCTTATTTGTAGATCTCGTTTCAATAAAATCACGATATAGTGAAATACTACCTTTAATCAAATAAATCGAATCCATAAGATACACAATATTTGAAGCATATAAGGATTTTTTTAAGTTGAACTTTCAAATGATATATAATATATTGCTTCTTATATCAGAAAGAATTATCGAAAATGATATGGTTTGCAGAGCAAATGGAGAAAATACTAATTTGCCGCCGTATGCATATGTTTAATAAAATACAATGCTACTTTAACTGCTGTAAAAATAAGTATTTGTGTTAGAAAAGCTACTCTAAAGATAGAATTTTTTACGGAAAAATGTTTTCAAATATCTGCTTTTATATTTCAATAAATAAGATTGTTTATGTTTTTATTGTGGTGCGTTTTGAATATATATATAGTTAAATATGATATAAAATTTTGTCTTAACCATGACAATTTATATTCATGAAATACTTTAAAGCCGTTTTTTGCTTCAATTTATTAGATAAAAACTTAAGTTATTTAATTTTTTAG
This sequence comes from Schmidtea mediterranea, assembly GCA_022537955.1. Taxonomy (NCBI): domain Eukaryota; kingdom Metazoa; phylum Platyhelminthes; order Tricladida; family Dugesiidae; genus Schmidtea; species Schmidtea mediterranea. Next base: position 69,242,063 of record CM039679.1, on the reverse strand, counting down.
TCATTTTTTTGATATATTAAGTCAATTTTGGGTTGTCCTAATACTAAGTTATAAAAAACATACCATATGACCGAGAAAAATATGAATGTCGAAAAAAAGCTGTCTGGCCACGAGTACAGAAAAAGAAGAGCAGAGATAAAAAGTTCATGTGTATTGACAAATTTGTCGGACAAAAAAGGCAAGATGTCCAGAAATATAGAAGAACTATCCGTGGTTTCAAATTATACTGAAAATCCTACTATCTCTACTGTGCTGATCTGGCTGAGCCAATGGTAGTTCTTGAAGATAACGACGTCATAAGTGCATCATCAGTTCAAAGCCAAGAGATGAAACTGTTAGATAATAAAAATGAAAAAGTTCTTGTACTAAAGATTAATAATGAGAAAAGCGTGAAAACGACACAAGAAACACTGGTGTTATTAGATTGGGACTTTGCCAATTCATCTAAATATTAAAACTATAGACCATTTAATTAAAATTGGTCCTAAACAAATCATCATTGATAAATACCCTACAGATGAGGCCGGCAGATATTTTTCAAGCTCATATTACAATAAAAAACTTTCAAACGGTGAAATTTTTTGCCGCAGATGGTTAGTTTACTCTGTATTTAAAGATTCTATATTTTGTTGTTGCTGCCAACTTTTTGACAAAAATTCAAATTCAAAATTAGTCTGTGAAGGATTCGAACAATGGAAACATTTGTCTGAAATGACTGGAATTTATGAGAATAACACTTCTCATAGGAAATGTTATCAACAATAAGCAGAAACTGAAATGAGAATGAAATCAAGCCAAACAATAGATACCGTCAAATAAGACGAGGTACAAAATTAGAGCAAATTTTTATGATTTATCATATATCGGATTTAAGATATGCATAAAAGTAGTATAAATACAACTACCTGTACTGTAATACTTTATTTTATATAGGTTGTATAAGACGACCCACAATTTTCAAGGGTGATTTTTTGACTTTAAGGGTCATCTTATACGCCGAAATATACGGTAAGTAAGAACAAAAAATGATTGAAAAAGAGTTTACGATAGCAAAATGTTCTTCTTCGATTAATAAATATTTCTATGTATCTTGCAAAAAATAATATAGCTTTTAGGGGTAGCTCTGATAAACTATATACACCTCAAAATGGCGAATTCTCGGAACTAATGCAATTGCTTGAAAAATTTGATCTTGTGATGCAAAACATTTAAAACTTGCAGTTAAAGGCGATATTTTGGATCATTATTGCGAGAAGAGGATTCAAAATGAATTAATAGAATTAATGGCTGAAAAAAGTGAATGATGTAATTCGAAAAAGGGCCTTTAAACTCATTTATTACTCTATCATTGCTGATTGCACTCAAGGCATTTCTCACAAAGAACAATTATCGCTTACAATTCGATTTGTTGATTTATCAGATGATCTAGTGGAAAACAAAGAATGCTTTGTGGGGTTCGTTGCCGTTAATAATTTTACTGGTTATGGACTTACAGTAATTTTGATTGAGACGATAACTAAGTTCCTAAACTCAGTAATTGTAGAGGTCAAGGTTATGACAATAGGTCGAATATGAAAGGAAAGAATATTGATGTGTAAAAAAGGATTTTAAATATAAATCCTTTGGTTATGTATGTGACATGTGGAAGTCACAGCTTAAATCTTGTTTTATGCGACTTTGCGCAGTCTTCAGTAAAATCAGTAGCGTATTTTGACATTATTCAAAGATTGTTTAAACTATTCTCTGATACTGTCAATCGATGGAAAATCTAACTGATCACGTACATATATTTTCCTTAAAGAAACTGACACATATTGGGAGGCAAAATAAATGGTGTAAAAGCAGTTCGATATCAAGTTAATGACGTTCACGATGCTTTAATTAATTGATCTGAAATTGTTGGTTATGATCATGATATAGCACATGAGGCAATCACACTAGCAGAACAATTGAAGCATTTCAGTTTTTTCGTGTCATTAATTGTGTTGTACGATGTTCTTTTTCATATCAATGTTGTTAGTAAAAAACTTCAGGCAAAAGACATGGACATCTCGGATTTCGCACAAATGCTGTTGATTATTAGAAGGGTATAGAAAAAACGGTTTTAAGGAAGCCATTATCACAGCAAAAGATTTAGCAGATGAACTAAAGATTGAATCTCAATTTAAGTCACCGAACAAAATGAGCCCATCGTTTGTCATGAGAAGAATTTAGAAGTTGAATTCTTCAATCCGCTGTTGGATACATCTCTAAGGTCAATGAAAGAAAGATTTGTACAGTTAGATGAATATTCAAAAACTTGGGGTTTTTTGTTTAATGTAGATACTTTGCCTAAAAGAGAACTTCTTAAATTGTCTACCGCCTTCCAAATTAAACTCACAGTACAATAATAAATGACATTTACGGTATACTACTTAGTAATGAGTTAATCAGGTACTTTCATTTCAGGTACAGTTAAGAATAAAATTACTCCGCACGTCGTGTTAAATTTTATAAATCAGTATAATATCCAAGAGTTACATCAGAATGTCTGGATTGCCATGAGAATTTTACTAACAATTCTTGTGACAGTCACAAGTAGAGAAAGTTTTGCAAAACTGAAATTACCTATCTAGGGTCTACAATAAAACAGACTTTAGACAGATATGGACAGGTACTTTATCTTTTGAAAATGACATCGTCCAAAATCTTGACTTTTCAGTTATGATAAAAGATTTCACCAACAACAAAACCCAAAAAGTTGGTTTCCAGTAGTAATTAAAGTTATTTTGTATTATTGTTGTGTTTTATTCAGGTTGAATGTGTTTTATGCTATTTTTGTAATCTTTGAAGTTTATATATAAATATTATACACATTCTGTCTGAACACTGTGACATAATTTATGAGTTTTTATACTAAAAAATAATACATAAAAATAAAAAGCAATGTTTCAGTTTTGAGGGCGGCAAGAAAAATCCGTCTGAGGGCGCCAATAAGGCTAAGGCCGGCACTGAATATGAACGATGCAAGCGAAATCTGTCAAAAAACGAAGCAGTTGATATTTCAATGGGTTGTATTTAGTACTTTAGAGACTCAAAATGCCTAGAAGGATCAAGTTACATCTGTCAAACTGTATGCGATTCAGATCGTAGAATAAACTAAATATCGACGTCAATTCAAATTGAGTATTTACATAGTTACAGGGACAAGGATTCCTTATTAGTATTTAAGTTGGAAAGGTTTTGATCTGCAATGATAAATGACGATCTATTAGATTCCTTTTAAAGTAATTAGATTCCGTCTTTGGAAAATGGAAAGACGATATTACAAAGAGGTTACAGAGACTGGGTATTTTAAAAACAAAAATGCTATAGTTTAATAGGTAATTCGAATACAACATTGTTAGAATGGATTAGAAATAGGAATCCCGATTTCCGATTGTACAGTTTTCAAACATCTAAACTCGGCCTTACAAATGATGATAATAAAAGGGTTTCGGTGAGAAAGAATGATATCATGGCATATGTTCATTATATGATAGCAAATTGCGGTAAATTGAAAGGATAACCATCAAACTGCTCATCAAATCAGCAACATATTTGTGATTATCATTGCTGTTATCATATCAGTTTAATAAATGTATACTCATATTTGTTTGTGGTTATTATTTATTGTTATATTCATAATTTAAATAAGGATTATAATAAATAAACTGACTGCCCACTAGGCAGGTGTAATGGATGTTAAAATATGTAGAACATATAAAATAATAATAATAAATTTCAAATAAATAAAAATAATTAATAATTATACTTCCAGATCTCGCTCGTCTCGGGATCTCGGAATCTCGGTCTCGGCAATACGAGATTCCATTAAGAGATAGAATCAAAAACGAGATTTAAAAAAATCGAAAAAATTTAACATAGAAATTTGCTAAATAAACCATTTAGTACTTTTATAATTTAACACCAAAACTTATTTTTAGCATATTGCTATGCTTTTTCGGTAATTATTAGAATGTTATTTAAATGTGTTTTATACAATAACAACGTTAGTCAGTTTTGACGGGAAAAAACTGTTTACTAAATATTCTTCAGAAAATTAAAAATTTGAACAAATCATTGAAAATTTGACAGTAATTAGAATATGTTTAGACAACGAGGTTAGTCAGTTTTGATGGATATAAATCAGCCATAAATAAATTTAAAAAGGCTAGAATATGGAGAGTTGCGAGAGGAACTTACACAAAATGGCAAAATCATTGCAAAATTTTGAAAAACGACAAATTCACGGTGAAATGCAATCTTTGTTCTGATGACGCAAAAGACAAGCTCATTAAAAGAACAGATTACAACACAAAACAGATGCATTCTCACTTGTGGATGTTTCATCAATATCGATACGTTCAACCAGAAAAATTATAAGATTCTGCTGCAACTCAATCTCAGCGAAAAACGATCAATACATATTTCAAAGAAAAACTCAGTTTAACTGATGAAATTGTTGCAAAACTGGCTGCAGACGTCGGCCTCAGTTTTAAACAAATCGCGAATCCTTTGATGCAGAAGTTGATAGAAAGTTACACTAAAGTGGAAGCACCGAAAAAGGACGAGAAGGTTCGACAGACCGTTTACAGAGCTGCCGCACTAGTGAAAAATAACATTAAAAACGACATTCAGTTGATGAAATCGCAAGGAGCTAAATTTTCTTATGTCAGCGATGAATCAACATTCAAGTAAATCAAAGTAATAAAAGTTCATCTTTTCGGGCCGAATGGTTACAATCATAATCTGGGAATGATTGAAATGGGTAAAGAATGCGACGCTAAAACACTATTGAGGTTACAAAATCAACAATTGGTAATATTCAAGATTGATTCTGACAAGTATTGTATTGGACTAACTATGGATGGCGCAACTGTTTGTATCAAATGCGGTCGATTTTCTAATCGAATCTACCACATCTGTTACGATCACGGTATCCACAATTGTGTGAAACGCGTTACAACTCGAAAAAAACCAAAATAAATTTCTGTTGGACGTAGTTGGACGTAGAAATTGTTGGTTCATCAAAGGGTTCTGGAAATGTTGCAAGCAGTAATGGTATGATAAGAACAGTTGATGGGTCTCACAGTTCCGATGAGTCAGATTCCGAGAGTGATGGTTGTGATGTCGCAATAACTGACGAAGAAATAGTCGCAGAAGAGTACGAGTATGACCCAGCACTGAGTATTACAAAAACTCTAAAAGATGTACGAGAAGTCATCAGAAAGTTCAAATATAATCCCAATTTGGACAGTCTTGAAGGAAAATGCTACTTTTCTCGGAATCGATTTCAAACCACTAGCCGTCGACGTCAAGACACGTTGGAACAGTTCATTGAAAATGTTAACTGTCTTCAATGACATGATGCCAGTTGTGAAAAAACTCAAGGATTATGGACATAATTGGCATGAATACTTGGAATCTAGTGTTCCTGAACTCATCTCAACTCTGCAACCATGTAAATTGGCAATGGATGCCATAAGTAGCGACGATCGGATTTGAACATGGCAGAAAGAGCTTTGGAATTTTTGTTGAAAGAAATGCACTTCAGCAGAAATGCTTCCTGAGAGATCGCTTGGTAGAAGAATTTGAGACGGAGATCAAGAAGAGATGACCTAAATTAACAGTGAGTCTTCTCAAGTTTCTGAATAATCCAGGAGTTCTTAATGAGAATAAGGAATATCTATTTACATAGTCCAAAAAAGAGGAAATTTTTAAAGGAGGAATCAGACTTTGGCAAAAGCATTATTTTATCAACGATAGCGATGGTGGTGATAACGATGATGTCGAAGTCGAAAAAGTCTCAATTGTCTCAACTGAATCCCAACAAAAAAACGATGATGTTAATGATCCCAAATCACGATTACTTGCCTCGATGAAACGACGGACGACATCGAATTTCGTTCCAAAACTGCCTAAAAGGAAGAAGCCAAGTCCAAAAGCTATTGATCCTAATGACCTTACTGTTGAGGACTTCAACAAATATATTTCAACAGGAATCAAATCAGAAAAGCTCTCCAAACTCGAAAAAGGATTGAAACTTTTCAGAGGAACGTCGATCCGAAGCGAACAGAATTTCTCAATTGCTGGAAACCACCGTAGCAAGAGACGAGAGCGAATGACCAGCGTAACTATGAGTGATTTGAGTGTCCTTAAAAGTTACTTTCAAAAGAAACGTTTATTTGTCGATTTAGCATGTATAAAACTAAAATAAAACTAAAAAAATCTGTTTTTTTAAAAACAATTAATCATTTAATGAAAAATCTCGTTTTAGTCTCGGTCTCGTACGAGATCTCGTCTTGGAAACTTAAGTTCTCGTCTCGGAAAACTGAGATTATAAAACGACCAAGATCCTGGAAGTATAATTAATAATTTAAAATTTCGCTTTATAAACTCATTGATATGAAATGAGATTAGTTACTGTTATTTAATAAGTAGTATTTGAATACAGTGGCCAAGAATGTACAATTTCAGAGAGTATCGCATCAAACACATCTAAATTTCGAACTTGTTAAGTGTATCCCACACGTATTAACACATATATGAATCCAACATGGTTTTGTGTGTGCAATTGTGATGCTTGTTCCTTTCTTTTGTTAGTTGATAGTTAACGTCATTATTAGGATCAACAAAATCGAGAGAATGATTCATCGTTTGATGATTAAATCCGACACCATTAAAACGAACAATTTTATTATAGTATTGATCTGACATAATAGTAGTTCCTGGAAATGTGTAGATATTCTATCTGGAACAGTAAACCTATAATATTCACGCGTTCGTCGAAATAGTCTTCTGTGACCCGAGCTCTGGAATTTACACCCGTAGATCACATGGCAGATATTAGCATATTAATCCCGGTGAATAACCTGAAGTACTTTCGGGTGTTAGTTGAATCTAAATGTCTTAAAACTGCAATTCTTTATACCAGTCCCACCAAAAAGATTTAAACAGCATGTGAATCTACATCGATCAATTATATCGAATATGCAGCTTTTAGAATATAACACATTCAAAATCGAATTAAATAGAATAAGATTCCCATGGCTTTGGTTTAAATAATTATATAATTTTTAAAATTTTATTTTAATTCAAAAGTGCGAGATACATAAATGATTTAAGTCTAATGCATAAATTCTCTCACCTAATATTGCATTGAAAGTAACACTTCTCGAATTTCGTTTGATAATTAACATAAATAAAGGAAAAACAAATATCATCAAAAATGCGAATATCTAATAATTATTATATTAATCTCACATTAATCAATATTCTCACTAGTAATATATATGAAGGAACGTAACTTTCAGAAACTGGATTTGAATATAGCCACCATTCTTCGTCGTGTATTTTGCGCATTCTTGGTTTCATAAAAGCAGTTGCTCTATTACTCAATAACTTGCAATTTATTATTATAAAAAAAATACAATTGAATTAAAAATAAAATAAATCTGAAGAAAATCTCAAAAATAAATTCATATTTATGCATAATTAGAAGTCGCAATTAGAAGTTGGAATTGTTCTAAATATGATTTTCATTTAACTATTTTGTAAATTAAACGTTACTTCTAAAAATATGATGACGTAGTTATTACAAAACCTCAATTAATAATTTATATAAATTTGAATAAAACTAAAACTGAAACTGCAATGAGCATAATGATTCCGGATTAAAACAAAAATGAATTGTATATTTTAAAATTTTCTATTTGAATCATTATTACAATAAATTATTTCACTTTAATTAACATTTTATTTTATTCAAAAAGAGATAAAATTAAAATAGTTGCATCTAACTCATTTTTAAGCTAATTAAATTCCATCAATATTTATTTCATAAAAAGTGCGAAATTATCAATTATTCAAACAAAATAATTTTAATATCTTAATTCTCCTCTTCTTAAGATTTTCTCAACTTCTTCAGCCACTCGATTCTTCTTTCTTTCGTTCTGCCTTAGGAATGAAGTTCGACTTGAAGCGGATGTGGGGTTAGTGGTGTTGATGACCTTAACCCCAGTACATACAATATTTCGAGCCCGCCAATGGCTAAGGTTTAGTCCTATGTCGGGTTCAGCGGACTGCCGTTAGAAGGCCTCTGTCCGTCTTGCATTTACGTCCCTTTAATATCTCCGCTTTGTTGGGCCAGCACACAAATAGCCTTGAGAATTGTTTAAATGCATCAGTAATACAGCACGAAAACCCAGCACCAAGATAACTTAAAATACAATATATAACACCAATTAAACACTTTAAAATCTGAGAGAATATAAATAAATATAAAATCAAAAACATAAAAATAAAATTAAAATAATAACAAAATGCACCAAGATTCGCACGATACCTACACAAATATAACAAGAAAACACAACAAATTCGACGAAATTGAAAAAATTAATAAAAGTTCATTAAAATGAAATTTAAATCGAAAAATTTGAATTAGTAATAATTCAATAAAAATCTTAAATAAAAAATTATAAAAATAAATCAAAAAATAATAAAATTAACGAATAGAATTTACTAGAAAATAACAAGGTCGAATTTTGTTTTACTGCATCAAATTTCACACGCGAGAAAAATAGGTATAAATACCGATGTGTTTTCACAAATTTTCAGTCTTATTTTTCGGAGAAAAAATTTCATTATAGAACTGTATAACTGGTTGTATAACTGGTTGAGAGCCGTGCATTCAGGCAATTAACACGGGTAAGTGTTTTGCCTAAACACGATCACTCTCAACTGGTGCAATATTTATTAGTTGATTTTTTCGAAGAGAATTGATGGGTAATTTTTCAATTGAATTTATGTATGACTTTTCAGATCGAATTGGTGGATGATTTTGTTTTTTCGGATTGAATTTGTGGATAATTTTGTTTTTCCAATTGAATTTATGGATGATTTTTTGAATCAAATTTGTGGGTGATTTTTCGGTTGAATTTGTGGATGATTTTTCAGAATGATTTATCGAATTGAATGTATGGGATTTTTGAAGTGGATTTTGTGGAATGGATGCAATGAATTTCAGATGTGTGTGGCCGATGTAATATGCTGAATGAATGTTTTATATCTGCAGCCTTGGTGCATCGAAACTTTTATTCCAAATGCTATGGTGAATTATTATTTGTTATTCCTTTTCCGGCCCACAGCCAACACATAACGCAAGAAAGCAAAATCTACATAGTACAGATTCGTGTAAGTGCGTGGAAGATCGCCAATGATATGTACCCGTGAAGACTTAGCGTGCGGAACGCAGGAGTTGGAACGTCAATATTATCCGTACATAGGGGAAATTGGAGGGTAAATGAGTAGTTTATTGGCTGCTCCTTCACCATCCGTTTTCTGTAAAATTGACATAAATTTTTAACAACAATCGGCTCAAAATCTCTAACACCGAGTAGTCCAGTGGGCACTCATTAACTATAATATGAACATAAATAGATCTTAAGGACAAAAAGAGGGAATGGGTAGCGGGGAAAATTGCAAAATCGTTGCAACAGTTAAAATGAATAGCCATCAGAAAAAAATTAATCCGAACGACCAAAATCATTAAAAATAATGTTTTTAAATAAGAATTAAATTAATTAATTTGAGTTGAGGCGGAAAATATGGGCGGGACGCTGCTCAAATTTTCCGAACTAATTCAAATACTTAACAAAAATAGTAACGTAAAAATGGAATGCGTAAAATAAGGGCGGAACGCTGCTAAAATTTTCTAATTTACAAAAATACTTTATCGAAAACCGAAAATTATAGATGGACTACGGCTAATGTTGTATATCAATAAAAAATTTTAACGCTGAAGAATAAGGAAGGATCCCTACAAAATCTTAATAAATATAACGATAATGATAAGGGTAATGGTAATTGTGGTAATAATAATATTGATAATGATAATGATGATAATGGTAATAGTAATAATAATAATGGTATTTGTAGTAATGATGATAATAATTATGATGATAATAATAGTAGTAATAATAATAGTAGTAAAAACAATAAATATAATGGCAGTTATAGAAATAAAAATAATAATAAAGGTAATATATATAGTAGTAACAACGATAATGCTAGTAACAATGATAGGGAACATTGTAGTTATAATAGGGATAAGGGTGAAAGATATAATGTGGGTGTATTTAACATAACCAAGGGTGTACCGACCAAAGAATAATCTTCGACATGGACAACGATAAGAAGGACTATGAGAATGGACATAAAGATAGATGGTATGAGAGTATAGGTTAACATTTGAAAGAGATAGGAGAATAATGGGACCTAAGAATCAAAAGCGAGCACAGGTCTTCTATCGACAGCTCGTTGAACCCGAGGGTTGTCCGGGCAATTACAGTACTAGCGATAATACTCAATTTTTGCGGACAATCCACCACTTGAACACATTACCAACGTTGCTTAGCAACGGGTGCCAAGTGGCGATCAGCATCATTTTGTATGGCGTTACTAGGGTCACCAGAAAGTCAAGCAAGATTTGAAACCCTGTAACCCACCAGCTTTAATTTGCTCGCGTATGCTTATTATTGTAAATGCAAACAAATTATCAATAACACATTTTTATTCCGTCAGTACTTCAATTTTAGTTTATCCATCATTTGCTTCCGCCTTGGGCACATCGTCGTAAGCGCTCCGTTCTGCCTGGCCTAGCGTACGGGTGCGATCGTTTGTTGGGGTATTTTGATTGATCCTGGTCACGATAAGCCAGTTGTGCCGGTGCAAAGACTAAAGGGTATGTCACTGCATTACCCTCTTGGCACGCTGATAGAGCAACTTCCAAACCCTTTATTTGCTTCCGATGGGCTTGGTTTAACGATTTCTCATCTTTCCAACCCTGTTGTGCCGCAGTGAGTCTGTGATATACGCTTTTCATTTTTTCTGGATTCGCCCAGATGGCTTTTATTTCTTGGAGTTCACGGCTTTGTTGAAGGAGTTGTCGGTGAAGGTGCATATTCTCGTGTGGGAGCTCCTTCAGTTCTCGGTTGAGAATCCTCGTCGCTTTCATTTCTGAATTAAGAGAAATTAGCTAAGTAATCATCGTTGCCATTGTTGATTTAAACACATTAATGGACTTAGTTGCCCCTATCCCGAGTATTTTAGTGCATAACATTTATTTCATCAAATTAGTGACCTATGAGTTTCGCGGCCGTCGTTTTATTTAATTAAATTCGTTGTTAATTACTTGATAATAGAAATTTCCTTCCTCGTGGCGGTTAAGTCCTACGTTGTGGACGACACGTTCTTAAATAGAGTAATTAAGCTTGTTTTGTATTTTATCAAATTAGTATTTATTTCCGTTCATTAACAAATGCTAGTAAACAGTCAAAATGACCAATGATATTTATTTCAAAATACAAGCTTATCCGTTTAAGTTCATCTTTGGTCCTCGGAATTGGCGTTACGGCGAACGCGACTGGAGAAGGCCCATTGTGGGTGTCGGCTGGCATAAGCATGCTCGTCCTGTTGCCTCGGCCCAAGTCGATTACGAAGAGCTGGTTAAATCAATTTCTCGGGCAGGATCAACTTTGTTGGAGCGGCCATTTGTGGGAGTCTTGGGTCATCTAGTTCAAATGAGACCCCATAATCCGGAGGATATCCGTCGGTACTGGGAATGATCCCACTCGCGATATCCCGATTTATTTGGGCCAATCGCTGCCTGGCCAGAATCGCCTTCTTGTGGTACTTCTTCTCCATTTCTTCCATTTTCATTTCAGTATACTCGCTTCCCGTGCCGGTTTCCTGCCCGGTTCCTGCCCGGTTCCCGCTTGATGGCGATGCTAGGTAGCTCAATCTCGTCTCCGCGATCGTTTGGTCATCGGGGCCAGCTGGCTTCTCCATTAGTAGTAACGACATATCCCTGGTCCTACAATACCTGTCTGTATCGTGCGGCTGAATTGGGGGAAATCTGCAATGTCAATCGGGAGTCGTCGTTCCATTCTCCGTGCGGATTTCTGCGGTCTGAATAAGCGACATGAGTAATCGTAACTTACATCTTAAGAATTCATTTATAAAAAACAAGGAAATACAGAGTGATCATGAAATAATCTATTTTTTCTACGCGGTCTTATGGTGAATATGAATTTAATTGTGTGATAAAATGAGAATCATGAGTATATCATACCTCGTTGTATCTTTCTGTTCTGCCTGATGGCGTCATTGTTCGATATTTGATCCTGGGTAGGGCCTCTTATTCGCTTTCTAGAGTCGCGTCCACGGTCAGTGTTAGTTAAGCGAGAGTTCGACATGATTATCGGTTATGAATTTTGGTAAATTTAATGCTACTTTTATAGTCGAAATTGTAGTTTTATTATGACGTGGCTGATTAAAACCCCCTCTTTATTCGCGATCAATTGTTGATTACAGATCAATTTAGTTTATTTCTGTTGAATTTTGTTTTCTATGACGTGGAATTCAATGCAATTATAATTTCGTATTTACTAAATGGTCGGGAATATTGACTATTACTCCATGCCAGTTGTTGATTCAATTTTTTACCACCTGTCATTATGTCGTATCAATGATCAGGGCTACGACTAGTCTATAATTGAAGTATTTATACTTTTACTGAGATCGCTTAATTGTTTTCTGTTGACTAAATGAATCGGGATATTTTCAAATTTGTCATTAATCAAGGAAATGGGTTTAGGTTACGATCCTAAACTGATTTATCTCCGATATCCTTCTCTATTCGATGCCAACTAGGAGTGAATTGTTCCTTGGGCTTGTGAAATCTAGTTCACCTCTCTGCCGATGTCTTACTCCCTTCCCGATCCAATCATCTGTATCGGAGTATCATCAGAGGTACAATCAGTCATTAACGAAACGTCGACGGGTTCCTACGGATGCTACGATTTCCATACCAGTGATCGTGATGTTAGTTTTTCTATGAATGAAATTTATCAAGATCTCTCTCGGTCTCCAATAATTCTCAATGGTATACCTGTCCTGGGTATTCGGCTCTACGTCCTCGCCATGAAGAATACTGTCGTATGGTTCCCCTCGATGTCCGCCCTTTAGTGATGAATCGTTGGATGATATCACGTCATTAGATTTTGAATTTTAATTAAATCGAATATTTTGGTTGTTTGGTTCTCGTGGTATGATTCATGGTTCAATTTTATTCAGTGAAGTAGGGATCTACATTTCATTACTGGTGTAGTAATTATGGTTGTCCTGTTTGTTTTTAAATGCGTATTAATTTTAATTGAGTTTTCTTGAGATCTACTCTATCCTCATTTCGGAGTTTATTCAAATATTAACATAAGTTCTGACTATTTTAACAGCAATTTAATTGTGTTGAGCATTTACGTCTAATTTATTCGAATTTATTGGTTACTCCTTTTATTATATTCAGATAAATATTATTCTGGTCCACCCCTATAACGAATAGAATATTTACGTTCGAGGCCGTCGTTACGCACGACGGAACTCTCACAGGCACACACTATAGGCGGAGAAACCGCACTTACACAGTGTGACTAGTTAAGTAGGAATTTAATGACTTGTGTATTGTCTGGCTGTGGGCTAGAAAAATTTCGACATAGAAGAATCTCCTTTTTAATTACATATATTTTCGAATAGATATATATTGCTCATTCATACATTCAGTTACACGAAAAAAGGATTCCTACACAAACGATCAAGTAGAGCTTACATATAAGTTTGCTTGATTTCGTACTGTGGAAATTATTGCCGAGAGTTGCTCCTTAGAAAGTGGCTTGCTCACTAAGTGAAAAATATAAGTGATTGATTTTGTTTTTTTTTCTGTGAAAATGGATTGGTATTTATACCTATTCTGTGACCCTAACCTTGCGTGTTAATTTTCACGCGATAAAACAAAATTTGACCTTAATATTTTTGTCTAATCTAATTTTAATTTTTATTATTTTCTCAATTTTGTTTGACAATTTATTCGTTAACTTTTTATTTTAATTATTTCTGACTAGAATTATTTTATTTTTATTCAATTTATTCATTAACTCTTCTCTTTTCCGTAAATTGTCAATTTTTTCGGTCAAATTTTTTGTTATTATGCTATTTTTATGTCAATTTGTGTAGATCTTGGTGCATTTGTTAATATTTTAATTTACTTTTATGTTTTTTCATTTTATATTTTTAATTATGTGTTTCTCGTATTTTGAGGTGGTTATTTGATGTTTATGGGTCCGATTTTAAATCTGCATGTTGTGTTTGCGTGTTATTTCCAATCCATTTAAACAAAACTTTGTACTAGCCCAACACGGATATAAAAAACCTGACGATTTTGTGTGGTCCTTCGTACTGTGTCTTTTATGCGGTTCCTTGCTCACTAATACCTCATCTCCCACCTCAAAAACACGAGCTCCTCTCTTTTTCATGTCCATAGCTCTCATATTATCTGTAGCTTTATCTTAGTTATGTCTAGCATTTTCCATTAGTTCACCTCTAGATATATCTGCTTGCTTCAAGTTTGAGTGTAAATTAACACTTCGCCCATAAATTATCTCAAATGGTTAAAAACCAGTCGAGCTCCCTCCCGACTGCTATTTATACTGAACTCTATTCTAGGTAAATGTTCATGCCAGTTCTTCTCTTCACACATGCCTGCCAAAATTATTTTACTCCATCTTCTTCAATCTTTATCCAGATACATCTCTTCTTCTGCCTCTTCTCTTCTGCCTCTTCTCTTCTGCACTCATTTCTTAATCCACAATTTACTGTTTTGACTACACCTACGAAATGAATCTCATGGAGTAGCTTCTCTCATCGTAGTATGTTTCTCAGAAACATTGTATCTTTCTTCTATTTCGCTATGAATAATCCTGAAATCTTGATTGTTCTCTGTATAAACTTGTTTTCCAGATTTTGAATCTTCTTCTTTTATGTATGCTATTCTTTGATATAGTCGGGGAACTTCTTTAGGTAATGAAAACCAGTCTCGGAACACATGACCCTCCTTGATACATATTAGGCATTTATTCCCAAGTGGGCACTCATATCTTTTATGTCCCCTTTCACCACAATAAAAACAATTCCCTACTAAAAACTTTTATGAATTTTAAAACAAGGAAATTTTTTCTATCAAGGGACATTTAATAGCATCTTGAAAACCGATAAATTATTATTATTAATATTATTATTATAACTATTATTATTACTATTATTTTATATAACTATTATAATTATTGTTATTATTATTACTATTATTATTTATTATTATTATTATTATTATTACTATTATTATTATTATTATTATTATTATTATTATCATTATTATTATTATTAATAGTATTATTACTATTATTATTATTATTATTATTATTATTCTCTTAAATTTATTTTTATAATTTTCAAAATTTATCAATATTAATATTATTATTTATTTATCTCTAATTTATATTATAATTCTCCCAAAATAATAATTATTTTTTATTCACAAATTTAGTATTATAATTTTCACAATATTATGCGTAAATTAAATATTATAATTCTCACTATTATTATTAATATAATTATTTTTCAAAATATTATCATTATTATTGAGGGACAAAGTTATTTAATTAATTAAAATTTAATGGTTATCAAATAATGTAGGTAAATTATTAAAAACAATAAAATTGAAGGCAAGAGAGGACAAGATGAAGTGCATGCTTTATTATTGCCAGGCCTATTGAGCGGTGACCAAATACCTGTACCTAAAAGACACGCTGCATATTCGTTCGCGTGCACAAGGCTCGTCTGTGCCTCCTCCAATTGGGGTCAAAAAAGTACCAGGGCGTCATAGCGTCATAACGTCATAGCTTGTAGAGATAGTTACACAATTCACAACTTTCATTGTGAATGCGTGAACACGACAAAGCGTTATAGGCATTATGACCAACTTAATAAATGTTTTATTACTGACAAAAATAATTATTTGCAGAGCCCTCCGACTAGCTAGATTACAGCTGCTAACCACAACGACCAGCTTGCAAATAAAAATTTAATAAAGGGTAAAGAGGACCCACCAAACCCCATTATATTTAAAAATACAATTATATTGATTTGTTCAGTTAGAATTTAACTCATCAAGATCGAATGATTGCAGCCGAAATTCTGCATTAGTCTAAAATTATAGAATAATTATCAATAATATTATTACCATCATTCTAAATATTAATATTATTATTTTTGATATTTAACTCCTAATTATTTTTCGTTTTGGAAGTTAACTGCATAATATAACGTGTACAAAGTTTATATAATTTCAATTTTCTGCAAACTCGAAAAGCTATTAAAATATGAATTGTAATTGATATTAAATCAATAATTCGTGAAACAGTTTTTATAAATAAGAAATTTTGAGTATTATTTTGGACATCTTATAAGGGGTTCCGCAATTCGGTTATCAAACCGTATAAAAATGCAACAAATCCATTTGAAAAGAAGTTATCACCTGTCGAAAAAATAAAACTATTGCTTGTAGTAAATTAAACAAAAAGTATATTAAACATAAATTAAAAGCACAAAATTTGATAATCCTAAAAACTATTTGACAGAAATCATGAGAATAAATAATTAAAATATCTACATCTACGACTTTGAAGGATTATATTTCTAAATTTTAAGTATTATTTACCTCTTCAAGATTCAAAGCAAACAGCGATTATAAATAAGGTTTGATTTAATAAAGTTTTTATATTTATGTTGATGAAAGTTTAATTAAATTATATTTCTAAAATTATCAAAGTTATATAATTAAAATTTACATTAAACGAATATTTTATGTTCGACTTCATTAAATTCCATTTAGTCTATTTTCTTTTTGATTTTTAAAATACGGGTATAAATTAACCTAATTGAAAAGTAATCCAATATTTTTTATCATGGAACTATATTTGTAGAATTAAAAATCTGTTTTTTCTATTTTCTAAATAATAAAAATCAATAATATTAAAAATCATATGATTATATTTCTAAATTTTAAGTATTATTTACCTCTTCAAGATTCAAAGCAAACAGCGATTATAAATAAGGTTTGATTTAATAAAGTTTTTATATTTATGTTGATGAAAGTTTAATTAAATTATATTTCTAAAATTATCAAAGTTATATAATTAAAATTTACATTAAACGAATATTTTATGTTCGACTTCATTAAATTCCATTTAGTCTATTTTCTTTTTGATTTTTAAAATACGGGTATAAATTAACCTAATTGAAAAGTAATCCAATATTTTTTATCATGGAACTATATTTGTAGAATTAAAAATCTGTTTTTTCTATTTTCTAAATAATAAAAATCAATAATATTAAAAATCATATGATTATATTTCTAAATTTTAAGTATTATTTACCTCTTCAAGATTCAAAGCAAACAGCGATTATAAATAAGGTTTGATTTAATAAAGTTTTTATATTTATGTTGATGAAAGTTTAATTAAATTATATTTCTAAAATTATCAAAGTTATATAATTAAAATTTACATTAAACGAATATTTTATGTTCGACTTCATTAAATTCCATTTAGTCTATTTTCTTTTTGATTTTTAAAATACGGGTATAAATTAACCTAATTGAAAAGTAATCCAATATTTTTTATCATGGAACTATATTTGTAGAATTAAAAATCTGTTTTTTCTATTTTCTAAATAATAAAAATCAATAATATTAAAAATCATATGAAATTTTAAAAATGAATTTCGGTTTAAAATTATTCATGAAATATAATTAAACTTGATACAAATTAATGGAACATTTTCATATTTGTAATACCAAGAAAAAAGATTCATATATTTAAAGGATGTAAATTCGCACATATTTTAAAATGTCATTGTAAGATCCGTGTCGATAATTTTAATGAATTCACCAAATATTTATTATTATTTTTAACAATATATTATTACTATCATTATTTTACTATCATTATTAGTGTTTTTGTAAAGATAATTAAGTTTAATAAAACTTACCGGTATTGTTAATAAATTGAATGCCATCATAATTTAAACTGTTATAATTCTGACTTTCATAAATTAATTTGAATGTGATGTCGATTAATAATGACATTAGAACAGATCTGCTAAAATTTTATAGTGCCTACTACGACCGAAGTAGTCATCAAGTGCAGTAGGTAGTACAATGATGACTGTGAAACAGGACATATACATGGTGGCCAGAACCCGATCGATGACCAAGGGATCCAGAACCATACGAACAGCGCTACCACAGGCTAAACTTAACTAGCCAGTAGAGCTACCATTCGACCTTCCAGAAGTTCAATTGCAATATTAAAGGGGACTTGTCGGTGATACCAAAAGATGCACGACCATCCAGAATAGAATTAGAAAAATTTTAAGAACAAAATTTTAACATTAAAATTATAATAATACAAATTACAAACCCTTACTCAAAGTTAAAAATTTGCAATCAATAAAGAAAATCGAAAGTTAAAAACATACCCATTTCCCCCAGAAAATATTGATTTTAATTTTTTTTGATTATTTTTAATTAATTATTTTATTTTCCCAAATTTTTTATTTATTTTAATAATTTTTGAAAATCACCTAACCCAAACAGACTAAAGACTTTATACTTTACGATTAAACTTTAAAATTTTTCAATTAGTTCTATTATCAGAATCTAGTGAGTAAAATATCAACTTTTATATGTGCTTGGTACCTGATGGTAAAAGAAAATAAGGTATTACGACCACTTTCAAGGGTTTCCCATCAGATAAGCATCATAACAGTCATTATATTGGATACCCGTCAAAATGAAGTTGAAAATTTATTCTTAATACATATTTTAATGTTTTTGAGACAGCACTGCAAATTTTTGAATCAGCCATAAAATCCTGGCATCTTTCAGCCTGTCCTGGTTGATGTTTGGGTCGATCTATTTTTGAATGGATAGATAGAGCCATTGGATCGAACTTATTGGGGTGATTTTGTGTTCAGGTTGTGGCGATATCGTCTTTATTTCCGAAGTGCTGGTGTGATTTTCGATTCCTGTTCTGATGGTCTCTCGTAGCTTAATTTGTTCGTTTTCCTTCTCTAAAATTCCCAAATTCTTCATTTCTTCATATTGTTCCTTTAACATATCATTTTGCTGCGTCAGATTCTTAGCCTGCGTGGTCGTGTCCACGTTTCTTCCATTCAATGGCACTTCCTAATAAATGATTTGGCTCGTTGCGATTGCTGAAAGCCTTAGCATGATAAAACGCTCGATCTCAATTTTCTTGTATTGCACTGAACAAAAAGAATCTTTAACAGGGTAAAATTTTAATTTCAAGCCAAACTGGCCTTTCTTCATTAATGTTGTTATCAAACTTTTAATAAGTTTATTTTAGTGATAATATCGAAAAATAAGTATTAAATAACATATGTATGGGTTCATGTTCGATGGTTTCTATAAACAAGTTTATAAAAGTTAGGATTTCATTATGCATCCCCATTAAAACTCTAAAACAAGGTTTCAAAATTTTATTGAGAAATTCCGTTCTATTTTTAGAACGAAATTTCACAATTCCGGACACTCACTCGTGAAAAGAGGTAGATTTTATTTATTAGTTTTACTAATTTAATTTTTTCTCTTTTTTAGAAATATTTGCAGTGACTATGAGGGTTTTATTTTATTTTATTTTATCATTACACTAGGTAAGGAAATGAAGACATTTTCATCTATTATTAAATAAACCTTTTTGATCAATTCTGATCAGTTTTGTAGCGTCTGTGTGCGCGATAGAAGATTTTGTTGAGTTTTATAGGTGTGCGCACACAGACGCGGGCTTTTGGGTTTTTTAGATACACCAAGCGAAGTTGAGATAAATCACCTATAATATAAAAGAAAATCAATAAATTTATAGCATATAAACACACCAACTCACCTTGAGGTTGCTTGTAAAATAGTCAATGAGACAAACCCTACACTAAAGAAACAGAAAAAGTGACAGAGAAATCAAATAATGCACATTAACACAACCCATAATAAAACATGCATGCAAACTTTTAACATGTAGCCATCCGAAGTTGAAAAAACCTCTATAATAAATAAGTTTATAGACATTTTTGAGATAATTTTAGAAAGAAAAATGGCGGAAAAAACTTTTAATTTAAATTTTGAGGTTGTTGCTAGGAAATTTCGAGTAAATGAGGATGTATCTTCATAAGATTTACCCTTAAAACTAAAATTAATCTAATATTTCAGATATTTCTGTCGAAAAAAAGCAAAACCTGAAATCCGAAAAAAAGCATAAATTTTTAAATTATATTGGTAAGTTTTAAAAAATAATCATAATCCGAATTATTTTGTGTACATAATCGATGATTTTTTACAAAATATGTATAAAAAATATAATTATTTAATGCAAATAATAATTTTTATAACTTCAAAAATAATTTAACTCACATTTTTTGAATAATATCCAAAAAAAATACATAATTTTGGAGATTAGTTATTGTTACTTACTTAATTTCGTTATTGTTACTTAATTTCCTAAATATTATTTATAATAATATATATGAAATAGTTGATCAAAGTTATATTTAAGAGCTTGAATTATGATCATATTTCCTTATGAAATCATAATTCAACTCTTAAAATTTAACTTTAAGTTATATAACTATATAAAAAATAACTTACTTAGCAGCCATTTAAAAAATGGCTGAAATGCATTCACAAAATAAATTCCGCCAAGTTGATTTATGTATCAACTTGAATTATAGCGGAATTTATCTCATTGGGGCTTGGTGTAATTATATCAATTGATTCGAGTCTTTTGGATTTTTTAGTTATATGGTGAATTTATGTGATATTTGTTTAACTGAGTAATTTTTAGGTGTTTTTTTGAAAAACTGTGATTTATTAGGTTGTATGCGATTTTGGAATTTCTTTAAAACATTTGGAATTTTTGTTAAATATACATTTAAAATTGAAATTTGTTTTTGAAATTATACTACATTCAAATGGGAAATAAAACAGGAAAATTTAATGTTCCAGCAATAAAAAAAATTAATGAAGGTGAACGTAAAGCTCTCGATAGAAGTCGTAATATTGTTAAGAAACTTAAAGAAGATGATGTTCAAACAGCAAAAGATATTGAATTATTGCTTTTAGGGGCCGATGAGTCCGGTGAAAGTACTATGGCTAAACAAATTAAAATAATTCACGAGTGTGGATTTACAAATGAGGATAATAAGCAATATAAACCAGTTGTTTACAGCAAGATAGCTAAATCGATGATATCTATTTTACGATCTATGAAAACATTAAATACTTCTTTCGGAGATCTGGATAGATTAGCAGATGCTAAAATAGGTTCTGATGTTATTCAACACATAAAAGTCACTGAACCCTTTTTCGAGGACTCTCTAATAGCTACTCAACAATGATATAGATCGATTTGGCACAGTCGATTACATCCTGACTGAGCAATAGAATGAAATCTAATACTTGTTTTACACTTGCCTGGTGCGAAGAGAAATCTAAGCGCCTTCCGCATAGTACGGATGGAAGCCTTAGCTCGAAACTAGTCTACTATTGGTATTTGCATTGGACATCATGTTATGTTTCTTATTATTATAACAAAATTTAATTAAATTAAATAAATATTAATTAAAAATATTGAAAAAGCCTACAGCTACAGAAAGAGACACAAAGTTAAAACATAAAACCGCCAAAATCTGGAAATAAAAGGTTTAGAAAATACGTAGGCGGAAGTGGCGACTAAAAATAAAATATCGAGCGACTAAAAAGAAAAATGGCGAAGAAAACAAATGAAATAATAAAAATATAAATTACGAAAAATTAAGAAAATAATACTAAAAAATACAGAAAAATAAGCAGAAAAAGATAAAAATAATTAAAAACTCCAAAAACAGCCGACAAACGGCAAAAATTCTCTGATTAGTTGCACCCAAGCATGAAATTACTATATATACTTCAGTCATTTTCATAATAAGGTTTTAATTAAATTCTTAGTAACAAACTTTATAAGTTTATTTAAATTTTGAAAAGCTTTTAAATTTCAAACCAATTGTAAGTATTTGTGTTTTGCTAATATATTTTCATGATAATCAAATTTTACCTTTAATTTTTAACTCTATGTTGGATGGCCGCGATGTATTTTTGCATTGCTCGAAAGGTCCCCTGAATTATTTATTAATATCGTTTCCTAGTAGAATATGGAAGCGGTCGACTGCGTGCTCTATCCATCAGTTTATTTTGAGGATTGTAATGTACTGGTCGTACGAGACTTCCATCTCTTAAAGACTACTGGGACATGTCAGACCTCGTTTGCACTGATCTTGAAGGCAGAAATTTTTTGTATTAGCTGGCGTGCCCGACGGTAACGTCTGCCGGACCAGCCAGAGAGAAAAATGAGGGAAGATTGCCACAATTAGGAGTATAACACTAATTAGTGTTTAAATAGGAAATAAAAACTTCTTTTTCATTAAAACTCGCCGAATTATGTGAGAATAACAAAGGGATAACTAAGGATAGAGATTCATGTCAACAAAAGTTTAAAGGAGTGTTAAATCGGGTATGTGTTTTTAACAATTATCACAAGGAAAATTAAAGAAAAATGATACATCTTTGCATAGATCTTGGAAATGATAAGATAGAGATGTAAGAACGACGGTAGCTATGGTGACCATAGGAAAGAAAATATGAGTTGTTGGACTAAGATAAGTACATTATGAACCATGAATTTTTATTTGCCATCGATATATAGATGTTACCAATAAATCAAGGTGTTCAGTTTAGAAACCAGTTTACATTGACTAAGATCTCCGAAACAACGCAAAATATGCATTCATTACAATTCCCTGTAGGCTAATATTAATTATAAATTAACTATGAATTTCATGAATAATTAAGATAATTTCTAAAAAAATAATCATTATGTCTCGTTTACGCACGAGTAGTTAGAAATAAAATGAACGAAGTTCGCCGGGAACTAAGAAACTGTAAATTGAATTCAAAATGCAGGTAAAGACAAGGAGTGAACTAGAAGGAAAGTGCAGATGGAAACAGCGATTAAATAAATGAAACAGGAAATTTTCCATAAAATAATGGCGGAACGCTGCCCAAAAATTTGAAAGATACCTTAATAAATAAGAGGTAACGATGAAAAAATAGACATAGAAATTATAGAAATAGACGAGTATGGACAAGGGTATAAAAAGAAAGAGACGTAAGACCTTACATCGGCAGTCAAGAACCCGAAAGTGAAAATATCATGAAAAGTAGTTCTAGAAATGGAGCTCACATGCTCATGGATTTTCAGCCACTTTGGGTGCAACAGAATAGACCCAATGGTGACAAAGTGAAAGCCTTAATGAATAAGTACTATTTTAAACAAATTAATTTCCACCCATGACATCAGCAGCATTTTGAATTAAAAATACTTTTAGATCATCTTCTGTAAGGTTGTATCGAACTCTATTTCTTGCAAACCTTTAGATTTTCTTTAAAAATTACATAATCGAATAACATCCTCTTTGATAAGATAAAGCAACATTGAAATTACTTGCCAAATTTGATGTATTTATAAAAGCACTTTGAATTTTCATTTTGTTCTTCAATTCGGCATCTGCTTGGTCAAATTTCCCAGTAGCTTCCATCGATAAGAACGCTTTGATGAATAATTCTCTGTGATCTTTCGATGTTTGTGTAAATTCAAAAAACTTATTTATTTCTTCTATAAAATTTTCCACGTCATCTCCAACTTCAAATGTTTCAGGTGGTTGAATAAATTGTAGCATCGGTATGGTCGACATATTAGAAGAATATTTAACTTTATTCATAAGCCGTTTCAAATTATATATTATTTAAACAAAAACAATTTTCCAAAAGATCAAGCTACGATGAACCCAAATACTACGATTTTAGATGCCAAGTGACTGGCGAGAGTAAATAATAAAAATACAAAAATTAACATGACAAAATTTATCCAATTTACCTTCAAAAACATTATAAAAAGATTTTGTTTATCCTTTTATTGTGCTCCTTCTGATTTACGTCCCTACTTTCAATTACGTAAGCTCGGTTATTTAATTTTTTATGCTGCAATATCAATTACTGAATTTCCAACCCTTCTTAGTTTACAATTTTCGGGTTGTTTGACTGAGAATTCTCTCAGTTTATATTGTAAAATTTTTTAGTTCTTGAATCTAAGTGACAGGGTCTTTGATTGTCAACAATAATTTGTTTTTTGTACACAATTTTTTATTTTTAAAAATATAGACATCAGTTACTGTTTTAGGGTTATCATTGTTCCCAGTATCCTTGAGCTTAGAAATGTAAGAGTTGATGCTGATACATCAAGGGTTGATGTATCTGTATGGTTTAAAGCAGGTGTGTCCAACCTTCGGCTCGCGGGACGCATGTAATCCGCCTTGACCATTTATATTTAATTTTTAACTCTTAAAAATGTAAATAGTGTGTCTAAATCTAAAATAAGAATTTTTTACAATGTAGCCAGCGGAGTTATGATGTTTTTTTAAAATGGCCCGCAAGATCATTATTTAAAGTTTAAATGATTTTAAACTCTCTTTTCACTATGTTTGGCTATATTAATAATAATATGTTGATTTTTTTTGTTTTAATGAGTGTTATTATTATTATAAGTATTACTATTATCATCTTATAATTATATTGTGATTCAACAACAATATCTATTTTTTTATAAATTAGTATTACCCTATAATTTTTGATCTTATTAAGATAAATATTCACTGT
Source organism: Schmidtea mediterranea (assembly GCA_022537955.1). Classification (NCBI taxonomy): domain Eukaryota; kingdom Metazoa; phylum Platyhelminthes; order Tricladida; family Dugesiidae; genus Schmidtea; species Schmidtea mediterranea. The sequence goes on along the minus strand of CM039679.1, from coordinate 69,217,333 downwards.
TTATAAAGATAGATATTAAAAAAGATCTTAAATAGTTAAATAAAAATGTTTCATTGTGAAATTGAATTCGATCTTCTAAAGTTTTTTTTCTTGAATTTATTGGTCACTTCTACTTGCTATATTATTACAAACCCCGATACTTATTTTAACATTTTCTATTCCAGAATATAACTTCAAATGTATTCTATCATTAGATATATGTTCTACATTATTAATTTGTTCAAATTGTAATTTAATTTGCTTTTCCAAAAAAGTGAGGCAATAGTAAATATTTGAGCTTTTTTCAAAGGTAAGTTTTAGAGCAACCTTTTGACACAATGTACCACTCAAATAATTTTCAAAATGCCAAAGGCCTCATATAGGTCGATAATTGGCACCGCAAGCGTTCGGCCATGTGATTCACGGAGCAGCTAGCGATTATTAACCTCCCAAATGCAGTTAGGAGCATTTGGCAACAAATAGAAGTCTATTTTTGTACCCATGTAATAACATAAAGAATTACTTTACTTATATTGAAGAATTCCATTTTATTTTCTGGAATACAATTCATATCCCACAATTGAATTGTTCCATTCACTGCAGAACTAAGTAATACATCAGCGTTTTTGATATTCCAAGAAAATCCAAAACCCTCCTAAGAATGTCCTTGAAGAACGAGATCGGGCTTAAATTTGCCACTTTGATCTGGCTTGCTGGGATGTTTCGTATAATCAAACAAATATACATTAATATCTATATGAGCAGTGACTAAAACATATCCTCCAAATTCATCTTTCTCAGCATCATAATGTCTGTATTCGAAGCATTTATATTTATTTGGTACAGTCACTGATGCAATGAGAATGTAATCTTGTTCTTCAGTTTGTGTACCAACTATAATTTGTCGAGTGAGAATGTCAATTATTCTTTGGATAGTTTTGGAAATTTGAATCGTAATTTATGGCGAATCCAATGAAGCCAGTTCTCAATCTTTTCCTCGATCCATTCGCGGTAATCACAAGGAAATTTAAATATATTTCTTGTTTCTTCAATAAATTCGATGTCTTTCAGATCCAAATCACAGTTCCGATTCTTTTCTTGAGGATTTTTACAAAATTCTGGCGAGTTCGCAATTGTTTTCTTTTCGATAACGGATACCCCATTTTTGTTATTTATTGATATTTGAGCGTGGCTTAATGAATGAATACATGGAGTCTTCCGTGAGATCGATTATTGGTCCACTGATCTTGGGATATTCTGTTACTATAAGGAAGATCATTAGTTTCAATATTTTGATGACTATCATGTAACGAAAATGATTTGTAGTAATTGTCATAAATACTGCTGTCCAAACTTTACATAATTAAAATAAAATCCAAAAGATTAACTAATTCTTTAATCACTTTATTGGCATATATATTAATAGTGGATTCTATACTATTAACCTTCGAAGATATATCGTTGAAATTATTTTCCAATTGATCAATTATTGTCATTATTTTTGAAATTTTATGATAAAAGTTATTTCCATTGACTAAAGAAGCTTCATCACAATCTTTCTTTCGCCACAAATTGCGCAAACCTTGCCAGAAACTTTCATTTTTATCATTATATGCATTTAAGAGACTTTCTTGAGAAAATAAATTTGAATCACTACTGTCTTTCTGCACATTATGGCTAGACGAAGATGTGTTACCTTTTTTATTAGGATTTTTATCAAAACCAAAAAAGTTTTCGTGCAAATCTAACTTATAAATTGGAACATCCATTTTTAGTTGAAAATTTTAACAAATTTTTATATTTTCAAATTTGTAAATTTACATAACAAGACTTAAACAACAGTTTTAAGTCTTTTTAATAAATAATTAATTTTTCTTTTTTCAAAAGTTTTTATAATTCTAACGTTTCTTATTTGATTTTTTTAATTATTGTTGTTACTTGGAGAAAAGACTCAAATTTTGAATCCATTCTATTCTCCAAGTAACTAAACTACATGGGGCTGACGGAACAAACTAACCAAATTCTCAACACTTATATAAAGAATTATTTTGTGGTATAATAAGGATCTGGAGAAGTGTCATCATTGATCAATCCGTTTTAGAGATGTTGAAGTATGGTAAAAGGTTTAATCTAAAATTCTGCTATGTAACTTTAATTAATTTTAAATAAAAACCTGAATGTATTTAGAAATTTTAAAAATTTATTGTTTTTAATTAGAAATTTGACTTTTAATTATATTTGCAATTTTTTTAATATTGAGTAACAGCTACTGAATCCAGATGCTTCAGTTAAACCGCTGCACAGCTGCTCACATATGTCACTAGATAACATCTAAATTCGTCTTAAATAATCTGATGGATAACTGAAGATCTGAAATCTGTTTCTCATCTTTGTTTTTAAACTCAGCAAACAAAACAACGGCACATTATTGAAAACATTGATTAACTCTGTCACCATCTGAATATGGTTTTTGCCTTTTAAGCCAAAACTTATCTGACCTTTAGGAATGCATCCATTACACAGTTCTTGCGGTCAGAAATCGTCTGAAAACATGCTGCTGGCCAAGTAAATTATTTTTTAAAGAAACAACTTTTTCTTCTTTCACCTTTGTACCAAGTGAATAATTCTTTTCAAAATTACTATGCATTGAAGTGTACTACACGTCGTGTAGTGGTTCTGTACATTGGTCTTTTTCAAAACAAATTTAGAGCCTTTCAGCATAAATAATCACTATTTTATACACAAATTATTTTTATTTATTTATTATTATTACTATTATTATTATTATTATTATGACTATTATTATTAATATTATTATTATTATTATTATTATTATTATTATTATTATTATTATATTTTCTTTGTGATGCCTTGCGTCAAAAACAATAAAAATATTTTTCAGCCTCTAGCGGGGTAATTAATAAGTAATTAATTATAATAGTTAATAAGATAAATAAGAAAAAATCGTCCGAGTCAGCTGATAAACTCCACCATTAAGGCATTCACAAAACTTAAGGTCTGATACATATTTTTGCCTCAACTTTCAAATATTACAGCCAAAAATGTTGCGAAAAACATTATGTTTTATTAGTTAGTCGTTTTGGTGTTTCTAATAACATATTAATCTTTCAATACACTCTATTTCAGAGCTACCCAATTTTATCTGTATGTCAAATGTTCGGTTTTAAACACATACATATATCTATATCAAATATAATGAATTGTTGACTGTCGATAACTAGGTAAAGAAAACAAAATTTTGAAAGTAATGCTCAATGGGATTTCTGATGGCAGATTAATCTTTAGCTTTTTTGGCTTTCAATATATCATGTAAGAAACTCGATCTCATTGACTTAGTTGAGGAGAGGTTCAGATCTTTGTCTACTTCTTTTCTTTGTTTTTATTAGAACAATTAACTTTTTTTCTTTTCTAAAAAATAATCTGTCAGTATTGAATTCCTATTTTTTTGGATACTATACTTTTTGAAAATGTACTTGATTAGTATTTTTCAATTTCTTTGTATATTAACTCTACTTTATAATCTTACCCAGGGGTCTCAAATACAAGGACCACGGGCCGCATGTTGCCCGAAACGAAGCACATGGATTTTGTAATTTAACGAAACTTATATAACAATTTAATCTTTATACAATGTATAAAGATTTTAAGTAGAGCCCCTGGGGTTATACTTTTAATCCCACACGGCCAACGTTAGACTTTGAGTTTGAGACTGTGATCTAGCCTATTAAACTATCCGCCATTTATTTATTATTAAATAAGAGTTTAAAATATACGTATATATGCATAAAATATATGTAAATGGAAAATAAGAAGTGCCAAGCGATTTGAAAAGGTTTTTGAAGAGACATCTTTTCTAACATAGATGAATTGTGGACCCAGTAATGCGTTTTGGTACAAGCGCATTACTCACCCCCAAAACGAAGGGAAAAGTTAGAAAAATATCATTTTTGGATTTTAACTTTAATAACAACTCTAAATATAAACTATATTTGACATTCATAAACTTTATCATTCACAAAAAAGTTGACTGGGTTTATTTCGGAATATTAACATCACTCATTAACGGGCATAGAAATCGCTTCAAGTTCAACTCCGTTGATTGTCGGCAACTTTTGCAAATATGTTGCAGACCACCAACTTCCAGTAAACGCCATAATCTGCAGCCTTAGTGGACGAGTTACTTTAGTGAAGTCGTGTAATTATATAAATTGTATGGTGGGTTACAGGGTTTCCAATCTTGCTTATCCTCCTGGCGACCCTAGTAACGCCATACAAAATGATACTGTTCGCCACTTGGCACCCGTTGCTAGGCAACGTTGGTAATGTGTTCAAGTGGTGGATTGCCCGCAAAAATTGAGTACCATTTGCTAGTACTATAGTTGCTCGGACAACCCTCGGGTTCACGAGCTGTCGATAGAAGACCTGTGCTCGCTTTGCTCTGTCCCTCGTAACTATTCAGGATTAGTTCTTAATTGACTGTGGAACGAATTGGCGATGTTGGCATACGGTTATATTAAAATAACAATTCAACTAAGTTTAAAACTATTCTATTCAATCTAAACACATTATCATTTATTGCTTGATGTTTTGGAGTTGTGTTGCACGACGTCGGGCACGTTCCTTACGTCCCGGTCGACGGTTGTTGGTTGTAGTGATGGATTGTTCTGCTGGCTTGGCGGTTGTCTGTGGAAGTTGGGTTGGGGCGAAGATGAGCGGGTAAGTTACCGCTTCACCTTCTCGGCAGACCGCTAGGGCGACTTCGAGTCCCCGAATCTGCGTGCGCAGACTCTGGTTGAGTTGCCGTTCTTCTTCCCAGCCTTTCTGGGCCGCTGTGAGTCGATGGTAGATCGTTTTCGTCTTTGCGGGATCCGTCCATGTCGCTTTCATATGTTGCATTTCCCGCGTTAATTGGATAATCTGGGCGAGTAATTCCGTGTTTGCTTGTCTCTCGCGGTCCAGTTCCGTTTGCAAGATTCGTAAGGAAGACATCGCTACAATTAAACAGATCGTTTTATTTATTATTGCTCGAGTTAAAAAAAAAATCATTTATTTCATTTAAACAAAATTGCAAATAATTCCAATTATACAAAAAAGAACACACAAATTGCTGAGATTTTAAATCATCCACTACATAGATTGTCATTATTAAGTCATTCCTCCGGACAGTATCGCTTCAGGCTTCGTCTGAGAGCCTCCACTGTGTAGGGTCTTCGGGTATCCCGGACTGGGCGAGGTGGATAGGCGATGGCGATCCGCCCGGCGAGGATGTCTTCTACCACGTTTGCAAGGTACATCCTCGCCTTAACCACCTGCAAATCTACCTGCTCCTGCACCCTTTCCCACTGGGTGAGGAGGTTCTGTGCATTTGTGTAGGTTTCTGCCGCTGGGTATTGTCTTTCTGGGATATCGCAGGGCTCCTTCTCTACGTCTAATATTCTCCAAGCAGTCGGATACTGCCATGATTGAGGTATCGGATCCACTGACATCGTGGTCGATGGAGTTAATGACTGACTCTGCCTTCCTACACTCCGTCTGATGTTTTGTTCGTGTGGCATGCCTAAAACGCTTTATTAATATCTCTGTTAACTTTATCATGTTAAATTGTTAAACAAATAGGGCTTATGTCACTGTTGAGTGTGTCATCTAATTTAATCTTATGGAGATCTAGTGGCTTTCTATCTGATTGAACTGCTTTCGAAACGGGCGAACTATGTTGGTGAGATTGCATTTACTACATTTACATGTGGTGAGTCTATGGATCAACTCATTCTATTCAATTAAGCAAGATGATGTCAAGAAATTGTCGAATTGATTTTAAGGATAGCGGCTATATCGATGGGGTAGCGTCGAATGTAAGTAGGGCTTCTAAAGGTTTGGAACTTGCATTCTATTTTATTTTGTTCATTTATTTAACTTTCATTTTTAGGTTTCCCAATATAAAGTTTGTCATTAAACCTAGCAACTTTTATCGTCACATCCTATGATATAAATTTGTGGATTCTCTAAATCCAATATCGACGTCAATTTTGTTTACCGAATGTTATAACCAAATGATCGTCGGAAGGCGAGAGCGGATGTCGATTCACTGAAGCGTCGACGTATGTGTGGCGTAGCTTCCGGCGGATATCGTGATTTGAACGGTTGAAAGGAAGTAAGATTATATAGTTGCATCCGGTGTTTTACAATATCTCATTTTAGAATTATCGATTGGCGAATTCGTCGAAAATCTATTCGGGTAAGTTGTTCTGCAAATTGATTTGAATATCTTATCGCCATTTCTTAAGGGAATCGTTACATTTCGTGCGAAACCTTGATGAACTTTATGCTAGTGGAGTATTTTCTCTCTATGGATTTTTATGCATTCGACATTTTCGTGAGTTAACGATTTGTATGTTTTTAAAATGAAAGTTTTTCTCATTTTTTTTAAACGCTGATTTTTATAATGACGTTAATTTAATTTCAACGGTAATATGTTAATTTAATTTCAACGGTAATTCATGTATTCTGTTTTCTGTCTCTGAACTTGTTTCATTTTTAGAAAACCTTATCACAAACTTATAAATCATTTCAGTTAGGTTTAGGGATGATTGTAATAACTTAGTTCGATTTCGTTACTCAGTTTTTCGCCTACCTTTTATCTCACTAATTGATTCAACCTTTACTTCAACTCTATAAAACTATATTGGTATCATTGCTTCAACTAATTTATTCAACCCTTATTTTAATTCCGTGAACCTACCTTAATATTAACATCATTGCTAATTTATTCTACTTGATTTTAATTCTACGAAACTATTTTAACATTAACATCATACTAGTAACTTCATTAATCTAGTTTGATCTTTACTAAGGGAACCATTTGCTCTTATTCGAGTCGTTTAATTTTAATCACGGAATGACTTGGTTGTTCGGCATCGACCTTTAATTCAATTAATGTATTTTTATTAACCGAGGGACTATTTAACCAATAAACTAATATATGAAAACTCTGATTCTAATCTATAACTACGTTAACTTTAATTGTTTCAATCATTTAACCATAAAGTGTGTATATTTACGCAAAATTCCTTTAATTCTTTCCAAAAGTGAAACAAATTCAGTTTAATTCAGAAGTTATTTGTCTTTAATTATTAATCAATCATTTAATCTAATCGAGTTAATAGATTATTTATTGAATAATTTTCCCTATTTAATTTAGTATACCAATGATTAGTTTATTACACGTTATAGGTTTCAATTAGTTATATCAACGATTTTAATTTGTTTCACCCCCGTACCCTTTCCCTTTAATAGACCTTAGGCGCATCTTGTGTTCATATTATATTTACTGAGTGCCCACTGGACTACTCGGTGTGATGATTTTAAGCCGTTTGTAGTATGATTTTAGGTCGATTTTACAGAATTGAGAAACGAGGAAGCAGCCAGAGACTTCTTCCTTATTTCTCGCTTCAGCTATAGGGATAATATTGACGTTACGACCGCTGCGTTGCGCACGCTGAGTCTTCACGGGTACATATCATTGGCGGTTTTCCACGCACTTACATGCATCTGTACTATGTAGATTTTACTATCTTGCGTGATGTGTCGGCTGTGGGCCGGAAAAATTTCGACATTTTAATTTATAAAAACATATAAAACAAGTTATATATATTAATAATATTTATTAATTATAAAACAACATAATTACCCATTTTTAACCATTCCATAAATTGAAAAACATCATAGCATAAAATAACATAACATGACATAAATGCCTCTCTTCCCACGTCGCCGCCAAGCAGAGCTCTATAGAGATGCTATGGACGCGACGTGGAAAGAGGGTTCCAACCAAAATGTTTCTCACCTAAAATGAATAATCTTCGGATAGTTTTTCAAAAATAGCTTAAATAAATTTCAAAATAGATAAACTAGTTTGCTTCGAAAACGGTTTGAAAATAGTAAGTTTTCAAAAATGGTTGTTGTTTCGGAAAACGGTTCAAATGGTTTGAAAAATGGTTAAGTTAAATGTGAAAATGGATCAGTATATATACCTAATTTTATGGTGTATGAACTTTGATGCAGTAAAACAAAATTCGACCTTGTTATTTTCTAGCAAATTCTATTATTTATTTTTATTATTTTTGATTTATTTTTATAATTTTTTATTTCGAATTTTTATTGAATTATTACTAATTCAAAATTTTCGATTTAAATTTCATTTTAATGAACTTTAATTGATTTTTTCAATTTCGTCGAATTTGTTGTGTTTTCTTGTTATATTTGTGTAGGTATCGTGCGAATCTTGGTGCATTTTGTTAATATTTTAATTTATTTTTATGTTTATTATTTTATATTTAATTCTCTTATTTCTCAGATTTTATCGGGTTTACTTGATGTTTCAGAGGGTTTATTTAAATTGCGTGTTATTTTTGCGTGTGTGTTTCTGATCCATTTAAACATTTCTCAAGGCCGTTTACGTTGTGGCCCAACATAAAACACTCGGGGGTCCGTAAAATTGCGACCCGCAATTTCAATTGATTTCAAAATGATACATACATTTCCATTTTCAATATTCACATTCATAAAAAAGTTTCTACGGTAAGGTTAAATCATCAAGACAAAGATGGACTTAAGGTCCGGCTACAATACATAGTCAAATTGGATAGTTCAGTTTTAATATCAATGCAAGTTTTATAAGATCAGTTCAAATCAATATCAGTTACTGTAACTCAGTTATCTTTGTTTTCGAATGAATCGCTGACGGCTTGAGTTTCGCTTTCGAGCTGGGTTGATCTTGAAGGGTGATTGATGGAAATCTGCGAGAGTCTTGAAGTTTCGTTAGTTTTGTTAATTTTTCGAATTTGGGTGAACATTCTTCTGAATTTTTGAATTTGGGTATTTTGCCTTTGCTTGTTTTTTGTTAGGCCGAGGATGAGACAGCATATTAGGAGTATCATGTTAGAGGTTATACTAATCGGTAGTATAAGTTCGATTGATAGACCTGTTGTATGGGGTTCATTTTTTCGTTTGATTTGTTTTCCTTGTTGCCTTTCGATTGATAAGACGATTTTTTGGATTTCTTGAATTGGTTTATTATTGGGATTTGCTTTGGCTTTTCTTTGAATTTGTTTGATGATATTTTCTAGGGTTTTCTTTATCTCTCGGTTCTCATTTTTTATATTGGCTATCTCTTCATTATTTTTCAGTAGGGTTTGTACCATTATTTGGGTTCTCTCGATATTCTGTTTCAATTCGTCCTTGTTTTCTTTTGTGGGGCATTGCATACATTGGAGGTTTATCTGTTGGCATTCTTCATTATCAGGGTTTCTGCAAATTTCTTTGAAATCGGCACAGGTGCTGTCTTCTTTTCTGAAGGGTTGGGATTTCTCGCATTTTTCCAACGGGTTTTCAGTGTCACACTCTCTCATTATTATCATTATCATTATCCACAGGTTTGGGTTCATAACTTCTATCTTTGATACATAATCAATTTTATATTTATTTACAAGGTTATTTCGTTTATTTACAGTGGAGTTTAGCCCTTTTTACTCTTTCTCTTTTTCTGGGGTTGGGTGTCTCTCGCACTCCTCTTTAGTTTTGTTTTCTGAAAATCTCATTATCAGGACTTGGGCTTTTATTAATCGCTCGGTTATTTTCGGGAGTTCTTTTAGTCGCTCTTTATTTTCTTTGATTATTCTTTGTTGGTTATAGATTTTCACTTGGAGGCTTCTTTCTTTTGTTTGTTTTCTCTTGAGTTGACGTTTACTATTTATTCGTTTAGCTGTTTGCTTTTCCAGCTTTCGTCTCGCTTCCTGGAGCTGTTCTGTTAATGTTTTAATTTCGTCCTGAGTTTGTTGATGACTTTCTTTTATCTCTCTGGCTTCTTTACAACTGTCTTCTAGTTGTATTACATATCTCTGTTCGCTATTTCTGCTATCTCGCATTCGTTCTGCTTCGGTTTTCCAATAATCTTCCAGGATTACACGAGTCTTTATTTCGGCTAATTCTCGTCTTAATCGTTCATTTTCTCTCTTTTGATTTCCGTTTTCTCCCATGCTGGATGTTAGTTTTCGTTTTATCATATTGGCTAGCTGTTTTGACTGTATTAACTGTTGATTTATCCGGACGATTTCTGATTCTTGCTCCTCCACTAATTCTTGCCATTCTTTTCTTTCTGTCCTCCATCTTTTACTATAATACCTCAGTGGGTCTTGTTCGATTGGTTCTACTAATTGAATTGGGCTTGGTACGTATTCTCCGTCTTCTAGATTCATTCGGATTTCCACTTCATTCAAATTCATGCTAAATATACACCGATTACAATTTTTTGTTTTTTATTATTTTTCTTTATTATTTTTTACACTTTTTACAATTTTTTCCTATTTAGCTTTATATTGCCGCTTCGTCCGTCTCCCCGAATCCTTCATCGGGTTCAGCGGGTACTTGGTTTAGAATTTCAGTTGGGTATAATGGCATAAGCAGGATTGGTGGTCGGTTTTGTAACATATTTACTTCTTCTCGCAAGGAATTTGATATTTGTATCTCTTCGTCTAAGAGATAGGCAAGATATTCTGCATTTTCGGTTAATTCTTCTACTTGCGTTTCCAACCGATGCGTGTTTTCTAACGCTTTTAGTTTTTCAATTTCTTTTCTCAAATTCTGTTCATTTTCCTCATATCCTTGCTTTATCGTTTCTATTTCCGCTTTAACTTGTCCTTTCAGCTGTTCGTTGACTTCGTGTTGATGTCTCAACTGGATTTCTTTAAATACTGCAACTCCTCGGTGTCCGTTTACCTCCTGCTGGAGTTCTGTTATCCTCTCGTTTAATTGTTGGTTTTGCCGTCTTTCATCCGTTTGTTCATTTAGGGTTTCCGATATTTTCTGATTTAACTGATCGATCCATTTTCTGAGGTCCTTGTCGGTTTTCCTGAGCCTTCTTATTGTATTTTGTCTGGCTCGTTCATGGTATTCCATTGTTTGGATTTCCTCGTTCAGTTCCTCAATTGTTTCTTTCTGCACTTCGACTTGTTCCCATAGTTCCCAATCTTCCATATTCAATATCCTTTTGGGCAACAGTCTTATCTCTTTTTTGGCTTCTTGGTACTGGTTCTTCCATTTTCTCGCTTCTAATTTAATCCAACTTTCTTTCTTTTCCGTTTTTATTCGTTTTATTCGTCTTTGTCGGTGAGCTTCGTCCTGCTCGATTTGCATCTCTTTTACTTTGGTTTGTTGATACTCAACTTCCTGCTCTAATTTCACTATATAGTTGGATTGTTTTGCATTGGCGTCTTCAAATATTCTACATTCTATTCGCCATTTTCTTGCTTGATCAGTTATCTGAGTCAGCATTCTTTCTTGTCTATCGTCTCTGGGCTCTCTAATTTTCTTTGATGGTTTTGGCCCTTGATTTCTCAGTTTATTGATCTCGATCTTTGCGTTCTCCCATTTAGCTTTATACGCTCTTGTTCTATCTTCTTCTTCGGCTATTTGCTGAATATAATGTCTGATTCGCGATTCCCAATTACTTCTTGACTGTTCTCTATCTTCTGTCCATTTGATTTTCCAATATCGCGCTTGTCTTTTTGCCCATTCTTTGGCTTGCTCCAAATGGGTTCTCTTTGTTTTCTCTATTCGGTATTGGGTGCTAATTTGCCCAATTTCCTCCTGCATTTGTTGTATAATCTTTATCGTCTCCTCTCCTTCTTCTCGTATCTCTGCGTTTTTATCTTTTATCACTTCCCGCAATCTTTCGATTTCGCTTTGTTGATCCTGATTCTCTTGCTCCAGGGTTTGCATCTCTTTCCTTTGATTTTTGATTCTAGTTTGGTTCTGCATAAATTCCTTCATCATTTCCTCTTCTCGCTCTTGGTACGTTTTCTCTTTTCCTTCTGGGTAAGTTACTTTTTGTTCTAGTTGCTTTTCCCACTTCTCTTTCATCATTTTCGTTTTTTGGGTCTCTTGTGCTAATTCTTCCTCTGCGATTAATAGCATTTCCTTTAATTGCAACGTCCTTTGTCTCCATAATTCTACTTCTTCACTTGTTACTTTTATTGATTCTGATTGATCTTTGACTGCTGGTTTTGATTCTTCAGCCTCTTTTACAACTTCTTTTGTCTCGTTTGGATTCATAATTTTTTTTCTAAATATTAATAATCGATTATTCTCTCTTTTCAATCATTTCAAAATGTTATCATAATTTACATCATTTCGTATTTTTGTGGTTTTTGAGTTTTTATAATTTTTTGTTTTTACGTTTATCTTTATTTACACTTTTTACATATTGCTTCCATTTTTAATTACTGATCAGCGAAACGGAATCCTTTGATCCGCCCGTTGATCGGCTTCCTACATACTGGACATATATCAACTTTTAATCCACATGCTTCACATGTGACCATATGTCCACAGGGAGTATAAAATTATTTCCACATGTTTCTGCCAACATGTTACACATTGATACTGCTCCAAAATAGCTTCTTTTATCATCGATTTGTCTCGATTCTCTTTTGGTTTCTCTTGATATCGCTTAATTGCTCGAATTATTGCTTGTGTCGAATCGTACCATTCCAAATTGTTAGCTAATCTTTCTTTGATTATTTTTCTCATCTTTTGAGTATCTACTCCTGATAATAGCATTATGGTTCTCGTTTTTGGTCGATCTAATATATCTTCTATTTGTTGGTTGGTGATTATTATTTCGATATTCTTTGACTCTTTTTCTTGTTTATACATGCATTTTCCTTTATGCTTTAGCTTTTTAACATTCTGATCTGGTATTGGCTGTTGATTTTTACATCCTTCGCACATTATTCCTCTTGCTGTTTGACAATACCCTTGACTCGCAAATTCTGCTGCTCCTGGGTTTCCTTTGAAAGTTTTCATTCTCTCTTCAAATGTTCTCTTTATAGTCTCTTTTTCCCATATTGGTTCTGTTGGATCTTCGAAACTCTTTATTATCGTTATCTTTCTCTCGCCTCCCTTTTCATCTTTGTCTAATTCCGATTGTCGAAGTCCTTCTGATCTGTTCATTGCTTGGTTTCTGACATCTAAATTTAACATAAATGGACATCTCGGGAGTTTTTCTCGATGTTCCCGTTTTGCTGTTTCTCCTTTTTTCCATTGTGCGAGTTTTCCTTGGCAAAAGATGCATGTTACTTCGTCTGGTCGTTCTGCGTTCCCGTAAAATAAAATCCTTGTGCGGCCATTTCTTGACTTTGCTGGTCGGTGAATACTTTTTTGTCTTTAAATGTTAAATATCTTTGTTCCTCTTTTCTCATGTTTTCGTCTTTTACTCTCATTGGTGGGTACACTTTTGTCCTGATTTGTTGTGGTCTTTCTTCCACATCAAAGTCCGCATAGTATGTTATTGCTGCTGTTAATATATTGGTTTTTTCCTCTTCTTCTGGTTTTTTCCATAGTCTCGTCCATATCGAATCTGGTCCTTCTCTCATCTGTACCGTTGTCTCTTCGCTGATTCCGCTTGCCATCTAAATATCGTCATTATTTTTTGAATTTTTTGTTTTTCTGATTTTTCTGGTTATTTGTAATTTTTTGATTTTTATTTGGTTTTTATTATTTTATTTACATTTATTTACACTTTCTTTCTCTCTTTACAACGTCCTGTCTGGCTTCTCTACTTCCAATTTTATGTATCGATGATTGTCTGCATATCTGCAAAATTTTCTGATTATTCGACGTTGCTTTACTTCTATCGTTTTATTTTTACATATTTACAAAGGTACGATTTGTTTTTACTCTACTGTTGAATCCGGTTCTGGGGTGAATTCTGGCATCGATGCTATCCATTCCACCCAACTTGCTGGATTTACGTGCTGTTGATTACTACGTAATCTTCTAATTTCGTCAGCTTGCCATCTAACTTGATCTGCTAATTGTTCATTTATTCTTTGTAATTGTAGTATTGTTCTCTGTTGCTCTTCTAGTCTTATGGCTTGTTGTAGACCTCTGTTCACACTTTCCGTTAATACTAGATGAGTATTTGTCCATTGAGTTTGCGCATTGTTCGTTATTAATGTCATTAATTCGCATTGTCGTCTCCATGTTGCCTCAATTCCTGGATCTTGATATATTCCTTGATCTAATTCCACAATCTCTATAGGTACATTGGCAGCTGCTGGTTGTTGAATTCCTTCTGTGAACGGTGGTATTCTAACTTGGTTTTGTTGATTCACGTTATTCGGATTCATCTGTTGATTATAATACCTCATTAATTCATCGACATTCGTTTCTGTTTGCTCATTATTTCTGACACATTTTGTACAATATTTATATATACATGTGCATACTATTACTACTATTATACTACATACTATTTTACACTATATACAATGTCTTTTTCTCGTTTTACACCATCGTCTCCGGGGACTCTATACGTAATGTCCGTATATCCCCGTATTTCTCGTTCGTTATCTGGTATACATCAAATTCGTTTGACCATTGTTGTGCTTCGATAATGGGCGGTTCTTTTAACCAGAGTCCGCTTGTACTAGAGTTTCCTATGATTTCATATTCCTCGGTTTTTTCTGCATCGTATTGTCCTGATTCCATATCGTAATTGAATTTTTCCACCGCTGGCCATAATCTTTTCTTCGCTGGCTTCTTTCTGCATTTGGTAGTTCTTGCTAGTTGAATTATTATCAGCATTACTACGCTGCTTGCTATTGCTGTTGTTATCCAGATCATTTTAATCATGTAATTCTTTTCGTTAGGCTGCATGGTTGTGCTTTCCCTTGCATTGGTTGTCTCCATTATTCCTTCTTTTGGTTGTACATTTTTAAGTGCTTTCTGGAGTTGTAATGCTTCGTGAATTGAAAGATGGCTGTCGTCCATGATCATTCCTTTTTTCCATGTTTCGTTTCTTGGTTTTCTCTCAGATTGTTTTGTTATAGGTTGAGCTGTCGCCTTTGATTTGAGTGGTTTCTTTGTTATCGTTCTCCAATGCTCATGAGTTCCCTTTTGGATATTTATTACATATTTTCCGAGTTTTCTTTTCGTCGGTATGCGATACTTTCGATTCGTTATCGTTTTGCTTGTTTCACATTGTATTCTTTTGTTTACTGGTTCGTTTCTTTTAGGTTCGTATACGCAGATTTTTGTGATAGGTTTTTCACCTGTGTTCTCAATTACTATTTCTTCTTCATTTGCTGCATTTGACTCTATGTTTATTATTACTGCTTTACTTTCTCTGATCTGTCGTTGATACGGTTCTGCTCTTGTTTCCTTTTCTGGGCGTTTTGTCGTAATTGATTCTAGTAGCTTTCTTGTTATTGATTTCCAGTAATCATCTCTTCCTTTCTGAACGTGTACTATATACTTTCCACGCTTTCTTTTAGTTGGGATGCGGTATTTTTGATTTTTGATATCTTCATTTGCCTGACATTTGATTCTTTCATTTATCGTTCCGTTCTTTTTAGTTTCGAATATACAAACTTTTGTAATGGGTTCTTTGCCCATATTTTCGACTATTATTTCTTCTCCACTCTTTGGATGTGATTCTACTTTTATTATTATTTCTTTATTTTCTCGTACTCGACGTTGATATGGCTCTTCTTTTGGTGTTGTGAATTTTTCTCCCAGGGTTTTGGCTAATGTGCATGTTATTATTATATCATTGTTGGCACATATTATATATTCTGCATTGCCTTCTAGGCTATCCCATTCACATTTCTTTCCTGCTTTCATATTCATTTTCCAACAATCGATAATTTTATTTTGTATACACACTTGTTCAATCGTTTCTATTCCTCTGTTTATTATTCGCAATTTGCCTATTCCTGGCTTTACTTGGAGTTTTACGTTTCTATCTTCTGTAGCATCTCTACATACATCTTTGGTGGTTTGACATGATGATGAGTTTTCGGATCGTATTTCCATCTTTCCTGGTTTTCCTATTGAGTCGAATTGACAACTTATGCTTGTATTCATCGTCAATTGTAAGCATATTCCTTTACTTACGGTTCCTTTGTCATTTATTGTTCGTATTCTGAACGATTTTATCTCCTTCGTGATGTTTTCCTCAGCTTCTGTTAACTTGATGGACGTAATCAATATCATTATTTTCTGTAGCAGGGTCGGTCGGTTTTGATTTTTCCTTTGTTGTAGTAACATCATCCCTTTGTTTCGTTTTCCCTCGTTATTGCTGTTGCTCGTTTCTTGACGTTTCTCGTTGGATGATTCCTTTTTCTCTTGTTGTGCGGATTTATTTCCTTCTCTAGTATTTTGATCATCTTGGTTTTTGCTGCTGTCACCACCTCCTTCTCCATTATTATTTCCATCCGGGGTTTCCTTTGAAATGTCGTCCTCGACATTTATTATTTCAATTATTTCCTCGTATACTTTTATTATTCTGGCTTTTATATCATCCATTTCTTTTATCTCTTGTTTGCTTGCTTGGAATCTTATTTGCTTTCGATGCCATCTATGTATTATCATTAATAACTGTTCCTTTCTATCTCCGATTCGTATTGCTTCTTTTGGATGATTGGTGAATTTTAGTCCTTCCCATTTCAACATTGCTTTTATTGTTTTTGGGAATGGATAGTGAGCATATATTGTTTCTTTCAATAGAACGTTTCTGTTCCTTACCATATAGTTTAAATCGAATACTTTAAGTGGTGAACCCTCGTAGGTCCATTTCATCAGATTGGCTGTTGCTTCGTCTTGTTTGGCGTCGATAGCTTCCCATAATGTTTGAATTGTTTTACCCATCATTTCTCTCTCTCTGATTGTCGCGTTACTGGTTATAAATTTTATTGCGCTTGCCTGTCTGGATTTCAGTGCGTAATGTAGTGCATTATTTTCTCCATTATCTTTCTCTTTAAACGATGATCCTGTTTTTAGTAGTTCTCTCAGAACTGTTGTAGACGCATCTGCTGCAACTGCGAACATTAATGGTGTTTGTCCTTCTTCGTTTGGTATATTTGAGGCGTGTCCGCATTTCCGCATAAGTTGGATTATATCTATTATCCTTTGGGTGTTTTTATGTTGTACTGCAATATGTAGAGGTACATTTCCTTCTACGTCTGCCATAGTGAAGATGATGGGTATATTCTCTTTAATGCGGTCCATTTCTGGTGGACTTCTAGCTCCTTTAGCGTAATCCATAGCGATTTTCCCTGCTTTGTTTACTATTCTCATCCATCCTTTTCCTTCGACCCATTCTGGCATAATTTCTCTGATGGCTTTTACTATTATATCCATCTTGTCTACATTATCTTGGGTCGCATTTAGAGTTATTTTTGATTCCTCCGGTTTAGGTTCTTCTACAGTATTGTTTGATGTTGCTTCTATTTTTCGACTCATCGTTAGTCCGTTTATACTTAGTTGTTGAGTTTGTGATCTAGTTTGCATACCTCGATTCTCTGGTTCTCTTGTTATTGTTCTCGGTATCGCTTTACATCTACTCACGTTCACGTACATAGGTCTAGTGAGTGGGTTATTGACCAATTTAACTCGCGCATTATTCTCGTTTACATACATTATCTCATAAGGTCCTTTACCACATCTTTGTAATTTTCTGGCTACTCCTGGGATAATTTCTGGCGTTGCGATTATTACCCAGTCTCCAACTTGAAAATTATGCTCACGTACGTCTCGCTTTTTATCGTGCAATTCTTTATAACTTTCTTGATTAAATCTAATATTCATACCTGCCGTCTTCCAGATCTCTTGCATTCGCTCTTTGAATCCTGTTACATAATCGTCAATTTCCATATACTGTGATATTGGTGGTTGATATTCCAAGTCTATCGGCATGTTACATTCTCTGCCGTACATTAGTTTGAATGGACTCATTTTTGTTGCTGAATGTATTGACATTCTATAGGCCATAAGGCATAGGTTTATATATCTATCCCAATCCTTTTTGGTGTCTGCTTACATAATTCGACATCATTTCTATTAGTATGCCATTGAATCGTTCGGTTTGACCGTTTGTTTGTGGATGGTATGGTGATGTTCTCAATTTTGCAATTCTGAAGTAATTCGTTACTTCCTCTATGATTTCGCTCATGAAGTTGGTTCCTTGATCAGTTAGAATCTGTTTGGGTGTTCCGTATCTACAGCATATCTCTTCTACTAGGATTCTCGCTATTGTTCTGGCTTTTTGATCTGGTATTGCGAATGCTTCCGGAAACTTTGATAAATAATCTGTCACTACTAATATATAGATATTTCCATCGTTAGTTTCTGGTAATGGTCCTACTACATCCATTGCAATCATTGTCATGGGTTCTGGTGGAATTGGCATTGGTTTTAGCGGTGCCTTCAATTTACTTCCTGTGCTTTTCCTCGTTGCACATATTAGGCAATTCTTTATCCACCCTTTTACGTCCTCTCCGATATTTGGCCAATAATATTTTTGACGCAGTCTTGCTTCCGTCTTTTTTGCTGACATGTGTCCTCCAAGTTTTCCATCGTGGTATTGCATCAATATCTCCTTTCGTCTACTTTCCGGTAAGCACATAAGTCTTTTCTCGCCATCCATTAATAATAACCATCCCTTCTCCATTGTATATCGATGTCTGTGTTTTTCCATATGCTCTTTTAATTTACTGTTGTTGTCGAAGATTTTCATATCATTGGTTTCCATGAATTCGATTATTGTTTTCAACTCTTCGTCTTCTTTCTGTTCATTTTTCAGCTTTGTAAAGTCGATGTCCTCTGCGATTATCATGCATATTCGTCTTACATCATGATCCATCAGTTCCTCAAATACGAATCTTGACATACAGTCTGCGTTAGCGTTGGCTTTTCCTGATTTGAATTTTATATATGGTGAATATTCTTGCAACTGCATCGCCCATCTCATTAATCTGCTAGAGGCTTCTTTGTGTTGGCCTAGCCATACCAATGGTTGATGATCAGTCGTGATATATATCTCATGACCCCATAATAAATATTTGAAGTGTTTAATAGCTTGGATTATTGCTAATGCTTCTCTTTCAGTCACAGAGTAATTCTTTTCATGTTTCTTGAATGTTCGACTGTAATATCCAATAACTCGTTCTCTTTTCTCGTCGTCCCATTGTCCTAGGACTGCTCCAGATGCATATCCACTTGCGTCTGTTGCTAACAAAAACGGTTTCTTGAAATCTGGGTGTACGAGTATTGGTGCTGATATCAGTTTATCTCTGAGTGTTTCAAAGGCTGTTTGTTGTTCCTCTTCCCATATAAACGGGGTATCTTTTTTGGTTAATTCTTGTATTGGTTTTGCGATGGTTGCATAATTCTTGATGAACTTTCGGTAATATTCACATAAGCCTAAGAATTCTTGCACTTGCGTGACTGTCTTTGGTGCTGGGCAATTCTTTATCTTTTCGATGTTTCTTGGATCTGGTTCTTTGCCTTTTGCTGATACAATATGTCCTAAGAAGGTGACTTTTTCCTTTGCCCAATCACATTTTGATGGTTTTAATTTTAATTTCCATTGTCTCAGTCGAACAAATACATTACGGATATCTTTTAAATGTTGCTCGAAGGTGCTAGAATAAATTAACAAATCATCAATATATACCATACACTGTTTGATGCCGTGAGTTACAAAGTTCATACATCTCTGGAATGAGGCTGGTGCGTTGGTTAGTCCGAAAGGCATTTTCTTGAATTGGTATAAATCTTTTCCGATAGTAAAAGCAGTTTTTTCTCTGTCCTCTTCTTTGACTTTTATTTGCCAGTAACCACTTTTTAAATCTAGCGATGTAAAATAAGCTGCTCCGTGTAACATTTGTAACATCTCGTTTATATCTGGTAACGGGTATGTATCTCGTTTTGTTACTGCGTTGAGTCGTCGATAATCTATACAGAACCGTTGTGTTCCGTCTTTTTTCTTTACCATGACCACTGGGAATTGCCATGGCGAGCAACTTGGTTCGATCACTCCTGCGTCTAAC
This sequence comes from Schmidtea mediterranea, assembly GCA_022537955.1. Classification (NCBI taxonomy): domain Eukaryota; kingdom Metazoa; phylum Platyhelminthes; order Tricladida; family Dugesiidae; genus Schmidtea; species Schmidtea mediterranea. The sequence goes on along the minus strand of CM039679.1, from coordinate 69,197,444 downwards.
ATCTTTTGGACTTCTTTTTCTGCTACTGATTTCTGCGCTTCTGCCAATCGATATGGCCGTAGTGTTATTGGGGTGTCATCTGTTAGTGGTATCGTGTGTTGCGTTACGTCGCTTGTACCGAGATCTAAGTCAGATGCTGCAAATATATCCTTAAATTCCATTAGCAGTTTTTGTAGTTGTTCTTTCTCGTTTTCGTTTAGTAGCTGACTGTCGATTGTCCATAATTCTTCCTCAGTTCCTTCAGTTTTTGCTGTTGGAAGTTCGATATCCATCATCGGTGTTAATTTCCCCAATCTTTCGTTTTCGTAAATGACTTTGTCTTCCTCGTCAAAATTTGTAATGTTGATTGGAATTTCACTGTTATCGTTTACGTACACTATCTCTCTGGCTAATGGCAGTTCCTTCTTTTTCTCAAATTTGTGATTAGGTTCGAAAATCATTTCACCTCTAGTTTCCTCGTTCACTTTTACGTAACAAATCATTTGTGTGCGCCCTGGCACTACTATTCTCTCTGAGCATCTTACTTCTGATTTCAGCATACATATTCGTCCGGTTTTATCTCTCAGCTCCATTGATCCTAGATCTATTATTATCTCTTTTAGTAATTCTGGCATGAGATCTGTTCCAATTATACAATCTGCACTGAATCTCCTGATAACTGCTAAATACGTATTGATTTTTACATTTTTATATTCGATTATCGACCAGATTTTTCCGATGACCGCTACTGATTCTTTGCTACAAGTTATTACATCCATGTTAGCTTCTTCTATACATGGCCATAGTCTTCCTGGTATTTTATCCATTTTTATTGCTGAGATGTTTGCTCCGGTATCGATCATTGCTTTTATTTCAACCCCATTTATTTCTATAGGTACCGTTAATGTTGGTCCAGCTAATGTTTGTAACATAGCTATAGTTCGAGTTTCTGGATCTTGATCTACACTTCTTGATCTTTGGCTGGTTCTTGGCACTAAGTCTGCCCAATTTGGTTCGTATGGTACTGGATAAATATTTCGTAATGTTGTTGATCTTGGTGTCGGTACGTGTCTTTCTACTGGCATGTTTCTCTCTACTGATGATGTTGCTTTCTTTAGACATTCGTATACTGGTGGTGGATGATTATAATGTCCACTATGTCTTGTTTTTCGGTTTTCCCATTGTTTGAGTTGCTCTTGAGTTAGCATCTGCGTTCCTCCTTGGTTTTCATCATTGTCGCTGTTATTACTGCTATCATCTCTGAAATTTATCCATCGTTTCCAGTTACTCGTTTTTTGTCGCTTCATTCTGGTTTTCTCGGCTTCTAATCTCATTATCGCTTTAAATTTTCGTCCAACTTCTTCATCAGTACCGTTCATTTTCGTTAGAATTCCTACTAATCTCTTTATCTTGTGGATATCTTTTGAGTGTCCATGTAATACCATTGTCTTAGCTAAAAACGGTAAGAATCCAATTGCCATTTTCCAGTTGATTTTTCTCTCTCTTTTGTAGATATCGAAACATGCTAACATTTGTGTTATGATTACTCTTACGATTTGAATGATAAGGATTATCCCTAAAATTCCTGCCATCATTTGTCCGAAGATTAAGAATCTTCCCCACATGGCTTTCATCATATTTGCTGTAGCGTGTTGAAAATGATCTGGTGATAGTAATAATTCGTAGTTGGGTTTTTCTCCATAGTTGTTACCTCCCGTTATCGTCACAATATTAGATAGTATGGCTTGCCTTTGTGCTGGGAATAATAAATGTTCTCTGGCTCGTTCCAGATCTTTCGTTTGGTATATCCAACTCTGTGATATATCAACTGGTTTGAATTCTGCTTCGCTGGCCAATTCTGTTAATCCAAATATTTTTTGGCGGTGCTACGATTACTCGAGTTGGGAATTGTAACCAACTTCCATCTCTTATTTCGAATAATGGTCCATATACATTACTACAACTGAACATATTAGGTACGAATTTCTCTGGATTTATCATCCTTGTCACTGGCTGAGCGAATCTGATTTTTCCTTTATGCATTATTTCTAATTCATTTATACATTTATCTCTTGGAATTGTTGAATTCTCTGGCAATTTTGCAATTGTCTTTTCGCATTTGTACGTGTACATAACTTCTCCAACGATTCTCCCAAAATATCCTTCCTGGAGTGGTAGTAATGGAATTGCGTTATCTGGATTTGTGATTGCCATTGCTAACTTTGTTTTTAATATTTCTCTGTTCAGGATACAATCATTTTTAACTAAATCGTAGTATATTTTCTCTGTTGATGCCAATCCTTTGTGGTATAAGAAATCCATCTTGTTATTTATATAGAGATATAGTTTTACATCCTTGGGGTCTATTTGCGCTTTTGCGTTCGGTATTGCTGTTCGCGATAAGAATATTCCTTTATAATTTGTACTAGCTACCATTTCGTCACATTTGCTCACCATTCGTCCTTTTATAAATCTCATTCCCTATTGTGGTATCGGTTGATATTACTACCGTTGGCGTGACCTCTGATCCGATAGTTGTGGTGATCGTTGGTTTTCCGATTCTTCCGGTTCTCCGTAATTCATCTAATGCGCTCTTTTGCGTGCTAGTTTCGGTTTCTCTGTGCACTTGTCCTTGCACTTCATCAAATATTGCACTTTTCAATAAAGTGAGTCTACAAGTTCTGGTATCGGCGTGATATACAATCGTTGACATTCCCCGTATTACATGATCTATCTGTTGCTAGACATTGAGGGTACTTCTTCATTGCTTGCGTGTCTGGATCAAAATATCCTTGGTATTTCTCCAACTTTACTTGATAGCTTTCAATCACTACTACTCCTTTGACCAATTGATTTAATAGGGTGTACTCTCCTCCTTGACATGTTCCGTCTCCAGCCGTTATTCTTCCCGCAGCATATACTCGGGTGGTTTTTATCTTTCTTTCTTCGGCTGCTACATTTACTCGTCCAGCTATTGAGATACGTCCTGTCGTGAATCCTTCTTCACATTCGCTCCGCGTTACAGAAACCACTGTTGTTTCCGTACCCGCTTCTATAATTGTTGAGTGTGAGTGATGTCCGCAATGAAATGCTACAATTTTCCTTGTTACTGAACATTCCTTGATTTCCGTTTTTATGAAGTCTACCTCTTGATATACATTATACGATACTGCTGTTGCTGTTGTCTGTAATCTACCGGGATTTGCTGCTTTGCACTCTTCCGTTTCTTTTAGTGAGTATTTATCACCAATCTTTATATTATCACAATCATATACTACAAACGGTTCTACTCCTTTCACGCACATCATCCATATGAGTATTGTAGTGATTATCGTATTCATCCCTTTTCTAGCTGTTTTTGGATCGCTTGCATTAATCGTTGTTTCGAATTCCGTTAATAACTCTTTTAACTTCGCTTGCATCATCTCGGTTTGATCATCTTTACTTACCAAATTTATAAAGGCTTGCCATCCACCTTGAGTCAGGATGAATGGTTCGATTACCTTCCTGATAATGTCTGTTATCGCAAATTCATATCCATTTGGGTTGTATCTTGGAGTTTGCTTTCTGTATATCACTATCGTATTGTACATTAGGTAGGCCATTCCTACCAAATATCTGTTTGGGTCATCAGATCGTTTCGTTAAGTGATTTATTATCAACAATAATTCCTCTGGATCTTTGGTTGTGGTTCGTACTTTATTGTCCATGATTTTATTTATTATTGGTTTTATTGCTGCCCAAAGCTGTTTCGCTTCTGCTCCTATATTATTGAGTTTTAAATTTCTCTTTATTTCTGGATTTGCTAATCCCAGCATATCAGTTATCAATCTATTGATCCACTTTGCTCCTTGTTCTTGACCTTTCAGTTTTCCCTGTAACTGCTTCGTTACTTGGCTAAGCTTGTTTAATTTCGTTGTCAATTGATCCATCTGCATTTGTTCCTTAGTTTTCCTTTCTGGAGCTGGTTTATCAATTTTTGGTCGTCCTCTGGGTTTCTTTTCCATTGCTGTACCTGTTTCTTTTCGTTTGGGTTGTTCGTCTGCCGTTTCTTTGGATGTTGTAGCTCCTCGTTCATTTATCCAGTTATCCCATTCGTCTCCTGTCGAGCTTCGGCGTCTTCTTTCTTTCCTTTTATTTTCTTCTTCGGTATCTGGCTCTAAAATTTCGACTGGTTGTCTTTGACCACATACTAGCTCGTCTGGTTCATCTGTTATCAGATCGTTTTCATTTTCTGTCATGAACAAATCTCTTGATTCCGGTATTCTCCTGGTTGTTTCTTCGTCCACAATATCATTTAGATCATTCAGTATCTCTTCATCTCCTGTTGTGATGACGATTACTTCATCTGCTGCAGGTGGAACTTCTGGCGTATTTAGACTCTCTTGTCGTCCTATTGGCGTTTTCGTTTTGATTTCTCTTTTGTTCAGTTCTCTGCCCGCGATCTTTGCTACTGTTAATATATTTATTAATCCCAGTTGCATTTGCGTAACTCCGATTTCAAGATCATCATCTAGTGATCGTCCTTCGTATTGTAAATGAAATGGCAATTCATATGGTATTCTCTTTTTCACTTCACTCACTTTGGCAGTGATATAAAATTCTCTTTCAATTGGTTCGAAATCTGGCGTCATAATTTTTAAACTATACTTTTCTATTGCTTCGGCTGCCCATTCGGTGTGTTTCCATTTTCGGATAATTTCTCTGAATTGCTCTGGGTACCACGCATACATTCTCCGATATTCCTCTATTTCTTTTACTATATTTCGCAGATTCTCCACTCTGCTACAAGAATCGATTATCCATTTTGCTAAATCTGTTACAGTTCGTCTTTGATTCTTTGCTCCGGTTCTCAATATCGCTGCTAACTCTCTGCACTTTTGCGTTTCTGTTAATCGTGTTAATCCTTCTTCCACAGGGTCATCTATATCTGTGGGCAAATATCATGTTCCTGGAATTCGTTTTTCGAGTACACTGATTCGCGGTCTCGCTTGTTCTTGTTGAATTCGTATTTTCATTTCTCGTTCCGTTTCTACTTCGATGGTGACATATATCGTGTCATCTTTCACGAATTGAGGTGTTACATATTTTTTCAGTAGGAACTGTGGTACTCCTCCTGCAACATTTTCAGTGGATTTTGGCTTCTGACTTATCATTGATCTTGGGTCTACTCCCAATTTTTCGCTGTGTCGCTCTTCCCATTTTCCGGGTTTAGCGATTGAAATTGTGACCTTTCGATTAAATGGCCATTCTAACTTGCCGTCATATCTGCCTCTTGCTAACAGAAAATACACTGATAGATATTTTCCTTTTCCTACCCCATCTCCGTTTGGGTATACTCTCAATTTCCACCGATATCCTCCGATCTCTGTATAGAATTGATGACTTGTGATACCAATGATTTTCTCTTCTTCAGCCGATTTTACTTTTTCCGCCCATCCACCTATTTTCCATGTGTATGGGGCTAATCGAGCTCTATCATTTATTTCCTCGTCTTCTTCTGGTTGCCATTCCATTTCGTTTTATCATTTCCTCTGGTAAATTTTCATATGGTTCATCTTCATATAACTCTAAGGTTGTTTCATTAGCTGCCTCTTCTGGCGCTTCTCCTGGTATGTATTTTCTCCATTTTGGTTCGGTTCTCTCCATTTTCCATTTCCACTCCTTTGTCTTTTCATCATACACTTTTTTCCATGGTGTTGATCGGCATCTCGAGTCGTCTATAGGTTGCAATTTTGTGCTTAATTTCGCATCTTGTCTCCATAACTGGTAGATGGTTAATATTTGGTCCATCTTTCTTTTCATTTCCTCTTGAAATTCTTGGATCTGTTGTTCCCTTTTTGTTGTATTTTTCCTCTCTGGTTCATCCATGGCTATGATATTGATGGTTTGTCCGTCTTCCCATATACCTAATTTGTATATCGGGGTTCGTTCTCGTGGACTTATTTGCCGTTTGTGGTACATTATTGCTACGTCCTCTACCATGCCATCGTCACTACTTTCGATTATCGGTTGTATGATTTCTCGATTTATCCGTCGGTATAATTCGTGCATTTGACAATCGGGGTCTACTAGTATTTCTTTTATTTCATCATTCGGTAGCTTTATTTTTATCTTTATTGGTTCATCTCCTCTCATATCTCCTTGATGTTCTCCATATTCTCCATATCTCATCTGTTCTCTCGTTGTCGAATCTCATTATATCTGTATCCCGTACAGCTTCTACGAACATTTTCATTGCAATCGGTCTCGTTAATGATAATCGATTAATATATTTTCTAGCCTGGTCTATTGCTTGTTCCGTCATTCTAATCTGGTTTTGTCTCATTATCTTTTGTCTCTCTTTTTCTAATCCGGGTTTTATTTCTTTGGTATACAGTATTTGGATTTTCTGCCATATTTCCGCTGTCGTTTCCTCGGTTTCATTTTTGTTTAATGTTACCACATTTATTCCTTTTGGCCATATTAGAGCATCCGCTAGGTGTATATCTCGCTTTATTTTTCTTCCTTGGTAATATAAAGGTTTATTTTTATAACTGGGTCCTAGCTTTTTCACTACCCAATCATACAACTCGTTTGTGCTTTCGCCTCTTGTTGCTATTATCTGTCTCGGTATCTCTGGAAAATCAATAATTACCTGATACTCTTCTCTATCATATTCTTTCAGATTCTCTTGGTACTTTTTTATCATGTCTTTCCATGATGCCGTAAATGTACCGTTATCTTGTTGATATCCTTTCGCAATCGGTTTCATTATTCTGTTGGGTTTTGGATTATTTCAAGTCGGTTCTCTCTGACTCCTGGTGTTCTTTAAATCAAAACAATGAACGACCCAACGTATATTGAAACAACAGGTTTACAATTTATTATCACGCTCCAATAACCAATCAAAGTTTATACGATTCTCTGCTCGGCGTTGATGCTTTGCAAACAAACAATATTCACCTTTTGATCCTTTAGTTCCGTTGACTCTCGTTTTCCTCGGTTTCTGTTTGGTTTGATCCCTTTTCGCCTTTCCGTATTCTTAATTCTATTTCTTCTTTTCCCTACTTCCCTAATTCGTTTATCCCTTTTCTTATCGTCTGATTCTTCGAACCCTAGCTGAGGCAGAATGCCGATTTCTCTGATTTTCCCTTTGCTTATATACTCCTCGAAATCAGGATGACAAATGGTTATTGCCGAGCCAATCTTTCGTTTGACATTTTCTCCTACGTGTTTGCTTCGGCTGTCATCCATAATGGTCCAACGAATCTAGATAATTAATGGCCCTACCGGTCTTCCTACGCGCGCTATCTTCTCCTTACTCTTTTCCCATTAATCATTGTGTCAAGCTAATGGGCCTAAATCTTCCTTTTGTTTGCCTTTCTTCTTGTTTACCCAGCTCGGGTTTCCTTCATCTCTCGGGTTCTCCATTGGCTCGGGTTTCCCATTAGCTCGGGTTTTCCATTAGCCAATTAATTAATTAATTAACGTTTTCGGTTTTCATACATTTGAATGTTTTTCAACCCTTTCTAACCCTTTTCTGATAAATCCCTACCCGTCATCTTGTTGACCATTAGCTAATCTATAACTGTCCCGTTTTTCCCATTCGATTTCGATGATTTTTCCATTTATTGATTTTTCTCGGATTTCCGGATTCTCGCCTTTCGTAATTGCTTTTTGCATTTTCTAATACTGTTTCCATCGCACTTTCATTTACTATTAATTCTGTGCACGATCCCGCTTTTATTTGCCTTTTTTCTTCGCTTACTTTCCATTTGAATTATTATCCTAAATTTTATTTAAATTTTTAATTTTAATTTACAGACCTCAACATATCTCCCCCCTTAAAAAAAATTTTTTCGTCCTCGAAATCTATGTTTTGCTGTGATTATGTATTATTATCACTATTATTATTATAATTTTGATGGCGCATAGCGTATCAATAAATTTTAATCTTTTCAAGACCAAATGAAATGAAGGCTTAAGTTTGACTCATATCTGTTTTAATTTTTGACAATTTTCAAACTTTAAGGTAGAAAAATTATCCAATATTTTGTTACTCTAAAATTGTTTTGTTAATTAAAAATTAACTTAAAATTGATGTTTTATGAATCGAAAACCGAAGTTTAAAGTTTTTAATAGTGCAAAATTTTTAATATCTAGCTGATCATGTTTAATATCAGATAATTGAGTTGTTTTTATTGATTTCATTTTCATGTATGAACCATCTATCTTGTAAAAGGTAAAATGTTTTATAAATTTAATATAATAAATTTAGTAAGTCAATGCAAATGGAATTCTTTTTACTTTTAATGGAAACTTATTTATAATATTTTCAAAATTTAATTTTTTTATTTATTTCGATTTAAGTCAAACTTTACTTAGAAAATAATAATAATAACAATAATAATAATAATAATAATAATTATTATTATAGTAATAATAATAATAACAATAATAATAACAATAATAACAATAATAATAAAATTTCTCTGTAAAAATATAATATTTGACGATTTATTCATTGAATTTCTCTCTGTAACAGAATGCTCGGTAAATGTACAATCGATTATGCTATTGGAGTTTATCGGTTGTATGCGGTGGCAATTATTGCTATTTTTGGAATTCTTGGAAATATTATCGATCGATTATGCTATTGGAGTTTATCGGTTGTATGCGGTGGCAATTATTGCTATTTTTGGAATTCTTGGAAATATTATCGTAATTTTGGTATTTCTATTGGAACATAAAAAGTCAAGATTCTCCATTTTTGTGTCGCCATCTCTAGTACTCATGTTGTAATTTTAATAATGAATTCTCTGATGGATGACTTTATGGGAAAAGGCTTGGAACATTGGCGGCTTCATTTTTATCAAGGATAATTAATGTTTTGATGACATTTAAAAATTATCTCAAATTATTTATTAAATGTTTATAAACAAATAATAATCTCAAAATAATTTTTATTTAGAAAATTGTTTCGTTTTTATAAATGATTTCGATTTATATTTATCATTATTTATGATAATTTTATGAAAAATTTTCTAAAAATCCCCATAAATTAAATTCTTTTTTTAGAAAGCGCAACATTCTTTTTAAGATTAACTTATAATTACAATTTAGATATCATTATCTAACTTCTTGAGTATCATCATTAAAGTATCAAGACGTGATTTATTTTTTTCCGAAATAAATCTAAAACCATCCTATCAGACAATGAGCGGTTGAGAAAACCCGATATTTACTCTGTCATTATTTGATAAATTGTAGCTGTCTTGCATTTTCTAATACTGTTTCCATCGCACTTTCATTTACTATTAATTCTGTGCACGATCCCGCTTTTATTTGCCTTTTTTCTTCGCTTACTTTCCATTTGAATTATTATCCTAAATTTTATTTAAATTTTTAATTTTAATTTACAGACCTCAACATATCTCCCCCCTTAAAAAAAATTTTTTCGTCCTCGAAATCTATGTTTTGCTGTGATTATGTATTATTATCACTATTATTATTATAATTTTGATGGCGCATAGCGTATCAATAAATTTTAATCTTTTCAAGACCAAATGAAATGAAGGCTTAAGTTTGACTCATATCTGTTTTAATTTTTGACAATTTTCAAACTTTAAGGTAGAAAAATTATCCAATATTTTGTTACTCTAAAATTGTTTTGTTAATTAAAAATTAACTTAAAATTGATGTTTTATGAATCGAAAACCGAAGTTTAAAGTTTTTAATAGTGCAAAATTTTAATATCTAGCTGATCATGTTTAATATCAGATAATTGAGTTGTTTTTATTGATTTCATTTTCATGTATGAACCATCTATCTTGTAAAAGGTAAAATGTTTTATAAATTTAATATAATAAATTTAGTAAGTCAATGCAAATGGAATTCTTTTTACTTTTAATGGAAACTTATTTATAATATTTTCAAAATTTAATTTTTTATTTATTTCGATTTAAGTCAAACTTTACTTAGAAAATAATAATAATAACAATAATAATAATAATAATAATAATTATTATTATAGTAATAATAATAATAACAATAATAATAACAATAATAACAATAATAATAAAATTTCTCTGTAAAAATATAATATTTGACGATTTATTCATTGAATTTCTCTCTGTAACAGAATGCTCGGTAAATGTACAATCGATTATGCTATTGGAGTTTATCGGTTGTATGCGGTGGCAATTATTGCTATTTTTGGAATTCTTGGAAATATTATCGTAATTTTGGTATTTCTATTGGAACATAAAAAGTCAAGATTCTCCATTTTTGTGTCGCCATCTCTAGTACTCATGTTGTAATTTTAATAATGAATTCTCTGATGGATGACTTTATGGGAAAAGGCTTGGAACATTGGCGGCTTCATTTTTATCAAGGATAATTAATGTTTTGATGACATTTAAAAATTATCTCAAATTATTTATTAAATGTTTATAAACAAATAATAATCTCAAAATAATTTTTATTTAGAAAATTGTTTCGTTTTTATAAATGATTTCGATTTATATTTATCATTATTTATGATAATTTTATGAAAAATTTTCTAAAAATCCCATAAATTAAATTCTTTTTTTAGAAAGCGCAACATTCTTTTTAAGATTAACTTATAATTACAATTTAGATATCATTATCTAACTTCTTGAGTATCATCATTAAAGTATCAAGACGTGATTTATTTTTTTCCGAAATAAATCTAAAACCATCCTATCAGACAATGAGCGGTTGAGAAAACCCGATATTTACTCTGTCATTATTTGATAAATTGTAGCTGTCTTGCATTTTCTAATACTGTTTCCATCGCACTTTCATTTACTATTAATTCTGTGCACGATCCCGCTTTTATTTGCCTTTTTTCTTCGCTTACTTTCCATTTGAATTATTATCCTAAATTTTATTTAAATTTTTAATTTTAATTTACAGACCTCAACATATCTCCCCCCTTAAAAAAAATTTTTTCGTCCTCGAAATCTATGTTTTGCTGTGATTATGTATTATTATCACTATTATTATTATAATTTTGATGGCGCATAGCGTATCAATAAATTTTAATCTTTTCAAGACCAAATGAAATGAAGGCTTAAGTTTGACTCATATCTGTTTTAATTTTTGACAATTTTCAAACTTTAAGGTAGAAAAATTATCCAATATTTTGTTACTCTAAAATTGTTTTGTTAATTAAAAATTAACTTAAAATTGATGTTTTATGAATCGAAAACCGAAGTTTAAAGTTTTTAATAGTGCAAAATTTTTAATATCTAGCTGATCATGTTTAATATCAGATAATTGAGTTGTTTTTATTGATTTCATTTTCATGTATGAACCATCTATCTTGTAAAAGGTAAAATGTTTTATAAATTTAATATAATAAATTTAGTAAGTCAATGCAAATGGAATTCTTTTTACTTTTAATGGAAACTTATTTATAATATTTTCAAAATTTAATTTTTTATTTATTTCGATTTAAGTCAAACTTTACTTAGAAAATAATAATAATAACAATAATAATAATAATAATAATAATTATTATTATAGTAATAATAATAATAACAATAATAATAACAATAATAACAATAATAATAAAATTTCTCTGTAAAAATATAATATTTGACGATTTATTCATTGAATTTCTCTCTGTAACAGAATGCTCGGTAAATGTACAATCGATTATGCTATTGGAGTTTATCGGTTGTATGCGGTGGCAATTATTGCTATTTTTGGAATTCTTGGAAATATTATCGATCGATTATGCTATTGGAGTTTATCGGTTGTATGCGGTGGCAATTATTGCTATTTTTGGAATTCTTGGAAATATTATCGTAATTTTGGTATTTCTATTGGAACATAAAAAGTCAAGATTCTCCATTTTTGTGTCGCCATCTCTAGTACTCATGTTGTAATTTTAATAATGAATTCTCTGATGGATGACTTTATGGGAAAAGGCTTGGAACATTGGCGGCTTCATTTTATCAAGGATAATTAATGTTTTGATGACATTTAAAAATTATCTCAAATTATTTATTAAATGTTTATAAACAAATAATAATCTCAAAATAATTTTTATTTAGAAAATTGTTTCGTTTTTATAAATGATTTCGATTTATATTTATCATTATTTATGATAATTTTATGAAAAATTTTCTAAAAATCCCCATAAATTAAATTCTTTTTTTAGAAAGCGCAACATTCTTTTTAAGATTAACTTATAATTACAATTTAGATATCATTATCTAACTTCTTGAGTATCATCATTAAAGTATCAAGACGTGATTTATTTTTTTCCGAAATAAATCTAAAACCATCCTATCAGACAATGAGCGGTTGAGAAAACCCGATATTTACTCTGTCATTATTTGATAAATTGTAGCTGTCTTGGTAAATGATAAATGCTAAAACAAACCAAATTTCCTTCTATTTCGAAAGCACTAAATTTTAACTAACAATCGCAGTAATATTGGTTGCTAGGCCACAGCAGAAATCAATATTGAGGCAAGGAGAAATTATCTTGAAAGCAATCAATCGGGATAGAAAACTAATACCATCCAATTAAATCTTGCATACAAATTTAGAAATTATTTTGTGGCAAGTAAACCCTATATAAGTAAGTGTACTGAATCGAAATATTATTTCATTAACAAATTTGATCGAATTTTAAATCATGCCTCACAAGAGTAAAATTAATATTAATTTTTCTTTAGCTATATTTTTAAAACATTTATTTAATTTAGAAATAGATGAAGCCAAATCGAAACTAAAGTCAGCCAAAGTCATTTTCGTTTTGGGTTAGTTTTTACTCTTGAAATTATTTGGAATTAATTCGTCTTTGATTTAAATTTCACAGTTTCAAATTTAAATTGTTAATATGGTCCGGGAAGTGGAAAAGGAAGGTGTGCGGTTGCTATGTGCTGCTATGTGTTGCTATAGTCGTGTTGTAAAGACGATCAATTAATTGATTTTTAAAAATAAATCTCGTTAATATTAATCAAATCTAGGTGGTCCGGGAAGTGGAAAAGGAACCCAATGTGAAAAAATAGTTAATAAATATGGTTTTAATCATTTGTCCAGTGGTGACTTATTATGAGAAGAAGTAGAATCAGGCTCAGAAAGAGGAAATAAACTTAAAGAAATAATGGAAAAAGGAGAACTTGTTTCATTAGTGAGATATTTAATTTAATGGAAAAAGGAGAACTTGTTTCATTAGTAAGATATTTAATTTAATTTATGATTCTAACTTATTGTATTAATTCTAATAAATTACGGAGAACTTGTTTCATTAGTAAGATATTTAATTTAATTTATGATTCTAACTTATTAATTCTAATAAATTACAATTTAAGTCTTGTGTAATATTATTCGCTGCAATATTAGTTTAAATTCTTTACTTTTAGAAATTTCAGCTTAGATTTTGTTTAGTTTTTTAAATATTTTTTTTGGACGATTTAAAACATTTATAAACAATGTATATTGTACGGTAATACTTTTATACTGAAAATGTCAGTTACTTTGTTGTTAGTGGCATACCTAGAGTAAATGACGCCTATGGCAAACACCGATCTTGCGCCCTCTCCGATGATAGGTATTACCATTATTATTAATATTATGATTTAAAAATAATTTTATTTATTAATAACTTATTAGTTTATTTCGCTCGCAGCATGGTAAAAAGGTAATCTCCCCCGCACCGACCGACTCATGATATCACTTTGTTTACTCAGCCTGATAAGGTATCTGCGATGAACATTAATATTCCGAATGAATTTTTATTTGTCCTGCGGTTTTTGACGTAGCCGATACTGATAGGCTCTATAATTAATTACCCTGTGGTTTCTTAACGTAGCCCGTGCTGATAAGCTTTCTAATTAATTACCCTTTGGTTTGTTAACGTAGCCTGTACTGATAAGCGTTCTATATAAGTGTCTGCTTTACCACTTTTCGTTAGTTTTGTCTTGCCAATCTTGAAGTAAGCATTTTATATTTTATTTTTTCATATATTTTTTTTTGAATTTTAGTAACGCCATCCCTCAATTACTATGGACGTAAGTGATTACTTGTTTTTTGTTTTTGTGACCATGCTGTCCTCAACTACCCTCATAGTAACCGAACACTTGCAATCGCTGTCCAGGGTAGCCAAACCCCGGTGATTGCAAGCGCTCGTGTTGCTTATTAAATTAACTTATTGATGCTTATTAAATTAACTTATTTACTGTTTAATTTTAGTTCGTTAATTTGTTATGCAACTACCTATACCACACTCATGTGTTGGGTCATATATTTTTGATTTTCTGATTTTGTATTTATACTAAAAGCAAACCTCTAATTACAGCTACTCGTATTTTTCTGACAATTTTAGCCGTATTTATACTTATTAATTTATTACGTAATTCTTAAAATCAATTACTTGCCTGCACTAATTATTTGTCGAGGGCGCCATGGTACGGAGTTTTATACAGTATTTATTTCATTTTTCTTTTCAACCCTTACTATTTTAGGTCCCAGAACCTAAGTTTGAGCATCTCGATGTTATGCAATGGTTATTTGACTGCCATACTACCAGGTTTTTTTTAAATTTCTTTTTCAGGGTCCCTTTGCCACCGCGCCGAAAGGGATTGAAACGTACCTTTGCCTGTGTGGATACAGGCAGTAGGTTTGAAAGACGCCCGCCTTGCAATGTACGCAGGGAATGGGACTGTGGCATCCAAAGTCCCGTTCTGTTGGACTCTGACGATGAATAAAAACGAATAAAACTTTGAATAAATGTTCAGCATACCTTTGTTTTTAATTTATGCTAGAAAGTGTGGGGTAATTGTGTCCCTCTTCGCGATTAGTCTTTGTTACTACTAATGTGAAATTATTCCTTACTTATTTATAATTTGTTCTCTCGCCCCAGTGGGTTACCCCTTGTTATATAGTTATGCTAATTCATTCATTACTACTCAGCCCTTTAATATTATTTATTTCTAATGTTCATTTAAGGTATCATTTCATTATTTGCAACATTTATTTGAGTTATTCTATTTGCTTTTGTTCATTTTTATCTATTATTCATTTATTTAATTTATCACTTTTTTAATTATTTATTTATATCAATTTGTTTATTTATTTGATTATTTGTTAATTTACAAATATTTATTTACTATTATTTTTTTTTTTTCGAAGACGAAAAAAAACACTAACTGGGTCCGTTTAAATAATTTATTTTTTTAGTCTAATTGATTTATCTCACCATCGTCTTCCGATTCCTCTATTTCTTCTACTCTCATTCGAAACATCGCGAAATCGGCCTCGTGTTGAAATAATAAGATTTCCAAACGGTCCAACCGCCTTTTCAGACGGAAGTTTTCTTCCTCCAAATCTGTTATTCTGCTCTGCATGCTACGAAACTTTTGCTTTAGTTCTTGCGTACTTGCCTTACACTCTTTGCATGACATCTCCGAGGCTTCTTGCATTCTCTGAAATTAAATGATAGTAATTTTTTTTTGTATCACTCTCTATTCGCAAAGCATCAACACCTCGCTTCGAATTTCAAACAAATTACACCGTTCATCCTATGGTACTTATAAAACATGCACATTGTTAATATAAATGTAATATATTTTTATACTCTATTCATGCAGATCACAATTTATAGTCTTGTCTCATAATATGAATATGATGGTGGTTGAAGGATAGTTAGTTGTCTCTTCTTTACACATATCAAAATGGTGATGATTATGAATGTTATTGATAAGATGAGAAAACCTGTTATTAAAATGTAAATGAGATATTCACAATAGTTGAATGTCAAATCCGAATTTATCATCATTAGTTTATTTGAGTTAGGTTTTGTCGTCTCTTGGGTCGGTAATTGAAAAGGTGATGTGGTTGTATCTGATTTTCGTTTCGATTCATTGATTGTCTTGACTTCCACGAAAACTGTTTGCCATCCGCCTGGTTCGGTTATCCATCGCTGATATTTAACTGTTAATTCCCATGCCGTCTCTAAATCAGAAGTGTAAAGTGTAAAAAAATGATTACCGGCATCTAATATAGTCAGGGTTTTTTGTTTGTAGATAATAACAACTCTTTCATCATTTCCTGATTTTCTATATATCGTTACCGGTCCATTTCCAACACTCAGGGTTATACGATTTGACTCGTCTCTGAGATAGATAGACTGGGTCTCACTCTTAAATCGTGACCATTGGTTTCTCACTACCGTTCCATTTTCGAGGCATATGTTCTCGTAGTAGTTTGCATTAACTGAATAATTTTGATTCATTTTCAGTTTCTCGTAGCGGATAACTGATTTTCGCGAGTTAAGGGTGTCGACATTTAACCCTTGAAATGTGATTCGCACTTCCACCAAGTCTACTGGCTTCCAATATATATTGATTCCATTTATCTCTGGTTCTATTTCGATCAAGTTTCGCATCTCTTTTGTGTGCACTTCTATCGGAATTTGCGTGTACCACTTTGACATGTTCTGTCTCAACAGCCATTGGTATTTGACATTTGGCTTTAACTTTCGTACCGCAAATATATCTTTATCATAATTCAGTTCTACCACTGGTGCCGTATTGTCTAGTAAATCAATAATTTCTATTTGGTCTGCGATCTCGCATTTACAGCTCCATACTATATTTGTTAGAGTGGAATATATATGTATTTTCTCCATTCCTCGGATTTTGCTTACCGCATATGGTAAGTCAATCTTTTTGCCGCTCGCAACTGTTACTAACATCAGCATTATTGCTACATATAATATCTTATTGAGGTAGCTGACTGGTGTTGGATTTTTCGTGAATTTCTGTTTCAATTTGTTTGACCCGTTACTTTATTCTGCTTGGACCTTAAGGGTATCTAGATTCATCTTCCTCTGGCACTAGTTTACATCGATTTGCATGCACAATCATCGGGTTAGCCTTTTTACTCCTGAATGGTAATAACTTCAAATTGGTTTCGGTGGTGTCGCACACTTTGTAGGGTCCTTTAAATGGTCTTTGCAATTTAGGCGATAAACCTTTGAGAGGTTCCGGCCTGTCAGATACACTAGATCTCCAATCTTTATGCCATGCGCATGTGCTTTTTTATCGTAGGTTTCTTTATATTTCTCTTGGTTATGCTTTATTGTCAAACCGGCTTTAGTCCATACTGACTGCATTTTTTCTTGCATCAATGCTTTATAATCGGGTATCTCCATATATTGAGAAATTGGTGGTTGGAATTTGAGATCAATCGGCATATTATTTTTCCTTAAATACATCAAGTAAAAAGGGGTCTCTCCTGTACTTTGATTTACTGCATTTCTGTAGGCAAATAGACACGGCTTTATGAAGTCGTCCCAATCTTTCTGTTTTCGATTCACATGTGACGAGATCATATTTATCAGTGTCCCATTAAATCGTTCCACTAATCCATCAGTTTGTGGATGATATGGTGACGTATTCAATTTCCAAATTCCAAATAGGTCTGTGATTGATTTGAACATTTCGCTTTGAAAGTTCTTTCCTTGATCAGTTAACAATTTCTTTGGAGTACCATAGCGAAATATTATGTTTTCCACAAATATTCTAGCAATCGTGTCTGCTTTTTGGTTTGGAATAGCGTATGCTTCTGGCCATTGGTAAAATAGTCACAAAAAACAACAATGTATTTGTTTCCTTTTGTTGTTTCCGGTAATGGTCCCAGAATATCCATTGCCGTCATCTCCATTGGTGCTGCGGGTACTGGCATCGGTTTTAATGGTACTTTAATCTTTTTACCAGTATTTCTGCGTGTGATGCATACTTTGCAACTGTTACACCAATTTTTCACGTCTTGTTCCATTGTTGGCCAAAAGTATTTCAATTTTAATCTCGATAGCGTCTTGCGCGTTGACAAATGACCTCCCAACGCTCCATCATGATACTGCATCAGTAATGCGTCTCTGTGCTTGGCTGGTATAATAATTAATGCTTCCCCATTTTTCCAAAATTTAAGTATTCCATTATGAATTACATATTTGCTGTTTGCATCTGTAAGTCGTTTCCAGTCTTGTTCTTTTCTTATTTTGACCGCTTGTTCCATAAATTGTTTTAATTCACTATCGTTTTCCTGATCATTTTGAAGTTCAGACATATTATTAACAGCTTTGATTGCAACGAATATAGTACCTTCCACTTTTTCAGGTGTCCCTCACTATTATTTTCTGGGATTCTTGACATTGCATCTGCGTTCGCGTTAGCTTTACCTGTCCGATTTTTAATCTCAAAGTCGTATTCTTGGAGGGCAATCGACCATCGTATTAATTTACTGGCTGAATCTCTGTGTTTCATTAACCACTGTAATGGATTATGATCTGTATAAACAGTAAATTTTCTGCCCAATAAATATTGTCTAAAAGTAGTAATTCCATACACTAACGCTAACGTTTCCTTTTCAATCGTTGAGTAGTTTTTCTCGTGAGGCCTCAGTGATCGGCTTGCATAGGCTATTACGTGGTCCTTTTCACCTTCAAATTTTGTCCTAACACCGCACCCAATGCAACGTTGCTTGCATCCGTCATCAAGATAAATTGTTTTGTAAAATCTGGACATCTTAATATAGGAGTTGTTACTAATTTCTCTTTAATGTATGAAAGCGTTTTGTTGCATTTGTCCCCAAATAAATTTATTGTTTTTCTTTAGTAACGTATTCAATGGTTGTGCGATGTGAGAGAAATCTTTTATAAATTTTCTGTAATAGCTCGCCAAGCCTAAAAATTGTCTAACCTCATCGGCATCTTTTGGTACTGGGTACTCTTCCACCTTTTGATGTTATCTGGATTAGTTTGTAACCCTCGCCGTGATATTATATGTCCTACATAAATCACTTCTGCTTTGCCCATTCACATTTCGATGGTTTGATTTTAATTTTGCACTTTTGAGCCGTTTAAATACAGTTCTACATCTTTCAAGTGTTCTTCGAAATCATTTGAAAATATTATTATATCGTCGATATATACCAATGCATGTCGAATACCTCGTAACACATAATTCATTCCTCGTTGGAATGTAGCTGGGGCTCCTGTTAATCCAAATGGTAACACATTGAACTCATACAGTCCTTTGCCATCCGAGAACGCCGTCTTTCCTCTATCTTCCTCTTTTACCCTAAATTGATTGTACCCTTTGTTTAAATCAATAACTGTGAAATATCGTGCCTCTCCCATTTGATCGAACATTTCTTGGGGTACTGGAATTGGATAAGTGTCTTTCCTCGTAACTTGATTTAGCTTCCGATAATCTACGCAAAATCGTAAGTCTCCATCTTTTTTCTTAACTATCACTATTGATGAGGAGAATGGTGACGCACTATCTCGAATTATTCCAAATTCCTTCATTGCTGTAATCTGTCTATCACTTTCATCTTGATGAACGTAGGGATTCTGTATGGCTTTATTTTTATTGGAGTTTCGTCTAATAACGGTATTTCATGCTCAATTACATTGGTTAGACCTAAATCATATTCGTGTTTGGCAAAGATATCTCGGTATTTTCTCAGCAGTTTTGTGAATTCCTTTTTCTGCATCTCATTTAAATCATTGCTTACCACTTCAGGCTCCTTGTACACCTTGACGTTTCTTGGTATTTTACAATTTGTTTCAACAGACATTTTCGATAATTTTCCCAATTTTGTTTTTGGGTGTAGCTGAACCGGTTTCTTACTGCTATTCGTTATATGGACTGGTACTATCTGATTTTCCACTTTGACAACTTCGTCACATATCGGTAAATCATATTTTTCGACTAGCGTTTGATTTGGTTCGAATATAAAATCACCATTATCCACACTCATGGTATTTGCACAATATACCATCTCCGATTGTGGTGGTATTGTCAATGTCTGATTCACAAACACTTCACCCGCCCTGTGAATTATTTTCCCTGTTTCTCCTGCTATCAAATTACCTGTCTTTAAATCAAGTGAGACTCCGTCCAGCTGCTCTAATATATCCATACCGATCAGACATTGTACTGGGCTTCCCTTCATTATGAGCGCATTGTGCGCTATTATTCGGTCTCCAATATGGAATATGACGTTAAGTTGTCCAATTATGTTTAATTCATTTTTTGATAATGACCTCACTATTCGTCGGTAGCTTTATTTGCATTTTCTCCTTCACGTTTAATACATTTCCGATATTATTGTGTGACTAGATCCCGAATCAACCAAAGCTTCTACTTTATGTTTGTTCATTTGTATAAATATTCGGGGTTGCTTTCCTCTTTTGTTAATGTCATCATCGAGTAGTTGCATGGTAAGCCTAACATATTCTTTCTCTCGATCTCTGCGCTAGAAGGCTCGATTCTCTCTCCTACCATTCCTTCACATTGTAATGCGATATTTTCTACTGGTTTCATCTCTCGTAATCGATCAACTGGATATACTGGTGCTGGTTGCATAAACGATTTTGGTATACACAATTTTGTAAACGTGTCTACGCTACTCGCATTTAACAGTGGCTCTTTTAAGATTTGATATGTTCTCAACGCTTCTTTATTCGTTCCACTTAGTTCTTGATTGTCAACATATAACGGTGCACTATCACCCTCGTTGTCATTGTCATTATTCTCGTCCCTTGAAGGGTTGTACTAGCGTAGCTCACCTTTTTCTTCTTTAATATTCGCGCTTTGAGTATCTCCAACTCCTGATATTGATGATGAGTAATGAAGAATCTAGCCAATAATGGTATGCAACCAATTACTAATTTCCACGACCAACCTGTGATCGCGTATAATCTGTTGTTGATAGACCTGCGATATTATTACTTTGATTACAACACATATTACATAAATTCCAATCAATCCGGCACACGCTTGTCCGATGAACATAAACTTTCCCCAGATCTTTTCATTGTATTATACGTCGCTTTCTTGTAATGATCTGGAGTTAACAAATACTCGTAATTTACCTTCCACTTCCGCTTGGGAGAATTGTATCTACCATCTCCATTATTACTCTTTCTTTCTTTGATGGAAATAACAAGTTTCTGCGGCTTCCTCAATGTCTTCGTTCGAGTAAATTCCACTTTGCGATAATTTCTCTAATGACGTAAATTTACCAGATATTGTAATTCTGTCAATTCTAAGTTTTCCGGTGTCTTTACTTTCTCGATGATCTGGTAATGCAATCCAAGATTCTGGTGTTAGTCTGTATAGTGGTGCCAACAATCTATTACACTGTAATACTTTCGGTTTCACGTCCTCTTCCAGTAAGATTCGTGTTACAGGCTCCATAAATCGCAACTTTTCATTTAAATTCACTGTAACTCGTTGGTGCATTGGTCATACTTTGTCAGTTTAACTGGTACCGCTTTACATTTATAGCTATATAGTGCTTCACCGAAAATTCTGGCAAACACCCCATTTTCTGCAATTAACATTGGTGCTACCAAATTAGGATTGGTTATAGCATTGCATCCGATTTCGAGTATTTCTTGTTGAGATTGCAATCATTTATAATAACTTCTCGGTACACATTTCAACAGTATTTTGACCAAAGTGAAATAAATAATCTATTTTGTTATTAAAGTAATTTGTCAACTTGATATCTCCGGCATGTATGTTTGTTTGGGCCTCTATAATCATTTTCTGAGATACATATATACCTTTATAATTTGTCTCATAGACATTTTGTCCACACTTGTTTTAGTTCTTTTCTCAGGAATCGCATCCCGTCTTCCTCTGAGGTTGACATTAACACTGTTGGAGTATCTTTCATCCGTAGAGGTGTGATTCTTGTTGTTGTACTCGTTGCTGGATCCATTCTTATTTCTCGGGCTTTTCCCTGATCTGTTCTCCCGTTATTCTTTAAAACTCATTGACTTCAATTGCACTAAATTGCACTTTTTGGTATCGACATCGTACACCAAAATTGATTCTCCTGTCTGACAGCTAGATTGTTTCATGTTGCAGAATGGATGTGTTTGTAGTTTACCAGTATCATCATCAAATGATCCATCAAATTCTCTTAATTCTGACATGTACTCTTCTACAACCACGGCTTTGTCAATTATAGCATCGTCTACTTTGTATGGCTCTCCTTGGCAATCACCATTCGACTTTATTATCCCTCGCACGGTTACAGTCTCACGAATTTTGTGGTTAAGCTTGCTTGTAGTTTGATATCTGCATTAATTTTCAACTGTCCTGTTTGAAAGGCTGCCAAACAATTCTCCGGAATTATTTCTATCGTCTAGGTATCGATTGCATTTTCACCATCGATGAGTGGCTCCATTTTCCACAATAAAATACAAAAGTAGTTCGTTTCACTGTACACTCTCTCACCTTTGATCTTCGAAACCCCGATTCTTGATATACATGATATTTTACTGGATTTGTCACTTTAAATTTTACTGGATATGCATCCGAACACTCTGCTACGTTTACCAACGAGTATACTCTTCCCATTTCGGTTTGGGAGCAGTCATATGCCACCAATGAATTCGTCGTATTTATTATTCCCAATAACATAATAATAGAAATCATCAACCATGGAAATGCAAGTTTTCCCTTTTTCCTCACTGTCTCTGTTTTTGGGCTCTCAGCCTTTTGTATTAACTCTTCCCATCCGCCATTGTTTGCGATCCACTTCATCAAATATTTATTCGTCATTTCAGTAGCTTTCTTTATCAATGATTTTGAATTGTCACTTTCCAAATAACCATAAGTACCAATCTCCATATTATATAGGCTAGCACTGTCAATATTACATCTCGATCTAACTCAGTTCGTGTTAAGTCCTCAATTACTGCTTCCTCACAAATTCCTTTTCTTCATAATTTCTTTTAATTATCGACGGTAATCTCCTCTTTAATTCCGTTGCCAATCTTTTTACAACTCTTTTCTCCCCCTCCGAAATATCATCTTCTGTTTCAGTTTCATCTAACAAATACAATTCCGTTACTAAACTTTTTAATATTCGCTCAGTTTCGCTTGATTCATCTAAACGCTCAGTTTCGCTTGATTCCTCTAAACTCAAAGATTCATCATTCTGTTTTATCCCACATATCGCAATGTCATTTTTCGTCTCAACTAAGTTCTCTTCACTTTTCATCTCATCTATACTCGGTAGTATCCTAATTATCGGCTCCTTTCCTCAACATCCCTTGTAACTTCATTTTCTGATCTCATTTCCTCATTTTCCATTGTTTCTAATCTCTGCAATTCATTAATTTCTTGATCAATTTCTCCTGGGTCATCTACAACTTCAGTTTTAATCTCTACATTATCATTATCCACTTCCTCATACAGAGGCCAAAACGGTACTATTACTGCATCTTCTTCCATTTCACCACGTTGTTTTGTTGCGTACACATTATTAATACAATTTGGGTTACATCCGTAGTTTAACAAATATTCGTCATCATCCAATTCTCGTCCTTTGAACGTCAACACGATAATTCCGTCATTACCTAATATCTCCGCTGCTTTTTGTCGTATTTTCTTTGCTTTTACACTCCAATGTTCCTGATAATATTCAATCCTTTGATCCGCAATATTTAACGCTATTATCAAAGACTTCGCAGTATCGTCTGCCACCTCATAATCATGTCCTAGTTTTCGAATTACCTCTTTTAACTTTGCCTGATAACTCGTCGGTTTATTCGTATACGGTACGATGCATTCAACCAACCCTTCTTTCATGTCTCGATCCATTTCGATGCTCATTATGAAGTCGATACTCGCATTATTTTATCTCTATTCCCTGCATACAGGGTATCCTGTAAATCTGCTAGAATCTTTTCCCAATTTTGTCTGTCTGAATTCAAAGTATTAACAGCATTAACAACTTTTACTTTATTTTTCCAGCCTGGTATCAGACCGCAATCTACTAAGTACTCCTCGTCTTCCAGACATCGATTCTCAAATTTTAGTTGCACTTGCCATCCACTGTATTGACGCAGTATTCGCTCCTTTAGGTCTTTGATTTGTCCGTAGGCCTTTACACGGAATTGGCACTTCACATTATCAAGTCCCGTCGTTTCCACTATGATATCATCTAAATCCCTTGTTGACCGCAAAGCCTTGCCAAACTTTTGCATTTACTTAAGTATCTCATCATCTCTGTTCCTTTGAATAACTTTGCACATAAATTTATGGCTCTCTTTAGTTCGCTTTGGGTTAGTGACATCACACTGAGTTCTGCGATCCATCGTTTCAACTGGGAGTTGTCAGTTTCCATTTTCTCAAGCAATTTTTCAACTCGGGCTAACAGTGCAGTTGGATTCTCATCTGATGCGATCTTTCGCACTTTCGGGGCAGGTCTTCCCTCACCTTCTGACACGGTTCCACTTATCATATGAGATTCAGTTTCTTCATCTGATTCGAATTTAGCCACTAGTTTGTTCAGCTTCTGTCGCATTTCTCGAATTCCTTTTCCATTTTGTCTTGAAATTCCTCTCTCTGAGCATATGTCATGTTACTGGTGTTTGGCATATCTTCTTGGAATCTGATTGATTTCTTTAAAATAGGTCTGCTGAATCTCTCTGAGTTCCTTGGGCATGATCGCGCCATGTGGCCGTATCCCTTGCACGAATGACATTGTATCTGTCCATTTGTATTCACTTTGTCCCTTTGTGGTGAAGGTGACGCTGACGATGATCTTGATCTGGTAAAACAGTTTCTGCTAATATGCCCTTTCTTTCCGCATCGATAGCATTCGACATCACTGCTGATCCTTTTGTTTCTGTAAATCTCTTGTTAGGGCTGGGATTTTTCCCATATTTGAACCAACATTGATTTGAGTAGTGTCAGACTTTTTGCAATGTTCGCATTGAGGATTATTTACCTGTCCATTTGATTGTATACTCATCGCTGTTCTACCGGCTTGAAATCTAGTATTTGGTCTTAAAATTGGACTACTGATTTGATTTATTTTCTTTTCATCCCATGGTGCTCTCACAGGCGTAATTGACCGCTCACGTCTCTCCACATTAACTCCAAAAGCATCTGATCTTTTTGCACTTTTTAAATTCAGCTCTATCTTCATGGCTTTCTTCACGAGCTCATCGAAATTGGAAAAATCCACATAACATAAGGCCTTTTTGATTTCGGAGTGGACTCCGGTTATAAACTGATCTTCTAACAGCTCTTTAACCTGCTTGGCCATATCTACTTGATCGGGTTTGACTTCGAAGGCTTTATCTGCTAAAGTGGTCAGATGATAAGCAAACTCACTGACCGATTCATCTGGACTTGAACTCGATTATAAAATTTCTGTCGCATGATTCTTTTGATATCTCCACCAACCAGTTTCAGTGCCATTGCATCCTTCAATTTTGTCCAATCATTGCCAACATTTCGTTTGTCGACTTGCTGCCAGGCTTCTCTTGCCGC
This sequence comes from Schmidtea mediterranea, assembly GCA_022537955.1. Lineage (NCBI taxonomy): Eukaryota > Metazoa > Platyhelminthes > Tricladida > Dugesiidae > Schmidtea > Schmidtea mediterranea. Next base: position 69,172,131 of record CM039679.1, on the reverse strand, counting down.
ACCCTTCAGATAGAGTGGGAATCTCTGAACCATAATGGCTTGTGTCCATCCGTATGCTGAGGCGTACATATAATAATCTCCCATGAAATCTGCAAATTCAACAGGGTCTCCCCCATATTGATTGACGGGTAATTTCTGACAACTTGCGAAATCAATTATCTCTCTATTGAGAGGCATAACAGCATTATCATTTGCCATTTGGACTTGTTTCTGACTTCTGAGGTTGTATCGGTTCACTTTGAGCTAAACTTCAAGCGTTAAACAATAATAAAAAATTACTTCTCAACTTCTTTTAAATCTCCCAATAATAGCCTTTTATAATCTCGTTAACACTATTTTCAAACTTCTAAGCCGACTTTCACTCACGTCAGTACTAATTCTTTTTATAATTCCTTTTTCACTAGCTTCCAATAATTTCCCTCCGACTTTCAATCACGTCGGTACTATTTTTTTCAATAATTATTTTTTCACTAACTTTCAATAATTTTCCGCCGACTTTCGATCACGTCGGTACTATTTTTTTCAATAATTATTTTTTCACTAACTTTCAATAATTTTCCGCCGACTTGCAATCACGTCGGTACTATTTTTTCAATAATTATTTTTTCACTAACTTTCAATAATTTTCCGCCGACTTTCAATCACGTCGGGCTCACCAGAATACATGTTGGGTTTTGGATTATTTCAAGTCGGTTCTCTCTGACTCCTGGTGTTCTTTAAATCAAAACAATGAACGACCCAACGTATATTGAAACAACAGGTTTACAATTTATTATCACGCTCCAATAACCAATCAAAGTTTATACGATTCTCTGCTCGGCGTTGATGCTTTGCAAACAAACAATATTCACCTTTTGATCCTTTAGTTCCGTTGACTCTCGTTTTCCTCGGTTTCTGTTTGGTTTGATCCCTTTTCGCCTTTCCGTATTCTTAATTCTATTTCTTCTTTTCCCTACTTCCCTAATTCGTTTATCCCTTTTCTTATCGTCTGATTCTTCGAACCCTAGCTGAGGCAGAATGCCGATTTTCTCTGATTTTCCCTTTGCTTATATACTCCTCGAAATCAGGATGACAAATGGTTATTGCCGAGCCAATCTTTCGTTTGACATTTTCTCCTACGTGTTTGCTTCGGCTGTCATCCATAATGGTCCAACGAATCTAGATAATTAATGGCCCTACGGTCTTCCTACGCGCGCTATCTTCTCCTTACTCTTTTCCCATTAATCATTGTGTCAAGCTAATGGGCCTAAATCTTCCTTTTGTTTGCCTTTCTTCTTGTTTACCCAGCTCGGGTTTCCTTCATCTCTCGGGTTCTCCATTGGCTCGGGTTTCCCATTAGCTCGGGTTTTCCATTAGCCAATTAATTAATTAATTAACGTTTTCTGTTTTCATACATTTGAATGTTTTTCAACCCTTTCTAACCCTTTTCTGATAAATCCCTACCCGTCATCTTGTTGACCATTAGCTAATCTATAACTGTCCCGTTTTTCCCATTCGATTTCGATGATTTTTCCATTTATTGATTTTTCTCGGATTTCCGGATTCTCGCCTTTCGTAATTGCTTTTTGCATTTTCTAATACTGTTTCCATCGCACTTTCATTTACTATTAATTCTGTGCACGATCCCGCTTTTATTTGCCTTTTTTCTTCGCTTACTTTCCATTTGAATTATTATCCTAAATTTTATTTAAATTTTTAATTTTAATTTACAGACCTCAACAATTCTGCTGTATGCGGTTGTATCTCTGAGGTTTAAGAACATTTGGTTTCGGTCTACTTCTTCTACAATCTCGTTGATTTCTTTTAATATCTCGATTTCATCTTCTCTTGGCACGTTCGTTTCCATTTCCTCTAATTCGGATTTTGATTCATCTTTGTATGGTTTATTTTCCTCGCATGACTGAAATATTTCTCCGCCCAGACTGCTTATTTCACTTTCATCTTCGTCTGATTGATCGTCTGGTATTTGTCTCAGCATATTGATATGTGGTTGTTCTTCCTCTTTCATTATCTTTGTTGGTCCTTTTGTTTGGAACCATATCTCTTTTATTCTGTTCTCGATTTGAGCTTCGCTCCACGTGGGTTTTTCTTTTCTGATTCTTGTTTCTATTTTTTGTAGCAGTATCCTCTGGATTCGATTTTTTGTTATTATTGGTTCTGATGTCCTTTCTTTTTCTTGTGCCGTTGATGCTTCCTGCTCATCTTTTTGCAGTTTTAATTCTGGCTCTTTCATTTCTTGTGATAGCACTTTCTTTGCCATCACTTCTATTTTTTGATCTAGTGCTTGTTCTTGTTCTAAATGTTTCAACGCTCCATCTAATTTTAATATTAGTGCCTTCTTTCTAAGTTCCGCTTTCTCTTGTTTCAGGATTGCTTCTCTTTCTTTTAATTGATCCTCCTCTTGTTCCAAAGCTTCCTCTTGCTTTATTTTTTCGAGTGTACTCTCTATCTTTTGTGTCATAATTTCATTTTCGAGTTCGTCTATCTCGTACACTAATGTTTCCTTGTTTTGATCCTCCGTTATCATCATCTCTGCTCGATTACTCTCTTGAGTTTCTGGTTCATTCGGTTTCTCCATTAATGTTTCTTTTAACTGTCGACGTCTTTGTTTTTCCTCCTCTGCAAATTCTTTGATGGCCTCTATTTTCTCCATCGTATTTAATTCGATTGTTTTCTCCTTATCAGTTATCATATTTCCTCCACCTTCGTTCTCAACACACTGCTCCGCAGTGTGAGTTTCATCTGGAACTTCCATTCTCATCATATTAATTCTTTTCGGGGTTTGTTTTCGATTTTCCCATCTTTGCTGGATTTCTTGGGCTTCCTCTGTTTGTAGTCTTTGCCATTCAGCTTGTTGTTGCTCTTGATATTCTCTAGTTCGCAGCTCTTGAATCTCCTCATTGCTTCTCATTACGTTGATTCGTTGTTGTTGTATGTTGGTGGGCATCTGTTGCATAATCTCTTTTAATTCCATGGGCATTCGTTGTAGTGTTTCTCGTAGCATGTCTATTTCTTGCATCACGTTAATTTGTGGATTTCTCATAGAGTTATTTAATCTTGATTGGTTTGGTTCTCTTCTTATGTTACATTGCCTTGCGAGGTGTCCTTGTTGTCCACAATTGTAACATGCTTTGCTATTAGGTTGTCTACATATTTTCTCAGTATGCCCTCGTTTACCACATATCTGGCAGTTGTAATTTCGGAAACAATTCTCTGACCGATGTCCTATTCTTTGACATGTGGAGCATTTTTCATTTGCATTTGGATTGTTCCTGAAATTATTATTATAACTTACTTGGTTATTACCTTTATCTTCCGGATTTCTCGTTACTGGTGGCTTGAACATCTGCTGTGCTCTTGGAATGAATTGATTCATAGCTGGATTGGTGTTGTTGTTTTGATTGTTGGCATTGACTGCTGATGTTGTTGGTTCTGTGGCCAAGACTGCCACTTGATATCCCAGTCCTAGATGGGCTTCACATCTATTTGCGATTGCTACTGCTTTATCTAACGTTTCTGGTGCCAAGCATCCAAGGTTGGCTCGTATGTCTTCTCTTTTAATTCCTCTTATGAAGACGTCTACCATTTTATCTTCGGGCAAATCTGCTTCTCCGAAGGCTTCTTTACACAATTTCTTTAATTCACAGGCGTATACCGCATTTGATTCATCTCGTCTTTGTTTTCGGTGTAGGAAATCCAATATCTTCCTATTCCCCTTTTTCTCTATTCCGAATATCTTTATTAAGAACTCTTTAATCTCTGTCCACGTTGTCAATTTCGTTGCGTCTCTCGCTTCTTCTACAAATACATCTTGTGCGCTCCCTTTCAAATACAAGGGTAGTCGCTCTTTTACTTTTTGATCTGTCCAGTGACAGATATTTTTATAAACTTCAAATTCCTTTATAAATGTATCTAATTTATTGAGGCTGCCGTCAAACGGTTCTCCTCTAAACTTTTCTCTGAATTCTCCTACCATCACATTGTTGTTATTCAACATTGTATTTGCATCCGGAATTGAAGTCATGTTGGAATTTGTGGAATTTGCTATGTTTGGGTTAATGTTTAAGTTTTTTAATCTCTCTTCTTCGTTTTCTAATTCTATTATTGGCAACCGGTTTTCTATATCGTTTATTTCGTTTTCTTCGCTACTGTTGAATTCAACGTCGGTTAATCCACTATCTGTGCCGGTTCCTGTCGCTGCTGTAATTGATACTCCGGTTTTGACACTTCTACCGTTGCGAACTTTTTTCTTTTCTTCCGCTTTTAATAAACTTTTTTCTCTATTCTCTTGGCTTTTGCTTCTCGTGTGGTTGCTGATGCTATCAATGTTTACGGTTATTCGTCTGCTTGACTGGTTTTCTCGTTTCTCTTCTCTTGCTTTGGTTGCTTTGAAACTTCTGGTTGCTTATCCGCCTGTAACTACTTGACGTTTATTCCAAATTCTTTTTTACTCGTTTATTCAAGTTTCTTTGTTATTACGTTGCTTTGTCGTTTGCTCTGAAATATTTTCTCCTTTGCTTTGCTTTGCACTTGACTTGGATTGCTTTGTTTGACTATTGATTCCTAAAAATAAATAACACTCCAATATTCTATACTCTATACTAATTTCTCCTCCGTTTACTATACTATATACGTTATCATCCCTTGTTCGCATTTATCGTGGTGGTCTTATTTATCTGACTCACCCCCCTCATTTTAAGTCTATTTTTAATTATCTATTCCTCGTAATAATTATCTATTAATCTCGTATCAATTATCTATATAGTCTTATCAGTTATCTATATAGTCGTATCAATTATCTATATCATAATATCAATAATATAAAACCATCATATTCATACTCTCATTCAATCCATTAATTATTTTTCCTATGTCTCCCAAAAAATTCGTTACTTAATCCTCAGTCGCTGGCGTTCTATGCCCTCTATAATTTCCGTTGGCTCTTCGGCCTTCGGCTTTTAACTCTTTTACTGGTCATCTGTGACCTTAATATCTATCCATAATCATATTTCATCCTTACTCATATCATATCTTATCTGGCACTCTATGGCCTCTAATATCTAATCATAATCATCCGGCACTCTATGGCCTCTAATATCTAATCATAATCATATCTCATCCGGCAATCTATGGCCTCTAATATCTAATCATAATCATATCTCATCCGGCAATCTATGGCCTCTAATATCTAATCATAATCATCCGGCACTCTATGGCCTCTAATATCTAATCATAATCATATCTCATCCGGCAATCTATGGCCTCTAATATCTAATCATAATTATATCTCATCTGGCACTCTATGGCCTCTAATATCTAATCATAATTATATCTCATCTGGCACTCTATGGCCTCTAATATCTAATCGTAATCATATCTTATCCGGCACTCTATGGCCTCTAATATCTAATCGTAATCATATTCTATCAATTTCATCTTTACTCATATTCGTATTCGTCTTATTCATATTATCTCTCATTGTTTCACCGGACTTGAGCTCATCAGTGACTTTTGGGTATGTTTGAGGCCTCACACTGACTCTCAAGCCATGGCGTCTTTTGGCCGCGCATTCTTCCGGTTACGCTTTACTCACCGCCATTCGGATATTTGGTACTCGGTGTGGGATCCGGGTTATTGTACCAAACTCCTCGCTGGGCAATAAAAAAACATTCCTCGATACTCGGTGTGGGATCCGGGTTGTGTACCTCGGAGAATATAAAAGTATGGAAATGCCTAGACGTTCAATCAAGTTCCAAAAGCGGTTTACTTGATTTCCCGAATAGTGAAAAGAAAAGGAAGCGATTAAAAGTGGGAGCGGAAAATAAACTATCAAATCTCTGCCCGCTCCTTCCATCAGATTTCTCGGCTCAATTCGGCCGCTCTCATCTGGCTTTAGTAGGACATTTTGAGTATGAACCATTTACCGGTTAGTTCACATCTCACCTACCGTTTGGCCCCGATACTCGGTGTGGGATCCGGGTTGTTGTATCGAGTTCCTCCCAGCGCAAAAAAAGAATCGTTCGATACTCGGTGTGTGATCCGGGTTTTTGTATCGAACGGCTCAGCGCCATCAGTCCCTTGGCTGATAACAACCTGAGCACGACAGTCCGTAGCTGTCCTCTGGTGCCTCACCACCAGCTAGGGAAAAAAGAAGTCATCTCTAGGTACCTTTAATCAAAACTATTAATTCTGTTCCGTGTACACTCTTTCTCTCACCTCTCGGTTTATCTCTTCACTCCCCCCCTTCAAAATTTGTGGTAATCGCATCAGCAAGCTCCCCAAAAGAGGTGATCAATCTCTCGCCGGTTACTTGCTGACATACGTGACTTGGCCTACCAGTTCCTTTCTCAGTAGGGTTGATCAGGGTTTCCCTTGGGTGAGCGTACTATCATTAGATAGCTCAGGTTGACCATTTTTCCTCGTCCTATCTCCATATAATATCAATAAAAACAATAATATCAATAAAACAAAAAGAATTATACACTAGGAAACTCGGTTGTCGAAATTTTTCCGTCCAATATTTTGTGTCTCTGTGCATGTGTTTTAATTATTTCCTTAATTCGGCTTTCATGTATTTGGTCTATTACCTTTATTTATCGTTGTCAGGTGGTTTTATTATTTACAAACATTGCATATTTCTTTTATATTCGTCTTATCATCTAATGATAATTCAAGTACTGCATAATACACATTTATTTCATTTCATCATAACAATTCATGGGAAGTAAACCGTTAGTCTTTCCTTTATCTTTCGCTGGCATAACATACAGTGCGACTCTTGTGCGCATCCATGACAATAGCTCAGGTGTCCGCAAGGTATCACCATTACTCGTGCTTCCTCTGCTTTGCACGCATAACATTCCGAATAAGCCTTGGTTTGCTCTTTTATTGTTGTTGCAATCTCGTCTTCAATATTTTTGACTTTTTCCATTAACTTGTGCCAGCTTTTCCCAAATTTAGTTATTTCCAATCTCATGGACAGAATTTCGTATATTCTTTCAGTTGTTACATCTTTATCAATATCGCTCAATTTTATTAATATGCAATGTTCGTCGGAATACTGGTTGGAAATCGTTGATATATCCTCTTTAGCTCTTTTAATTAACTTTTGTTTATTAATTAGTTCCTCAAGATTGTCATTTTCGATGTTTAGAATCCTCTTTAGTTTTTCTATAATTTTTGTTGGTTCCATCTAAAATCTTTAAATTTATCTAAATACTAATTAACTAAGTTCATTCACCTCTTTAATATATTTTGATTCATTTTATCAACTACTATTTTACTCATTACCTGTTGTGCTTTATTCTATTACCGTTGGCTTCCTCTATTTGGTTCCGTTGCTTTCTCTTGTTTATCATTACTCCCCTTACTTACCCCATTTCATTTTATCCCGAATTTTGCCCTTTTTAATTATATGTTATTTGCTTATGCGTCTTGTCGTGTTGTTGGTATTTTACAAGGGTGTTGTGTCGTCAAGTATTGATGGATGTTGAATGCTTTGGCGTTGCTGTCTATGTAACTTTAATGTCCGTTTGGTTCCTTGGGGTTTTGCAAAACAATCGTTGTATTAATGGGTTGGTTGTTTTATTGTAGTCAGCGTGGTTGTTTTTCATTGTTTATATCGTTATCTTGTAGTCGGGTTGTTCGTTTTTCCTCAGTTGTTCTCTGGGTTTTTTGCTTCATGACGTTCTCATCTCTCTGGGGTTTTGCAACATATCGTCCCAACATCTCTGTTTAAACTTTACACATTTGCTTATATTTCCTTGGGTTCTTTGTAAAAACAGTCATTTTATGAGCCCCCAAATTTGTACCTAGCAGTCAGGTTGATCGCTTTTTATTGATGTTTCAATTTTCTCCTCGATCTTTACAATTGATTTTGCAATCTTTAAACTCTATATTCCATCTCTCCGGGGTTCGATAACATGTCGTCCCGACATTCTCCATTTACACCTTAAACATTTACTGATATTTCCTTTGGTTTTTCGCAAAAACAATCATTCCATCCCGGCTGAGCCCCCAAATTTGTATGGTGTTTATAGGGTTTCCAATCTTGCTTATCCTCCTGGCGACCCTAGTAACGCCATACAAAATGATACTGTTCGCCACTTGGCACCCGTTGCTAGGCAACGTTGGTAATGTGTTCAAGTGGTGGATTGCCCGCAAAAATTGAGTACCATTTGCTAGTACTATAGTTGCTCGGACAACCCTCGGGTTCACGAGCTGTCGATAGAAGACCTGTGCTCGCTTTGCTCTGTCCCTCGTAACTATTCAGGATTAGTTCTTAATTGACTGTGGAACGAATTGGCGATGTTGGCATACGGTTATATTAAAATAACAATTCAACTAAGTTTAAAACTATTCTATTCAATCTAAACACATTATCATTTATTGCTTGATGTTTTGGAGTTGTGTTGCACGACGTCGGGCACGTTCCTTACGTCCCGGTCGACGGTTGTTGGTTGTAGTGATGGATTGTTCTGCTGGCTTGGCGGTTGTCTGTGGAAGTTGGGTTGGGGCGAAGATGAGCGGGTAAGTTACCGCTTCACCTTCTCGGCAGACCGCTAGGGCGACTTCGAGTCCCCGAATCTGCGTGCGCAGACTCTGGTTGAGTTGCCGTTCTTCTTCCCAGCCTTTCTGGGCCGCTGTGAGTCGATGGTAGATCGTTTTCGTCTTTGCGGGATCCGTCCATGTCGCTTTCATATGTTGCATTTCCCGCGTTAATTGGATAATCTGGGCGAGTAATTCCGTGTTTGCTTGTCTCTCGCGGTCCAGTTCCGTTTGCAAGATTCGTAAGGAAGACATCGCTACAATTAAACAGATCGTTTTATTTATTATTGCTCGAGTTAAAAAAAAAAATCATTTATTTCATTTAAACAAAATTGCAAATAATTCCAATTATACAAAAAAGAACACACAAATTGCTGAGATTTTAAATCATCCACTACATAGATTGTCATTATTAAGTCATTCCTCCGGACAGTATCGCTTCAGGCTTCGTCTGAGAGCCTCCACTGTGTAGGGTCTTCGGGTATCCCGGACTGGGCGAGGTGGATAGGCGATGGCGATCCGCCCGGCGAGGATGTCTTCTACCACGTTTGCAAGGTACATCCTCGCCTTAACCACCTGCAAATCTACCTGCTCCTGCACCCTTTCCCACTGGGTGAGGAGGTTCTGTGCATTTGTGTAGGTTTCTGCCGCTGGGTATTGTCTTTCTGGGATATCGCAGGGCTCCTTCTCTACGTCTAATATTCTCCAAGCAGTCGGATACTGCCATGATTGAGGTATCGGATCCACTGACATCGTGGTCGATGGAGTTAATGACTGACTCTGCCTTCCTACACTCCGTCTGATGTTTTGTTCGTGTGGCATGCCTAAAACGCTTTATTAATATCTCTGTTAACTTTATCATGTTAAATTGTTAAACAAATAGGGCTTATGTCACTGTTGAGTGTGTCATCTAATTTAATCTTATGGAGATCTAGTGGCTTTCTATCTGATTGAACTGCTTTCGAAACGGGCGAACTATGTTGGTGAGATTGCATTTACTACATTTACATGTGGTGAGTCTATGGATCAACTCATTCTATTCAATTAAGCAAGATGATGTCAAGAAATTGTCGAATTGATTTTAAGGATAGCGGCTATATCGATGGGGTAGCGTCGAATGTAAGTAGGGCTTCTAAAGGTTTGGAACTTGCATTCTATTTTATTTTGTTCATTTATTTAACTTTCATTTTTAGGTTTCCCAATATAAAGTTTGTCATTAAACCTAGCAACTTTTATCGTCACATCCTATGATATAAATTTGTGGATTCTCTAAATCCAATATCGACGTCAATTTTGTTTACCGAATGTTATAACCAAATGATCGTCGGAAGGCGAGAGCGGATGTCGATTCACTGAAGCGTCGACGTATGTGTGGCGTAGCTTCCGGCGGATATCGTGATTTGAACGGTTGAAAGGAAGTAAGATTATATAGTTGCATCCGGTGTTTTACAATATCTCATTTTAGAATTATCGATTGGCGAATTCGTCGAAAATCTATTCGGGTAAGTTGTTCTGCAAATTGATTTGAATATCTTATCGCCATTTCTTAAGGGAATCGTTACATTTCGTGCGAAACCTTGATGAACTTTATGCTAGTGGAGTATTTTCTCTCTATGGATTTTTATGCATTCGACATTTTCGTGAGTTAACGATTTGTATGTTTTTAAAATGAAAGTTTTTCTCATTTTTTTTTAAACGCTGATTTTTATAATGACGTTAATTTAATTTCAACGGTAATATGTTAATTTAATTTCAACGGTAATTCATGTATTCTGTTTTCTGTCTCTGAACTTGTTTCATTTTTAGAAAACCTTATCACAAACTTATAAATCATTTCAGTTAGGTTTAGGGATGATTGTAATAACTTAGTTCGATTTCGTTACTCAGTTTTTCGCCTACCTTTTATCTCACTAATTGATTCAACCTTTACTTCAACTCTATAAAACTATATTGGTATCATTGCTTCAACTAATTTATTCAACCCTTATTTTAATTCCGTGAACCTACCTTAATATTAACATCATTGCTAATTTATTCTACCTTGATTTTAATTCTACGAAACTATTTTAACATTAACATCATACTAGTAACTTCATTAATCTAGTTTGATCTTTACTAAGGGAACCATTTGCTCTTATTCGAGTCGTTTAATTTTAATCACGGAATGACTTGGTTGTTCGGCATCGACCTTTAATTCAATTAATGTATTTTTATTAACCGAGGGACTATTTAACCAATAAACTAATATATGAAAACTCTGATTCTAATCTATAACTACGTTAACTTTAATTGTTTCAATCATTTAACCATAAAGTGTGTATATTTACGCAAAATTCCTTTAATTCTTTCCAAAAGTGAAACAAATTCAGTTTAATTCAGAAGTTATTTGTCTTTAATTATTAATCAATCATTTAATCTAATCGAGTTAATAGATTATTTATTGAATAATTTTCCCTATTTAATTTAGTATACCAATGATTAGTTTATTACACGTTATAGGTTTCAATTAGTTATATCAACGATTTTAATTTGTTTCACCCCCGTACCCTTTCCTTTAATAGACCTTAGGCGCATCTTGTGTTCATATTATATTTACTGAGTGCCCACTGGACTACTCGGTGTGATGATTTTAAGCCGTTTGTAGTATGATTTTAGGTCGATTTTACAGAATTGAGAAACGAGGAAGCAGCCAGAGACTTCTTCCTTATTTCTCGCTTCAGCTATAGGGATAATATTGACGTTACGACCGCTGCGTTGCGCACGCTGAGTCTTCACGGGTACATATCATTGGCGGTTTTCCACGCACTTACATGCATCTGTACTATGTAGATTTTACTATCTTGCGTGATGTGTCGGCTGTGGGCCGGAAAAATTTCGACATTTTAATTTATAAAAACATATAAAACAAGTTATATATATTAATAATATTTATTAATTATAAAACAACATAATTACCCATTTTTAACCATTCCATAAATTGAAAAACATCATAGCATAAAATAACATAACATGACATAAATGCCTCTCTTCCCACGTCGCCGCCAAGCAGAGCTCTATAGAGATGCTATGGACGCGACGTGGAAAGAGGGTTCCAACCAAAATGTTTCTCACCTAAAATGAATAATCTTCGGATAGTTTTTCAAAAATAGCTTAAATAAATTTCAAAATAGATAAACTAGTTTGCTTCGAAAACGGTTTGAAAATAGTAAGTTTTCAAAAATGGTTGTTGTTTCGGAAAACGGTTCAAATGGTTTGAAAAATGGTTAAGTTAAATGTGAAAATGGATCAGTATATATACCTAATTTTATGGTGTATGAACTTTGATGCAGTAAAACAAAATTCGACCTTGTTATTTTCTAGCAAATTCTATTATTTATTTTTATTATTTTTTGATTTATTTTTATAATTTTTTATTTCGAATTTTTATTGAATTATTACTAATTCAAAATTTTCGATTTAAATTTCATTTTAATGAACTTTAATTGATTTTTTCAATTTCGTCGAATTTGTTGTGTTTTCTTGTTATATTTGTGTAGGTATCGTGCGAATCTTGGTGCATTTTGTTAATATTTTAATTTATTTTTATGTTTATTATTTTATATTTAATTCTCTTATTTCTCAGATTTTATCGGGTTTACTTGATGTTTCAGAGGGTTTATTTAAATTGCGTGTTATTTTTGCGTGTGTGTTTCTGATCCATTTAAACATTTCTCAAGGCCGTTTACGTTGTGGCCCAACAAAATGAATATATTAAGAAATGAATAATTTTACAGTATAAAAATGTGCTTTTAATACTAATTTTAAGATTTGTCTGGATTTACAAGCAATATTTAACCGCATTTTTCTTTTTAAAGGAGTTTGTGTGTGTGTGTGTATTTTTTACTACGTTTAACACTATTTTTCAATCAACAATTTTTAATATTTTTACAAATACTAATTTACTAATAATCTATTTCAATACAAAATTTTAAACAGTAAATATTAAATATTATTGCTCATATCAAGAGAAAAATATATTTTGTTATTATTTATTTCAATACAAAACTCATTTTCTGGGGAATCCAAAAGCTTCAAAGAAATATATTTTACCCGTGTTCCCTAGAGCAGCCTGAACACTTTGTTTCTGAAAGTAAAGAGCCAATTAATAAAGCATCGAGTAACTGAAGAAATTTACATATTTCCCCAAAATTGCTAATAATGATAAGCCATCCTTTAAGGTCAAACAAGAAAGGTAAGCATCTTTAATTGATGAGAGAAATTCGTCGGCTTCCGAGACTATTTTTTCGGATATTCCTTAAGATTCACATTGAAGTCAACCATCTGAGATCTTTCGTAATTTTCTGAAATTTGAATCGTGATCGGTATGATATCTGTTGGCAACTTCGGCAAGATTTTTATAATAATTATAGAAATTATTTTTTCATTTAATATTTACATTGTGTTTATATTTGATCCGGTAGAATCTGCTGTTCTCCCAATTGCTCTCAAAATTTGTCGAGCCTCCAGGTTCTAATTGTGGCCTTATTTCAGTGATTTCGAATTCACTTTCAAGATTGTCGAAAATATCTTGCACTTCCAATAAATGTATCACATAAGTTTCTGGAATTTTTCATTTTATTAATTTAAATAATCAACTTAAATTCTAACTCCAGTTCGTAACGTCGTCCGATTTCAGTTTTCCATCTTTGAAATATCTATTTTTCACTTCTGAAAAAGGAACAATTTTATTTGCATCAACATCATCAACATCATCCTCACGATCAAGAAAATCAAATTCACACTTAAAAATGAAATATAAAATATTATTATCGAATGAAAATTATTCAAACTTCAATATATTCCTTTACTGATTTCTTTGATTGCTGAAACAGGCATAGAATATATTAATCAGAATCCATCAACAATAAATGTAAAACACATGTCAATATATTCCAGAGTTAATTAAAATTTATGATTAAATCTTTTATAAAAATAATAATGTGAAATTAGTATAATCAAACTAAATTTCAAGGTCACACCAAAAGATGAAAAATTATAAATTATTTGACATTTGAAAGATTATGTTGCTTTTATTTTATAACTATTACTAATTGTTTTAAAAAAATAATTACGATTTAATGGAGATTTATATGCAATATTTAACCGTTTTTTGCAAACGGTACAAAAATATTTAATATGTGAGTTTATTTATCAAGTCAATCAAAATATAAAATTTGCATAATTAACTTTAAGTAAAGTAATAATAAATTTCAAGGTCCAAATTTTTTGTAAATTGAAATTATTTAAATTATTATATCTGATAAATGATTAAACTTGGTTTCGTGAAAACTAATAATTTTCTGTTACCTCTTTATTAAATCCTTGACATGTCCAAAAATGATAAAGATTTCTCTTGAAAAAGGCTGTGCCGAAAATTCGTGAATACCTTAAATAAATCTGATTCATAGTCAAATTTTGTAGAAAATTATATATAATCATATTAAGTTTTAATCTAATAACTATTTTGCTTTAAATTGCACTAATTAAATAGGTTACTTCTCGGTTCTTAAATAACCATGAAAACTAATTTCGGTTTGTTATTTTTATGAGTTAATTCAGTGGTCTTCAACCTTTCACCACATTTTGAACCCTTCCTGCTGATAATATTTTTCAAGGAACCCTATTTTTGGAGACCCTTCATGAAGTTAAACAATGTCTGATTAAAAATTAAAATTCATTTATTAAAAATTAAAATACATTTATTAAATTAAAATTCATTTATAGTTCATTTTCTATTATAAAAAAATTCACTAGTGACTAGGTTGTGCCTGTTTTTCGTTACAAATATCATCGAAATTTGGAATTATTGATGTTATTTGCAATCCTATATCATTTTCTGCATCTAGTCTGTTTCGGTACTTGGTTTTTGTGGCAGTATAAAGTGAAAAAGTTTTTTCACAAATATAAGTTGTGACAAACGGCATTAAATGTATAAATGCTCGTTTTTCAAGTTCAGGGTACTACTTATAAATTTGAAGCCAAAAATTTAAAATATCGCAGCCTGTAATCAATTTTGATTTCAATGATAAGTCACATGAAATGTCTATAAATTGTTCAATTTCTTTCATGGGTATTTTGAATGTATCACAATACTCAATAAATGAGTTTTCAACCCAATTAAAATTTCCTTCCTGAGGAGGAAAATAATCCAAAAAAGTTTTTAGCAAATCTAATAAATGCTGCAACAAACACTTTTTAACACTTTCATCGAGTTCAGTATTGTTAATAATAAGAATATCATGTAAATTACAAAAACATTCTGTATTTCCCTTCAAAATACAATCTGCCCAAAATTTCAATTTAATTTTAGTTGCATTTATCTTGTATTGCAATTTGAAAATATTTGTATTTGGTCCTTGAAGGGAAAGATTGACCATAAAGGAACGAACTTTAAATATGAGTATCTTTCACCTAATTCGTCTGCTGATAGATCCTGCAATAACATATAAAATTTCAATAACATATGAAATTTATATTTTTCTTAACTTTCACGTGGAACCCTTAAAAAATTGCGCGGAACACAGGTTGAAGAACTCTGAGTTAATTGATCAAATTATCTCTTCGGTGTTTGGCTTAAAGCCAAAATTAAAACAAAAATAAAGAAAATGGTCACTGTACATACACATGCACCGCAAGCAGAAACCAAAAATAAAATAAAAACAACAAATAAACAAATTAAAATATAACAAAATCAATTAAAACATATATTAATAAAATCGATTAACGCATTCAGAGGCAAAAAGAAACATATGAAATAAAATAAACTGCCAAAACCTTGCAAAATAAGGTTTAGAAAAACCATAGGCAGAAGCGCGATCAAGAAACAAAATTTTAAGGGCTAAAAAGAACATTATATAAAAATTACAATAAAAATAAACCTGATAACAACAAAAGTAATATATCAAAAAATAAAGAAAAATACATAAAAATTATAAAAATATTTAAAAATTAATAAAAATAATAAAAAGCCCTTAAAATTGCAAAAAATCGCCTATTGGTCGCACACATGCATAAAAATATTATGTAAACAGTGACCAAATTCATTATTTTGAACACACAAAAAAACATACTTAATTTCAACTTAATAACTTACTTAATTATACTTGAACTTAACTGCTAGTTATTGTGAAATTCGAAGTAAGGATTGTAATTTTTGTTTTCTCTTGGTAATTTTTATGCTAATTTAATTTTAAAGTTAAATAAATTATTTTGGATGTTCACTAATATGTTTTTCTACTAATATATTATGAGAAGAGGTCCCGACAAATATTTTATAACTACGTATAGAAATAGATCTCAGAAGGGCAGGTCGGTGATCCGGCTAACGAGTTAGCTTTTGTTAGTTGTGGTTGCTGGCCGTGCACTCTTAAAAACTCGGTTGTTCGCGGCGAGGCCTGGTCGTAAGACGCAGGACTTTCCCCACAGGTCACCTTTTTACCACTCGTAACGGCCGATAGAAACGTCGGTCGAAACGAGCAGAAATCAAAATTACGGGAAAGGTGTTATTGGTTAAAGGAATTAAGGGTGATCGCTGGTCGATCATTAAGTGAAAGTTTTATAAAATCCTCTTCAAAGTGGTGATAATACGACTGGTCAGCTAGAAATAGAAGATAAATGGTGAGGTCAAATGCCTTGTTGTAGAGTTAAATGCAGGAAGGCATCAGCGAAATAGTATAATATAAGAAATAACCAAGCCACACGCATGTTAGTAACTAGGTATAAAATGTTCGTCGCAAATAGCAACATTTAGAGACGAGTTAACCGACGAGGAATCTAACAAATGATACGAATCAGCGCAATCAAACAACGTCAGAAGATAGATAACAGTAAGGCTATAGACAAAAATCACCCTAAAAATGTTGACGAAAATTTTCAGTTAACTACACCTCGCATGAATCGAATCAGAGAATGTGAATAGTCCTAGCGTACAATAGTTACGGTAGCACTGATAGGTAGGAAGCGCCATCAAAATTTCCGCTATTAGCCAGGACGCATGACTAAAATATTGCCAATGATATAGCCCGTCTCCATTTAACTAAGAATCGAAATTCACAGACAATTTAGACTATTCGACCCTTTAAACATTTAATAAAAATACCCTGACTAAAAGTTCTACCATTTCAAGTAGGCAATTTCAATAAGTGGTGAAGATTTAGATTGGCCCAATAATTCTAAAAATATTACCGATCAAAATAAAATTACATAGTATTTTCTTGTTGTTGTAGGACGATTCATTGATCACCGTCTACCTCCTAAAATTGTCTAATATAACATAAATAAATCGATACAATTAAAGTAGAAGTTTATCAAAAATCACAGAAATAAATTGATAGAGTTAGAGTAGAAATTTATCTAAAATAATAGAAAGAAATACATCTAATCAACCTAGAATAAAAAATAATCAAATAAACTTGAAATTAATCTCCGACCTAAACTGTAGTTTTGTAGGAAATCAATCGATTCAATCACGCGGTATTTTGTTTGAAACCAAAGGTCAATCATTCTTGAAATAAATCACATTCATCAGTTGTTCAAATTTCTCAATAATTCTCTATCTGCCAAAATTTTGGATTGTCTATCTATAACTTCGTTATCACAATTGCCAAGAATTCCAAGAATCACTCCCGCTCCGTCCGTAGTGGCAATGACTCAGAAGATCGAGAAACTGGAACGAGAAAATGCCACCCTCAAAGAAAAATATCATAAAGTTAAGTGCACTTGGTGCTCACCTGAAGCAACCAAGGGGCTCTACCATAAAATCACGCGGCTCTCTCGAGACCGTGACGACTTAATCATTGAAATCCGAGTCAGCGGATTACTATATCCGAGCGGAGCTCTGCAACCCGAAAAATTTTCACTGAACAGGAACTACAACATCGTCTGCCGTGCAGAAGATTAGCACAAGAATTGGACATAATTCCCGCTCACCATCTACCAACTCAGGAGGAAGATCAAATGTCCGATCAAAATAATACTATGATCACCTCCGAGAATACCCCGGGAAACAGACGGCATAAACTAAATAGGAACCGTCGCCGTCGCCAGAGACGCAGAGCCAAAAATACCTGTTACAAGCAAACCTACAAAACAATGAACATTCAGAGACAATGGAATATAGAGGTACGTATTATGAGGAAAATAATCCTCACACTTCCGATTTAGAGATAAAATACGCCCCGGTGCAACCCATCTTCTCGCACCCCGCTTCAACCCAAATTACAATCAGTGCGTTGGGCAGTGAGTCCCTCATGCATGTCAACATTGCCACTGTGCGAAATGAAGCCATGCGAAATGAAGTTTAAAGTATTTAAAGCTTTTCAGTGGTTTTTTGTGCAGTGATTAATGTATTTTACAGTAACTTACAATCAACTATTGGAATACACAGAGACAAGATTTAATTAAAATTTATTGTTAATTAAACCAAAAAAAATTTATCAAAAAAATATTATGTGCACACAAATTTAATTATCTTGATTAAAATTAAATTAATTTTGTGTGCGCACAATTTTTTTTTGACGGATTTTTTAATTCAAATTTTTTGCACATTTTTTCAAATTTAAATTTTTGGCCCATTTTTTTAAATTTCAACATTTTGGCGCATTTTTTTGAACTAAAATTGTTTGAAATATTTTTTATCATCCACAAAAGTTTTTCGGTCGCACTATGGTCAGGGGGTATTTTTGAATCTTGATAAAAAGCCTAAGATAAAAATTGGCTTGAATCGTCTACGATGGTCACAGAGTGTATTTTTCATCTACAAAATATTTCCAATCACACTATAGTCAGGGGGTATTTTTTGACTTTTGATAAAAAGCCTACGATAAAAATTGACTTGAATCATCTATCAATAAAAAAGCATAGAAATATTTTATCGATGAAAAGCCTAAAAAATATTTCTTTGATTAAAAAGCATAAAACTATTTTCTCACTTTAATGATTACTTTCCTATTCGATGTATATTTTCTCCCTTCAAAGTATATTACCCTTATAATTTTTTAATATATCAATTGATATTTCATCTATTTAGTAGATATCTTTAGCTATCCCACTTTTTTCAGTAATTTCAACGATTTTAGTCACTTAATGTACTCTCCCACCAATATTACTTCTTCACTGAAAATGTTCTTTATAGAATACAATCTCTACAAATTAAAATTCCATTTGTTGACTTATTATTGACTAGTCATTTTCAATGAAAATTTAATTAACTTTTAATAAATTTGATCACACCCTTCAATAGATTAGGTTGTACTCGACAAAAATAAAATAATTTTAGTCTATGTAAATCAATTGGAGCTTTTAGGAGAATTTTATGATAATTTTAATAATATTTAGTTTTACGATGTATTTATTTTAGTAAATTTTAATCATATTTGTGAATTGTATGTTTTCTGTTGAATTTTAATGGATTTAGGGTTTGATTATGTTTTTAATAAAATAATTGAAGAAATGAGGGTAAATCTATAATTTTAGAAACAGTTAATTTCTCGATAATTTATTAGATTTAACTTGATTTTAGGATTTTTAAAATAAAAGTTTATTTTAGGAACAAAATGTTTATGAAACATATATTTATTATAATTATTTACCAATTAGATTCCAATTTGACTGATAGATTTTGAATAGTAAATGGTATTTAATTATAATTTTATAATCTATTTTAAAAAGTTGAAAGTATTTAAAGCTTTTCAGAGGTTTATTGGGCAGTTATTAATGTATTTTACAGTAACTTACAATCAACTATTGGAATACACAGAGACAAGATTTAATTAAAATTTATTGTTAATTTAACCAAAAAAAATTCGAAAAATAATTTCAAAAAATATTTATCAAAAAATTGTGCGCACACAAAATTAATTATCTTGATTAAAATTAAATTAATTTTGTGTGCTCACAATTTTTTTTTGATAAATTTTTTTTGAAATTATTTTTCGAATTTTTTTTGACGGATTTTTTTAATTCAAATTTTTTGCACATTTTTTTAAATTCAAATTTTTGGCGCATTTTTTGAATTAAAATGTTTGAAATATTTTTTTTTCATCCACAAAATTTTTTCGGTCGCACTTTTTAAAATTTCTTTAAAGTGCTAACATTATTTACAAATTAAGCAGTTTTATTTAAAATTTAACAACTTAAAATATTTCTCATAACTTTAATCAAATTCTAATTACACGATAATCATAATTTTAGGATAAGTATTTTTTTCTTAAAACAAATATTTTACAACAATTAAACATACGCGCATTAAGTCCCCGGACTAAGCAAGAAATAATGAGTAGAAGTTAATGAGATTTTATATTTAATATATTATGTATATATAGGTTAATAATATAACATTTGTTTTAATATTTCATTGTTTTTATTGTTTCAGCTCACGCATATTCAAAATTTCGTCAAAATTGCTATCAGTACATGTTCCGTGTAGGTTTTTAAGCATTGTAAGAAATTCAACTTATTTAGTGGTTGGTCGATAATCATTTAATTTCTAGTAATGTGGTAGATATTAGTTTTTTTTCTATTAGTTTTATTCAAACCTTTAGTATCTTTGAGTTAATAATTTTAAGAGTTGAATCATTTTCAATAAATATATGAAAATTTATTCCAAGTACAATGAAAGTAATATATGTTTTGATAAATTAATTTAAGAATATTTTTCTAATCAAGTTTCTTTTTTACTAGCAATTAGATTAACCACTACTTGTACTTACTAATTAATTAATCATTCAGTAAACAATAAGAGTTGGAGGTGAAAAGATCAGAAAATCTATAAAAATAGATTTAAGTAATTTTTTGATGAGTTAGCAATTAATTTATTTAGGGGCATGTGAAAATTAAATGAAAAGGTTGACATTCATCTTTGAAAATAACTTTTAGTAATTGTTCATTGTTGGACGCAATTAAAAATAATACAAAAATAGTAGAAAAATTTCAAAGTCTTTTAACTAAATTTTACAAAATAATTTCAATAAATCACATACAAGACTGTAAACAAAGCAATAAATTTTTATTCAGAGAAAATACAACACTTGATTGGGCTTCAATGAATAATAGTTTCTTGATATCAATCAGGTAACTAAGCAACCAAACAATTCAGAGACATCAATGATCGATAAAAAAGTGGAGAAGTTAATAAAATTTGTAATTGAAATTGTATTTCTTTTGATTGTTCAAATTTTTATGTGCTTTTATTTAAAGATTTCTTGGTCAGTAAACAATTTTTGATATTGATTTGTTCAGTAACTAGTTATTGATAACATATTATGAGTGTGTGAATGACCAAGTATTTTAAGGGGAAATGATTGAGAGAAAATTTTATTTTATTTTTTCAGTGGGTTTATTTGGTTGAATATCAGTGTTCAAAGAGTAAATATTATTTAAATATGGCATTTTAATGAATAAGTAAATTATTCAATGCCTAGTATGTATAGAAAGTTGTAAAGTACTCAATTATTTGTAAACAGTACCTAGTGAATGTTGTTCAGTTATTAATCAATGAATTATTCACTGTTTATGGGTTATCAGTATTCAGAAGTTGATACCAAGTAAATATAACAATGGATTTGGTTTCAATGAATTTGATTAATTATCGCTTGATAACAACAAGGTAACTAAACAACTAAAAAATTTACCAATTTGGAGACATTAATGATCGATAAAAGAGTGAAGAAGTTAATAAAACTTCAACTTGTATTTCTTTTGTTCAACCCTTTATGTGATTTATTTCAAAACCTGTTGGTCAGTAACCTATAATTAATATTTATTGGTTCAGTAACTAGTTATTGGTAAAATTTTGGGTTTATAGTCAATAACCAAGTATTTTAAGGGGAAATTATCGATGAGGAACAAGTTTATTGATATTTTTAAAGGATTGAGTCGGTTGAATATTGTTATTTAAAGGGTAAATAATATCTAAATGAATATTATTATGAAAAATAACATTTAATAGAAGAATAATTATTCAAAATTGGATAAATTTTTAAAAAAATAGTTGAAAAGTGTTTGACAAAACGTATTGACGTTTTCAAAATAATTTCAATGATTTCAATAAAATACAATAATCAAATACAAAATTTTATTCAGAAAAGATAATTTTTCTTGCTAACTACTCAGTAACTAAACAACCAAGTGATTTACAGATAAAGAGGCATTAATGATGTGAAAGAGAATGAAGAAGATTTTATTAATAAATTTGTAGTTTTACTTGTATTTCTTGTTATTGATTTACTTTTATTTAAAGTTTTGTTGGTAAGTAACCAAATATTTATTTGTTCAGTAACTAGTTATCGGTTACCTAATATGTATAAAAGTAGTCGGAATGAAGTTCCCGACCGGAAAACCTCAACATGTAATGGATAGAAGTGGAAAATATCCAATCTTATTCTTCAAGAGCGTAAAATGTAGGATAATGGGATGTAAGAGACCACTACAGGAAGGGATCTCAAATATCAGATTCGAGATTTACAAATTGAATCATTATCTTTGAACATTGACATGGGTTGTCGGATCAACTTGTATTGCTTTGTCTACCAAAACAGAAAACATTTACGAACAGGAACTGTTTCCAGTATTAAGACTTGTCAAGTATAATCCACTTTGTGTGAATGTATTTGCAAGCGGAGAAGTTGTTGTCATGGGGATAAAAAAACAGGAATACAACAGTCTAGAACAAGAAATATTTAATTTGATAAAACTTTTAATTAATAATCTTAATACCGACGAAGAAATACTAAATTATTTATTAAGCGCTGGTTGTGTTTAAATAGATTGAATTCTGACGATAGTAAAAATTAAAAATAATCGAAGAGCAAGAAGCATACGCATTCGAAACAATTCTGATGAAGATGGAAGAACTGTTTCCGAATATGAAAAACAAGCTTTCGTATTGTGCTCCTGAATATTTGGCTACACAGATCTATCAAATGACAGGAATCAACATCGAAGAAATATGTACGGATGCACTACGAATCAGTTCAAGGATCTGGTTTGAAATGTTTAGATGACTGCATTGTTTGTGCAGATCCCTCAATGTTGACTTGTCCATTTAGATGCAGATGCTGCGGGGACTAGGAAAAGAAAGAAGTTGTACATATTTTGTTGGCTGATCTAAGAAAAGCTTATTATAAGCAGATTTGTAATGATGTAAATTAAATAAATTTGATCTTTTTACGTGTTTATTTTACGTATTTATGTGTTGAGAATTAGTTTTTAATAAAGATTTTAATTGGTTGAATTATTATTATTAATTAAATTTGATCGTTATCAATATGTATAAAAAAGTCATTGTAAAAAATTATACTAAAAACTTAAAAATCATCCTAAAAATTTAATAATCATGTTAAAAATGTCATCATTAGAAATTATATATATAAAAATTTTTTTGAAAAATTATAAAATTTATCATTTTAAAAAATTATATTTTAAATTATATATTAAAAATTATACTAAAAATTTCATTTTAAAAAATCATATATAAAAAATTTAATAAAATTATACTGAAAATTCTATTTAGAAATCTATATAATTATAGTTTAATCTCAATTCTAAAATTTATCTTAGAAAAAATTTAAAAATACATATAAAATATTTTATATTAAAATATAAAAATTTGTTCAAAAATTACATAAAGAAAAACATAAAAATTTCGAATATAAAATCGCACCAAAAATTTGAAAAAAATTTTCAAAAAAATTTGCGCATACAAAAATTAATTAACTTGATTACATCATTATGTAATCAAGACACATCGTGATTAATCAGTAATTAACCCCCTCTACTTATTATGCAATGGTGTGTGGACGCGAAAGGCCCCTAACTACCTACTAACACTGATATCAAGAAAATATCAATCAAACAAGAAATATTTCATATTTTATGAATAAGCATTGCGGAAATGGCTAACCTTGTTTTTTGTTTAAATTCTATTAATAATAATAATAATAATAATAATAATAATAATAATAATAATAATAAAAATAATAACAATAATAATTAATGAAAAATCTGTAATATTCAACAGATTTCTATTAATATTATTAATTAATACTATTATTATTATTATTATTATTATTATTATTATTATTATTTTTATAATACTTTAACTTTTTATTATGATTACTGTTGTTGTATTACTTATAAAATATATCTTATTACAAATAGATTTGATAAACACAGAATTACTAATATCAAGTATAATTTTTCTGCTTTCTAGTATCTTCAGTTTTCACATTTTTAATTCCAACATATTTTTAGACTCTTTATTGGAAATTATGTTTCAAAACAAATGGACGATTAACAAAGACATTGCAATACAAATACATAGTTAACAAAGACATGATTAATTAATACATTAAAAAACGATAAATCTTTATATTAATAGATTTTAGAAATATAGTTGCATGATAAAAATACTTAGGTATATTGTTCCACAATATACTAAAACTATGCAATTATGTTAATTAGAAGTATACATGCGCTCGTTAAATATATAAAATATCAAGCTTTCCGTTTTGGCTTAACAGTATTAATAATAATAATAATAATAATACTAATAATAATAATTTGGTCAATATTACAGATTTTATTTTAAATTTGTTATATCACTTATAAAATATAATTATGAAATATAATTATGTTATTCTATTTGATAAACACAAAATAACTTAGATCAATTATATTTTATGAGCATCTTTTTTTCACATTACTGTTAACGTATTTATGAATATAGCAAATTTTCAACATACATGGATTATGTTAGTCCATGATTCACAATGTAGAAGCAATACAAGTGCATGTTTAACAAAGACTTGACTAATGAATATATATTAAAAACTATGGTTTTATTTATTGATTTTAGAAATATAGTTATGAAAAAATACTTTGCAAATTATATTGATTAAAAGTATACCCGTGCGCATTTAATATATGAAGTTTTAACTAAATAATAATATTATTTTGACTACCATCATTCGATTTCGATGAGTTGAAGTTTAAATGGATGAATTATTTGTTTTTATTTTTAAATATAATAATATCTTTACACTTTATTACATTTTATTTACAAGCTGGTCGTAGGCGGCTGTAATCTTGCTAGTCTGCAAATAATTATTTTGGTAGTAATAAACATTAATTAATTTAGTGCCTATGACGCTTTGTAGTGTCCGCGACTAAATGTTGTGTAATGTGTAACTACCCGACAAGCTAGGATTAATTTATGTTATGAAGCCCAGTTACTTTTTGACCCCACTTGGCCTGGCAATAATAAAGCATAAACTTCATTTTGTCCTCTCTTATCGTAAATTTTTATTGTGTTTTTAACTATATTAGATTAAATTTTCATTATTATGACTCTTAGCCCCTAGGTTTTTAAATATTTGATTATAAGCTATTTAGTCCTTTATTATCAAAAAATAAATTGAATTTTTAACGAAAATAGGTATGAAATATAATTCTTAAAATTAGTTTTAAATAAGTCTTTAAATTAGATCACTTATTATATGATTTTTCTTAAAAATTGTCTAGAATCTTTCTTTTTTCATTAAAACAAACACACATATTTCAATCAAAAAACCCATGTGTATCATAAATTAGGTGTATTTTCTTAAAATAGTTTTAAACAACTACGATGATAAGAGGCATGGGTTGATAAGAATGTTAATTTTGCCAATGAACACTATAGAGGGCTTGATGCAAATGATAGTGCTTATAGTATTTCAAGAACTCAGCAATTTCAAGATATTTTCAATGAAATTCTGGCTCCTGAATGATCATCATCAATAAAAGGATTTATCAGACGATTTCGAACAGTTATTTGATAAAAATTTGTACATTATAGAAAAATAAACTTGTACATTTTCATTTACTTATTTTATTATGTTTTGATTTTCTTAAAATACTATCGTTTTCCATCTTGATTATATTTTTTGAAATCCCGCGAGTAAAATTTTGAAATAATTGTGACAAATTCTACTTTTGTCAATGTTTATAAAGAGAATAATATTTTCAGGATTTAGCCATTCGCATTTTAGCAATACACACATATAGGTGAGAGATTTTTACGCATGCAGCCTATTCTGTGTAGGCATGTGTTCTTTGTAAATCACATACAAACTTTTGTTTGTATGTGTTTTCTTTATTCTGTTTTGAGTGTGTAGGCATGTGTTCTTTGTAAATCACATACATACTTTTGTTTGTATGTGTTTTCTTTATTCAATTTTGTGTATGCATGCACTTATCATGTGATGATCACGCACTTATCATGCACTGTCTTTGTGATCACGCACTTAACATGCACTGTCTTTGTGATGATGCATTAGCTTTAATTAAACACATAATAATAATATTAATAATAATAATAAAAATAATAATAATAAAAATAATAATAAATAAAAAATATTAATAGTTAAAACATAACAATAAACATTAATACATTTATTAATCATCAAATCTCTTGGATAATAACCAAGCTAAACAATGTTGACCACAGGTTAAGGTCCATGGTTTTTGATACATAGTTTTATTATAGACAATAGGTTTACCCATTGTTTGCAGTTTCAAAACCATTAAAGCCGGATAATAAAAACCCATAGGATCAAATACAAATATCTTGCTAGGCTTCATATATATTGCTAACCAATGTTCTCCACCGAGATGAGATGATTGAGTATTGACGATAATGGCTTGATTATTACGTAAATATGGAATTTTATCAAGAGGAAAAACTCCTAAAAATTCATGTCCTAGTATTTGTTTTCCAATTCGATAGACCTGAACAGAACTACATCAATAATATTAATAATACATTTAAAAACTTACTCCATGACAAATTATCATAAATTATCTATACATTTATACCAACAACGTTTGAACTTTCTTCAAACCAACACTGTTCTGTTTGCAGTTATTTGAACCTCATTTTCAAATACTCCATATATTACAACATGTACCGGTTCAGATGTAGCTTTAGCAAACTTTATATCTAATCGTAAATTACCATTTTGAGGTAATTGACTCTGATTTAAATCGAAATCGGGTGCCAAAACAAATGTGAAGAATGGATATTTGTTTTTAAAATCTTCAAGAGTTATACCACAATTAAAGTTTTTATGTGAGCTAGATGGCCTCTGAGCTAGAGGGCCGGTATCCCACTACTTTTTTTCGTTTTGATATTCATCTTCTGTAACTCCATTCCATATTTGTGGTTTCCTGAATTTCCAAAGTTGTCACGAAATTATATGGATATATTCCTTTTGAGTCAGCTGTAGTTCCATTGAATACCAATTTTGTTAGAGGTAAACTGTTCAGTGTCTTAACAACTTTGGTCAATGAGTCATTTACAAACTTATATCAGTAAATAAACCGTATTCTATTGGAGAATACAATACTCTTTTAAAGTGCATCCTCTTTTTGAATTTTTCACCTATAGTACTCTTTCTTTTCTTATTATTGTAAAAAAACACATTTACAACACAAAACTTTGTAAACTCTAATCTTAAAGCTAAAACTAGCTGAGTATCATTCAAACAACTTTTATATAATTATTTTTGGCTTTGAGTAAACTGTCAAATAGTTATTGTAATTTCTGCATTAACTTTATTTAAAATTAAAGAAACATCGACATTAATATGAAAAAAATAGGTTTTGAATATATCGAAGTTCCAAAGAACCGCAGTTATAAAGTAGAGATTTTAGTTTTAATATACAGCGGATTGAAAATAGACCTATATCGCTTTGGGCTTCTTCGGCGATTATTTTGAATATTAATAATTCTACCAAAGAGAAAATTTCATTGAAAATATCAGATAAGTTGTGATTCATATTATCTTTATCAAAAAGAAACTAGTTAAGCATAAGCACCGCCAGTATTAAATAAAATCACAAATTTTGTTAGATCATCAATATGTTCCACAAAAATTAAAACAAAATTTATTAAATCAAAAGTCTAATTATTTATCCACGTTTAAAATAAGCTTTATATGCATAGATTTTAGTTCCTGCATGAGGAGTTTGGCAGCATAAGGAATTTTGACCTTAACCACGTTCGGAATTTTTCGGCAAACTTTGCATGTAAAAACTGCTGTCTTTGGGTTAGCAATTACGATTTCGCCACAATGACGGCATATATAGACAATATACGGATCACTGCAATCAAAGAGTCGTTCTTTAAGAAATAAAGAAGCCCCATGTGCAATTTGACAATCACGCTCCATCTCTCCAAACCTTAAACCACCATCCTTTGCACGACCTTCTAAAGGTTGCCTTGTCATCATTGTAACTGGACCCCTAGCTCGACTATGAATTTTATCATCCACCATGTGCTTTAATCTTTGATAATATGTTGGGCCAAAGAAAACGGTTGTGTTGATTTTTCTTCCAGTGAAACCATTGTATAACACCTAAATCAAGAATTATAAATTTTATACATTTATGTAGAATAATACTCACTTCATTACCGGTGGATTCATAATCACATTCTGATAATAATCTACATATTTTTCCAACATTAATCTCGTCATTAAAAGGTGTTGCATCACCCAATTCTCCCCTAATTGCCCCGACTTTCCCAAGTAAGGTTTCGATTAAATGTCCGATTGTCATACGACTAGGAATAGCGTGAGGGTTTATGATAATATCTGGAGTAATTCCCTCAGCTGTGAAAGGCATATCTTCGTGTCTATATTTAATACCACAGGTTCCTTTCTGTCCATGGCGAGAAGCAAATTTATCTCCAATTTGTGGAATTTTAGTTGTTCTCATAGTTACTTTTACCAGAGTGGATCCATTGTTATCGGTGGTTCTCAATGCCTTATCAACGAATCCTTTTTCTGTTTTTCTCATAAAAACACTGCAATCTCTTTTCATAAGATCAGAGCTTTTCGAAGTTTCAGTAAATTCATCCGATGGTGGAATCGTAACGGTTTTCCCAATAAGAGGATCACCTCCATAAACACAGGATCCTACTCTAATTATACCGTCATCATCTAATTTAGTATATTCTCTTTCTCTCATTCCCAACGTTTCCTGACTATTTGGTTTTTCAATTGCTTCTACTTGGTGTCCACTGTGGTTTACTGTTTCGCTAACAGTACGATAGAAATCTGATCTAAACAGACCTCTTTCAATTGCTGATTCATTAAGGATTATAGAATCTTCTTGGTTGTATCCGGTATATGTCGATATAGCAACAATCGCGTTTACTCCGGCCGGTAGTTCTCGATATTTTAAATACGTCATTGCTCGAGATGCAGTTAAAGGTTTCTGTGAATAATACAAAACATGAGCCAAAGTATCCATTCTTGCGTGAAAATTACTGGTATAAAATCCTAAAGCCTGTTTACCCATAGCACTTTGGTAACAGTTTCTTGGAGACTGATTATGATCTGGGAATGGAATGATACTTGCACAAACGCCAAGGATCATAGAAGGATGAATTTCACAATGTGTATGGGTTTTACAGTATTGCGAACCTTTACTAATATCAGATGGCACCATGGCAATTGTGAGGAGTTAAAATTAAAATACTAAATTAAATTAGTTCACGATTAAAATTTGTAAAGTTTTAATTGAAACTTAAATTATTTTAAGATATTAAAATTGAAATGATAATTGAAATTTTAAAATAAAATAATTTTTAATAAAATTGAAATTCAAGTATGAATGCAATGGTATGTTGATATTTGGTTGAAATTAAAATTTAGAAAATGTCCCAAGAATATTTGTTTATATAATCAGATTTTATGAAATATAATTTGGATTTAATAGTCTTAGTAATTTATTTTGATGACTGAAGAATTAAATGTTATAGCTTCTAACATGGCGACCATTCCAACGGATCTGCTTATTGGAAGATTACTTCCAGAAAAATTCCACAGAGGAGATGACCTCGAATTATTTATCAAAGAATGTCAGAGGTTCTTTGAAATAACGAAGACACCAGTGAAGACACAAATGGTACTAGTTATTACACTTCTGGACAGGACCTTGATTGAAGAATATGAAGCCGCAGAAGGTAAAACCGTTGAACAGAAATTAAGAGCAGCTTTTCATCGACCAACGTCATTGATTGATGACTTAAGAGAAGCCTTGAACTACGAGCAAGGTAACGATTCGGCGGAAATATTTATAGAGAAAATATCAAAAATGACTAAAAAATTGGCCTCACACACTTGGAATGAGGAAGAAATTCAGAAATGTTTATTGACACATTGTGTAAGAGATAAAGAAGTCAGGAAAGAAATCGAAATGAAAGATCTCAAAACGGCGGAACAAATTAAAGAAACTATAAAGAAGATAGAAAAAGTTAACAAGGTTATTGAACAAGTAAACACGGTGAGATCAATACGACCTACAACTGGGGAAGAACTTATAGAGATGTAGTACAAGTTGGAGCCACGAAGAGAGAAATCAACGAATGGAAACCAGAGACAAGAGTTAAAGTGATAGAATGCTGGACGTGTCAAAAACCGGGACACAGTAGCAGAGAATGTAATATAAAAAGAAGATTTCAATGTTATGCATGTGGTGTTGAAGGTCACATACGAAGAGAATGCCCAACAATCAAATGTCATAGATGCAATGCACGAGGACACAAAGAAAGAGAGTGTTACACAAATATGGAAAGACGAAATCAAGGAAGAGATCGAGACCAAAGGAAGATGTCAGGAGGAAGAATTCAAAGAAATACCTATCAACAAAGGGAAGATATGTATCAACCAAGGAACGTACATCAAAGACAGTGGGGAAACCAACAATATAACAGAAAAGATATTGCAGCTATCGAGTCTGATGATGAGATGATGAATACAAAACAGTCAAGCCAGCCAGACGAGTATAACAGGGAGAATGACCCAAACGAGCACGCTCCGTCAAACGGGACATTGATCGGAGCAATTTACTAAGTAAGATTGATTTCAACCAAAGAATGAATGCTAACGGTATGTGTAATTTAAGTATGGATGATGATTGTATGATTGATAAAGATTGTAGTGTTTTTGAACGTGATATTAATAATAATAGTAGTGTAGAAATTAAAAAGTCGAATGATAAGGAAAGTCAGAAAAAATTTAAAGAGGAGTGTAAAGTAAATGAAGTAGTAAAACACGAGGGAAGAACGATAGAGAAAATTTACAAATTCCTAAAGAAAAATGGAGACGTGTGTATTAATGAAATTGTAGAAGATACTAGAGAGCAGAATATTTTGTCAGTAGAAGAACAAAAAAGTCCAGTAATAACATATAATATAATGCAAGGTAGACCGAGTACAACACTGGATATCCAAGGGCGGAAAGTAGATTGTTTATTGGATACAGGAGCGCGAATTAATGTGATGGCTAAATCTGTAATTGATCGATTAGAAAATATCGAAATATTAGAAACAAGGGAATCGCTAAGATGTGCAAACAACAGTAGATTAGAAACTATGGGTAAACTAAACATCAATGTTAAAATGGGCAGTATGGAAAGAAATGTAACATTCATTATAGTAAAGAATTTAATACCAGAAATTATTGGAGGAGTAGAACTACAAAGGTTATTTGGTATAGAATTGAAATGTATACTAGAAGAACATGAAAAACGTAGTGATTTCATTTGCGAGATAGAAGCTAGATTTGGGCGGATTATAACAGATGAAGAAAGATTACGTCATGCCATCGACGTTTTAAAAGTTACCGGAAATAAGAGACTGCTAGAAATATTTCAGGCAAACAAGAATGTTTTTATGGCAGATAAATGGGACATTGGGTGTACCAATCTGATAAAACATAAGATCATCACGAAAGGAGAGCCAATAATGATTAAACCGAGACGTCAGCCAATAAATTTGGAAGACAAGATTGAGGAAGCAATAAAAAATCTAGAAAACAACGGAATAATTAGGAAGTGCAATTCACCGTGGAACACACCTTTAGTTTGTGTATGGAAGAAAGAGAAAAAAGACATCAGGCTTTGTCTAGACTTCAGACAATTAAACAAGATAACAGAAAGACAAGCATTTCCAATGCCAAATGTAGATGAAATTTTAGACATCCTACACGGATCCAGATATTTTAGCTCAATCGACTTGGGAAATGCTTATTACCAAGTGAAGTTAGATAAAGAATCTCAAGAGAAAACAGCATTCTCAACAAAAGAAGGACAGTTCTGTTTTAACAGGATGCCGTTCGGTATTGCAGCGGCACCAGGAACATTTCAAGAATTAATGACGAAAGTATTGAAAGACTTGTGGAAAGATGGAGTGATGGTATATTTAGACGACATCCTAATATTCACAAAGACAGAAGAAGACCATTATAACATATTTGGAAAAGTCCTAGGGAAGATCGCAACAGCAGGACTAAGATTGAACCCCGAAAAATGTCAAATATTTAGAAAAGAAGTGAAGTTTCTGGGGCACATAATAAATAAAGACGGCATACAAACAGATAATACTAAAATAGAAGCAATACAATCATTTCAAAAACCAAAATGTGTGAAGAATCTGAGGAGCTTTCTGGGTATCTGTAACTATTATCGACGGTTCATAAAAGACTATGCAAAGAAGGCAAGAGCACTAGAAAGTATATGCGGAAAAAATAATGAGAAAATAAGATGGACAGAGATGTGTGAAAAGGCTTTCGGGGAAATGAAAGAAGCATTGATAACCGCCCCAGTATTGGTATTTCCAGATTTCAGAAAAGAATTTATATTAGACACAGACGCGAGCTTCGATACTATTGGAGCAGTTCTTTCGCAAAAGGATGAAAAAGGACATGAACATGTCATCGCATATGGTTCACATGCGATGAGCAGCCACGAAAAAGGATACTGCATTACCAGAAAAGAATTATTGGCAATATACTATTTTTGTAAACATTTCAACCACTACTTATATGGTAAGAGATTCGTACTGAGAACGGACCATAAAGCTATTACGTTTATGGTAACAACGAAGAAACCAATAACGGCTCAATTCCAGACATGGATCAACTATTTAAGCAGTCTGGATATTAAAATGGAATACAGGAAAGGAACAAGCCATACAAACGCGGATATGCTATCCAGGAAAACATGCGGAACATGTGTACAGTGTATGATGGAACACGAAGACGCAAAAACCGGCAAAATTAAAACCAGAATATTAACAGTAACAGCAGAAGGCGGATATAACAAGTGGCAAAATGACAATATGGAGGTCCAAGAAATAAAGAATAAGTTAGAAAATAAAGATTGTAAGTTCATAATGGAAAACAACACGGTACTAACTAAACAAGGTAAAATATGGATACCGTCAGATAATAGACAGAGGATGATAAAAGAAGTACACGTATTGCTGTGCCATGCAGGTGCACAGAAAGTAACAAAATATATCCAGAACAACTGCGACATGGAAAATCTAGCAACGGAAGTAAAAAAGGTAATTGAGAACTGCGAAAGATGTCAGAAAATGAAAACGATAACAACCAAGACAAAGGAGGAAACTCAAACAATAAAGAGTACAGAACCATTCGACAAGATATATATGGATATATGTGGGCCATTGAAAGAAACGTTCAACAAAAAGAAATATATTTGCGGAATCATTGACCACTATAGTAAATACATCTCATTAACGGCCATAAACAAGCAAGACGAAAGAACAATTAGTGAGACGTTATTAAATAAATGGATATTAAAGTTTGGAGCGCCAAAAGAACTTCATGTAGATTGTGGGAAGAACTTTGAAGCAAGAAGCATAAAAGAACTAGCAAAGACAGCTGGCATTGAATTAATTTTCTCAAGCCCATATCACCATAACACGAATGGTATTATTGAAAGACAATTCAGAACAATCAGAGAGTATATTAACGCGTCATTAAATGAAGGAGGAAGGAAAAACTGGGCTGATATAGTGCCAGAAATAGAATATACGTTAAATGCAACAGTTCAAAAAACAACGGGAGTAAGCCCAGCAGAGATTATATTTGAGAGGAAGATCGACAGAATGAAATGGTACTCGAATAAAGAAATAAATAGAGAAGATATGGAAAAGAGAATAGAGGATAAAACACTAAAACCAAAAATAAGCAAAACAGTGAGAAATTAAAAATAAGACTTATCCTTAAATTATGATTAGCATGTGAATAGAATTTGATTAAAGTTGTGAGAAATATTTTAAGATGTTAAATAAAACTGATTAATTTATAAATAATGTTAGTCCTTTGAAGAAATCTTAAAATAATACCTTCATCAAATTGGTAAGAAAATAGTAGTTATTGAGTAATAATTATTAAAATGACCAAAGATTTATAATGTTTGACAAGTTTTGATAGATCTTTAATAAATTTTGTTAATAATTTGAATAAAACCTTAAAACCTTAAAAACAAGTTTCAACATAGTAGCAAATTGTAAAAATAATACTTATCCATTAAAAAAAAATTAATTATATTAACTAAGTTGTAAAATAATTGAAAAAAAATTTGTTAGATCATTTTTTTAAAATTTTATAAGATTTTAGGTAATTGTTCTAGGTACTTGTTGAATGAAAATTAATGTATGTTATCGACTGCTATTAGTATTTAATAAATCAGCCAATAAAATTACTATAAATTAGCCAATCAGATTGCTATAAATCAGCCAATCAGATTAGCCCCCCACTCCCATAGACCATACATAACCAAATTTTTTATTTAATGCTGCACTTTCATCATTTTGGTATTTTATTGATTTTACTGTGCTTTTTTTGTAATACCCCAACACCATTATATTTATTATTATCATTATTATTATTATTATTATTATTATTATCATTATTACTTTAATTACCATTATCATTACTATTATCATTATTATTATTAAATTTTTAGTAGGGATCACTCTTATTTCTAAGTTTTACCAGAATATTATACAAACAATTGAGCCGCGCTCCTCTTTTACTTTGAAATTTTCGATTAAGTATTTTAATTAATTCGGAAAATTTGAGCAGCGTTCGGCACATATTTTCCATCTCAACTCAAAATAATTTGTTTAGTTCTTACATATTATTTAAATTATTCATTCTTCAGGATTTTGGTCGTTCGGATTAATCTTTTTCCGATGGCTTTTCATTTTAACTGTTGCAACAATATCGCAATTTTCCCCGTCAGCCTTTCCTTTACTTTGTACTTATGATCTATTTGTATTCACATTGTATTTAATGAGTGCCCACTGGAATACTTGGTGTTAGTGATTTTGAGCCGATTGTCGTTTATAATTTTATGTCGATTTTATAGAAAGTTGAGCCAAAAGACCCACTCTCAAGCTACTTGCTTTCGCTATTTAGTTCTATGATTTGAAGTTTGGATTCCAGCGTTACCCACGACAGAATTTTCACGATCACGAGATATTGGCTGATGAACCTGCACTTACATATCTCGAACTGTTATGTGGAGTTTGCTATCTTGCGGTATGTTTTGGCTGTGGGCCGAAAAAATAAATAAATATTACTATATAAGTTGAATAAAAGCTTCGATGCATAAAAATTGTTTATTTGGCATCTCACATAGTAATCGAAAGTTCATAAATTAGCATAAACATCGTCCACTCGCATCATCACAAGTCATTTAATCATTATTGATCAATAAATTCATAGTGAAGTCATTCATATAGCAGGTACACGTTCATTTTTAAATCATAAGTCAATGCACACCAACTGAGAGTTGTCGTGTCCAGACAAAACACTTACCAGTGTTAATTGCCTGAATGCACGGCTCACAGTTGTAACGCACACCAACTAAAATTTAGAAAAATACGACTGCAAAGTAAAAACTGGAAAATAAGTGTTGATAATCTCTCAAAACACATCAGTATATATAACTACAATTTTACCTTAACCTTGCGTGTTATTTTTATTGCGATAAAACAAAATTTGACCTCGAAATTATTTGTGTTATCTAAATTAACTTTATATTATTTTCTTAATTTAAATTGGCAATTTATTTTTAAAATTTTTAATTGGATTTATTCAACCAAAAATATTTTATTTTTACTCATTTAATTCTTTAATTTTTTACTTTTATATAACTTGTCGTTTTTTGGTTTAATTTTCTTGTTATTATGTTATTTTTAATGTAAATTTGGTTCGGTTCTTGATGGATTTTTTTTATTTATTTTTTTTTACTTTTATTTTTTTTTATTTTATATTTATTTATATTCTCTCAAATTTTAGAGTGTTTAGTTGTTGTTGTATTCTAAGTTATCTTGGTGCTGGGTTTTTGTGCTATATTACTGATACATTTAAACAATTTTCAAGGCCATTTGCGTTGTGGCCCAACACAATTTGTCTCGAAGATTCATTACAGAAACTATTTATTTTCCTTTTCAGGCTTAATATTACCCATATATATATATATATATATATCGTATTTTCCCATCATATAATACGTAGGCTATACCTAAATACTTTCCCGTCCATCATCTATATGCCATATATATTTCAAATGCAATATTTATTCCCTGATATTGTGGGGTTTATGGTTTGAATAACCTTGACCCCAAATATAACTTTTCTTTGCCCCTAATGGTCACCAGTTGCTAGGCAATGTTGGTAATGTAACCACTGGTTTTGAGATCGCCAAAGGTGAGCGCCACGAAGGAACTGCTCTGCCCCGACCTCAAGATGGGCTCAACGCACTACCGTTAGAAGGTTTATGAGCGCTTTCTTTTCCTGGTCCCTCTTTGATATAACTGACATTATCGTCCTTCATAGTTAGACTCTAATTTGTTCTAGAATCCTGGTTTATCAACTTCCAAGACTAACTAATCAATTAATACAACTTAGGTAAATTAAAGTGCTAATCATGAACATTTATTAAATAACAAACTAATGTGATTGTAAATAAAATCTCAATCCTTAGTCTGAGCGGTTCGTCGCTTGGCTCGCTCTGATTTTCCCGGGCGATGTTTGGGTGGTCCATTCGCAGGCTTCCTAGTTGTCGTCGTGTCTCGGTAGGCCAATTGAGCCGGTGCGAACACTAATGGGTAGGTTACCGCGGCGCCCTCTTGGCACGCGGATAACGCTACCTCCAGAACGCGAATTTGGGTTTTCTGGTTTTGGTTGAGCTTTGTTTATTCAACCCAACCCTTCTGTGCAGTGGCCATCTTTTCATAGAGCACTTTGACTTTCTTCGGCTCTACCCAGGTAGCCTTAATCTGCTGCACTTCCTTTGTCAGTTGTAGGATTTTTTCGTATAATCTCTTGCTCGTTCCCCATGCGTTATCCAACTCGCGCTGCAGAATCCGACATGATTCCATATCTACAAAAGAGGATTATCATTAAGCCGTATGACTCTTCACAAATATTATTTATTTCATCTATATTCTTTCGTCGGAGAATTTTAATATAACAATTCACTAGGACTTTGAATTATAATTTATAAAACTTAATAATAAGACTAAATATTTTATTTTTTATAACAATTATTGTGGTTCGGCTCACGGTGGTATCTGTTACTATCTCGCCTTGGATGTTCTCGAGCATAAGGGTGGTCTCGGTGGCCATCGGGTCGGTTTTCTTCTATCCCTAAGTCACGGGGAAGAACCCTCCTCGGGGCCACCACATTGATTGCCGTAGACCTCGCATTTAGTCTGGGTTATTGAGATTAAATGAGGTATCGTACGGGGGAGCGCATCCGTCCGTACTGGGGATTCTCTCTGCCGCAATAGTTTTGTTGATTTCGGCCAGATAACGCCGGGCTCTCTCCACTTGTGCGTTAGTTTGACGCTGATGCTCCTCGAGGCGAGCCAGGAGAAATTCAGCTTGTCCCCGGATTTCGCGGACCGGATTGCGTCCAGGTTCCCGTTTTATAGCGATGAACGGGAGATCGACCTCCTGCCGAATCTGGATTCTTATGCCGGGGAGACGGTGAATCCCGCGTCCCACATGGCCTGGCAACATCGGTTAACCGCATGCGCGGAGAACCGCACAGTGATCCTGGATGCATCGATCCATGAATTGTCTAGAAAAGTATTAAGAATTAGCCAGATCGTTAATAATTATATTTTATTAATCTGATTAGCTATGTATTGCCTAAACGATTAGTGTGCGCTTTGTTGGGTCGAACAAGTAACGCTGCTTTTGTCTGGTTCGTGGGGTAATTACTCGATATTTAATTATCTAACTCTACTATTTCGATTTATTTATTTTTCGACTTTGCATCCCATTTTACTTAGATTTTTGTAGTTTGAATCGTTAAACTCGCGAAATTTAACTCATCAAAGAAAAAAGGTTTTGGTCGGCTTTGTTTTGGTCACATCTATCTTTGGGAAACGAATGGTCACTATACTCAGGTTTCGTATAGCAACGGTTTTAGAACTACGACGGGTCTCCTTTCCTAGATAGTAAGGATTATGGCTTTCATGGTGGTTGTGTTACCGAGTTTGTTATAGAAACCATTGCTTAAATCTCTTACTTGGGATTACTACATCTGATCTCACGATGTGGTCGACTCAAATCGTGTTGGACTCCTTTCATTTTCGCGGCAATGAGAACCTAGATGACGAGGTAATTTATTTTTGGTTGAGGTAACGTTCGCATGCTTTAATATTATCTAAACTGAATAAAACGCATGGATGCTGGCGTGACTGATTGATTCTAACGGACAACGAGTAATTAACAGGCGATTAGTTGGTGAGAGAGATACGAGTATTTCATGGCATGTCCTATCATTTATCTGAACGGTGCCAAGCATCGTAAGGAGCGACATTTATGAAGGCTACGGGGTCGTCATTTGCTTGCGATATCGCTATTCTGGAAACTGATGAGTTCCGACCCCGAGCGGGGCAAAGTGCGTAATCAACGGCCTTACTGATGATCTTCTTCAGGTGTACTTATACAGCATTTAAACAATTCGTTGAGGAATAAAATATTATATTCATTATAAACAGGGCATAATCCATAAGTCAATGTGTCCGGTTCTGCGGCTTGCGTTCTGGATGGGATTTGTTTTAGGTATCGGTCTCGTCTAGTGATCTGAGTCTCTGACTTATTGTAAACGTTTATAAAATGAAATGACAATTACCGTCTCGGTTGGAAATTTTTCGTTCCATTGTAATTTCATCGTCCTTGGTTTCTCGTAACCTGGCTGAGATTCCATGTATCGGGTGTCTAGAATTGGATTGCATATTTTCAGCAGTAACTATACAACAAATGACGGCGTCCAGACGATAAGCGGAATTTATATGCGTATGGGTGTCTTTCTATGTCAGTCTGGGCGTGGTGTGTGCATCAAATTTTTGTCGCACACTATCTCTGTCGTAAATGGCCTGTGGTTTCACTTTCACGGAAATACGTAGGCGGAATTCTGTCTGACTATGTTGGTCGGGTAGTTATTTGATCGATTGATGACTGATAAATGTCAGGTCGTATGCTTCTCGATCTGATTATTTATTTGGATTTTTATCATTGTTAAAATTTTTATTTGATGATTGACTCGCAATGTCACTATTCATTAGCGATTATTTGGGTATCTAGTAGATCATTATTATTATTAATCTCGCGAAATTATTGGCCATAATAAAGTTGGATCGTTCATCGATGAATCAGGTGAGTATTCAATTCTCATTATGTTCGCTATTATTGACTTTTAGGTTCTACATTTTTTCAGGTCGGGGTGTGCTCCTCTCGTATCTATCATTTGATTTACCTCAATGGGCGACTCGCGTTACGCGTCCTCAGTTGACTTCTCTTGGGACAACTTCAGCAGACTGACATGGCTATTTTACTACGTTGAGATATTTAGCGTGATATGGTTTTGTGAAAATGCTCGTTATGAAGTTCCTTTTTGTTTCTTCATTTATTACTTTTTATTATTGGATGTTGATTTATAAACCTATTAAATGCAATTTTTCTCTCTATTTTGTACATTTGAAATTTAAAATTGATACTTAAGAATTTATATTTCTGTATCGCACACTATTTAACTCGAACAGTTTAACGCTGACCTAAATCCTCAATATGCTTTGTATCTAGGGAAAATGTTTATACATCTAATGATTTCGTGCTATCATTTTAACAATGTAACTTAATGAATTTCGGAAATGATTACAGATGTGGGGTCATTCTTTTGTCTTTCCATAGGAATAAATATCTTAATGAGCTGAAACTTCAACTTTCGTTGGAATTTATATGGGACCCTTGGCGTCGTGCTCTTTATTTCCTTTAATTGTCTAATGGTCACGTGGTGATAAAAACAAATTTTTAACTGTATATTACCAAAGTTGTGGATATTATTAAACTGCGATTTTGTGGTTCAATATAATGAATTTAGAAAATGGAACCGAGTTTCAACTAGGATTCAGTTAAGTCACGTATTTTTACTATCTATTATCACAAACTATTGACATAGCAAAGGTTTTTAGCATTAGTTTCCTCGTCACCCTCCCTCAATTGACCTTAGGTTAAATTATATTGATATTAAAAGTTTATGAGTGCCCACTGGACTACTCAGTGTTTTGATTTTAAGCCGATTTGTCGAATTTTCAGGAAAAGGGTGACGATGGACTAGCCAAAAGACTATTCCCTCTTCAACCCATTTTCCCCTATACGGAATAATATTGACGTTCCAGCTCCTGCGTTCTCACATCGTAGCTCTCACGGGCACAAACTATTGGCGGACTTACACCGCACTTACACAGTTTGGTTGGTATATGTTGATTTTGCTATCTTGTGGTGGTGTATCGGCTGTGGGCCGGAAAAATTTTGACATATATCGTTCAGTTTCAAACTTTTATTTAAATATAACTGGCATTGTACATTTTAACAAAATTGGCATCCAATATCATCAACTTTCATCACAAACCTTTCCACGCGCCAACGCCCAAACAAAGCTCATTTGAGATGGTTTGTGCGTGACGTGGAGAAAGTTTTCAAATATTTCTTCACTCACATTGTAAATTCGTAGAAATGAATGGTTCGATAAGACGAGTATTTCGAGTTTTAGTACAAAAACTGCTGTTGTTCCAAATTCTGTGAAAATAAATCGGTATATATACCTATTATACGACCCTAGCCTTGCGTGTTAAATTTGATGTGGTAAAACAAAATTTGACCTTGTAATTTTCTTGTATATTGTTGGGTTATTATTATTGAAAGTCGGTTCCCTCTGACTCCTCGTGTCCTTTTTGAATCAAATAAGCAAACCCAACACAGAATAATTTTATTTGCACTTTATCACAATGACAGATCAATCCGTTTTATTTCAATGTTTGTAACCACAATTTCACTAATTGATTTGCACCTTTTAACCACTGTATGACTCTGATTATCTTAGGGTAGGTTGTCCAAGGGAGAACCACCCTTTTTGATAGATAACTTTGACTTTTACTTGGATTTAGGTTTCTCTACTAACCTAGTTACTGCTCGTTCACGTCGATTCACTCTAGTTAATAATATCTGCTCTTCGTGTCTGGTTAATAATGACTGTCCTTTCGTGTCTGGTTAACAATGTCTGTCTTTCGTATCTGGTTACTAATGACTGACTTTCGTATTTTTCCCTCTTTCTTTTATACTCCTGCTCAGACTGTTTTCCGACGATTGTCAACAACATTTTCTGCATTATCAAATTATTAATAATAATTACTTTCCAGTCCGAAATTTGTCAACAACGTTTGGTCCATTACCAAATTACTAATTACGAAATAATTACCTCTCCGTAACTCAGTGTCGCCCATTTAATGTTGTTTAGGCTAATTTATCCTGCTATATTATTCCGTCTATGCGCCGGGTTTTCCTCATCTCTCGGGTTTTCCTCAGCTCTCGGCTTCTCCAC
Organism: Schmidtea mediterranea; assembly: GCA_022537955.1. NCBI lineage: Eukaryota > Metazoa > Platyhelminthes > Tricladida > Dugesiidae > Schmidtea > Schmidtea mediterranea. The sequence goes on along the minus strand of CM039679.1, from coordinate 69,130,788 downwards.
ATCTCTCGGGTTTCCCATTGCCTCGGGCTTCTCATTGACTCGGGCTTCCCATTAGTAATTAATTTTTCTTAATTAATTTCCTTTTTTACTTTTATATCTTTCTAAGGACCCCTCACTAAATTTTTATTATTATTTCTGGACTCGTCTCTCAATTTGGCGTTCAACCATACCAATTTCCACCGATCAATATTACTTTCGAATTTTTATAAATTTTTTAATTAATACTGCACTTTATAATTTTTTGTGTTTTATCGATTTTACTGTGCTTTTTCGTGATACCCCAACAATATTCTAATTTTATTATTTTCGTGATTTAATTCGACAATTTTATTTTTTGACTTTTAATTGAATTGTTTCCAATTCAAATTATTTGATTTTAGTTCCAACTTTTGTGAACTCTTTCTTTTTTAGTGAATTGTCAAATTCCGGTCAAATTTTCATGTTCTCGTGTTATTTCTGTGCTTATTTCGTGCGGATCTTGATACACTTTGTTATTATTTTAATTTATTTTTATGTTTTTCGATTTTATATTTTAATTTTTTCTTTCTTGTATTTTTAGCATGGTTAATTGATGTTTTATGGGTCTGATTTTCAATCTGCGTGTTGTGTTTGCGTGCTATTACCGATTCATTTAAACAAAATTGTGTGTTGGCTCAACACAAAACACTCGGGGACCCATAAAATTGCAACCCGCAATTTTTTTAAGTCTTTTTCAGATTCTACTTTTATACATTTGTTTAAGTCTACGAGCTCTCTGGTCGTGATCTCAATACCCACATACATAAAAAGGTTTCTACGTTATACATAAGCATTATGATAAATATGAACTTATAGTCCGGGTACTATACATAAAATCAAATGAAGTCAGATTTAGTTCAGTTTCTTTTAGTTATCATGAATCAGTTATTACACATTAAATTTAGTCTCGAATGAATCATTGTTTTCTTTATTGACGGCTTGGGGTTTCGCCTTCTAAGTGATTTTCTCTTTTGGCCGGGTTTGATTGGCCTGGTTCATTGATTGATATGTACGAGAGTCTTGATGTTTCTTTACCTTTCTTGGCATTCCACATTTGATTGAATTATTTGGACGAATTGAATATTCCTCCAGTTTTCCGAATTAGTTTATTTTGTCTTTGTCGATTGGTTACTGTTAGGCAGGTGGTAAGACAGCATATCAAGGATATAACGTTTAGGGTTATAATGATTATCAAAATTTGCTCGATTCGCGGAATTGTTAGACTTGGTTCGTAACTCTGTCAGGATTTGTTCTGTTGATGCCTTTTGGTTGATAGGGTGGTTTTTAAGATCTCGTATATTTGTTTATTCTCGGGATTTGCTTTGACGGTTTCTTGGATGATGACCGTTTCCAGGATTTTCTTTGTATCTCGGTTCTCGCTTTTTGTTCTTGATATCTCGTCATTCTTATCTAGGAGGCTTTGTATCATTTGTTGAGTCTTTTTGATACTTTGTTTTAATTCGTCATTGGCACTTCCGTCTTCCTTTATATGAAATTGGTTGCATCGTAGGGTTATTGGTTGACATTCTTCGTTTTCCTGGTTTCTGCATATTTGTTGGTAATTCGCGCATGTGCTGTCTTCTTTTCTGAATAGGTGAGTTTTCTCACATCTCTCTAGGGGATTTTCAGTGACACATATTCTCGTTGCTGCCATTATCACTAAAATCAAAGAAATTGATTTTATATTAACTAAATATTATCCCATAAATAGACTAGCTGGCCATAGTTATATCCCAAAACCAAGATCTTTATCTGACAAAAAAGCTATAGTTAATGTCCAAAACAATGACCATCATTGTTTAATATATAGTATATTTGCCCTTTTAAAACGTAGTGTAGTTCGCCCCCATATAAAAAAAGTTACTTCTTACGAGAATTATTTGGAAGAATTGAATTTTGACTCCATTGACGATTGTCCCATGAGACTTTGTAATATTCCCAAGTTCGAGAAAAAAAACAAGGACTTAAACCTTGCTATAAATGTTTTGGCTTATAAAGTAAAACCGTCTAAAATTCATCAAAAGGATGATATAAATAATATCCCTCATCATCCACATTTAGAAATAATTCACCGCTTCAAGGTTACTGACGGTACATCTATTTATTTACTTCTTTTGGAGGACGGTGATAATTATCTCTATACGGCTGTTTTTGATTTGGATAAATTAATGAACTGTCATGCGACTACATCTTGCAACATCCAAATCTCTGTACATTGGTGTCCCCTTTGTCTTAATGGCTTTAGATTAAAACCTGCATTTGACACCCATGTTTCCATATGCATTAAAAATCAAACAGTCACTACCCTTTATACGTTGCCTAAAAACAAATATTTAAAATTTTCTAATGATACGAAAACTGTTACCCGCCATTCGTAATTTATGAGGATTTTGAGTCAATTTTACCACAGGATATAAGGCATCATCAAATACACATGCCAATAACAGCAGGTCTACTACTAATTAATTACTACACAAATACTAAACAATATTTTAATTTTATTGGCGATGATTGCGTTTTCGCGTTTTTGAAAAAGATTGATGAAATCGCTCTTTCGATTGTCTTGACATATTATGAGGTTCATTGTCAAAAAGCCTATAGGACCACTTTCTTTCAATGAGAAACGGGAGTTCAAGGATCATTGTCATTTCTCAGGTAAGTATTTAGGGGCTGCTTGTATGAAGTGTAATGTTTCTCGACGAATCCAGAAACAATTACCTGTGGTTTTTCACAATTTGAGGGAATATCATTTCCATCATATTTTAAAGTATGGTTTAAATAATTTTTCTTCTTGGGAATTAAATATTATTCCGACCACAACTGGAAAATTTATCTCCCTCATCGTGTAAATTAATAAACTGCCTGTTCGTTTTATAAACATCATGCAATTTGTTAATTTATCTTTAGCAAAAGCTGTTAAGACACTTACTGATTTGCCTTTAACTGATTCTGTTTTTGATGGCGCAGTTGGTAGAGCAAAGGCTATTTTCCCATATGAATTTGCGATATCTCTTGAGGTTCTTGAATCGACTACTGAATTGCCTCCTATTTGGGGTTCTGTATCTGCTGATAAATACGCTACACCCCAACAAATTTGGACACAGCAAAATTGCGAGACAATGTTAGATTATATGTTAAGCTACTTAAAATTAGACGTATTCCTCCTTACGGATTATTTTCAGCAATTTCGCGCAAAAGCAATTGCTTATAATAGTCCAGAACCTCTTAATTTTTATGGAATTCCTGGTATGTCATGTGCGTCAGCTCTCATGACATTACAAGAACCCATAGAACTTCTGCAGGACATGTAAATGTTTAATTTCAACGAGGGAGGAATAGGGGGTGGGTTAACAGTTGTTATTGATATTGACGATATAATTTTGTCAGATAGATTTATGTCAATATATTTTTTCATGATTTTATCGATTAATTTAAATTATTTGAATTACTTTTTATTGTTGTGATTTTAATTATTGTGAATTTTATTAATGTAATAAGATTTATATAGATTTGAGTAATAATAATAATAATTTTAGTAATAACAAGTTTTAATAATAATAATTTTAGTAAAACTAATACCAAGTTTAATAATAATAAAAATAACTTGAAAATTTTTTATTGTATAAATACTTTTTATTGTTATGATTTTATTATTGTTATAATATTTATATAGATTTTGATTAATAATAATAATTTTAGTAATAATAATAAAAAGTTTTAATAATAATAATAATAAAAATAATAATTTTATTAATAATAATAAAAATTAAAAAATAATAATAAAAACACTACTTAGAAAAATAAGTAGTACTCAGACCACGTTGACGGTTGTCCAGTCAGGAAGGCGGGATCAATGTGCATTGTTGTGAACAAGTTCAGCGATCGTTCGGTCACAAAATCTGACAGAGTCTTCCTCTGAAATGCTGTAATTGTCTTGGGATCAACTCGTCGAAGATCGGTTTGCATCTTCGACTTTTTTAAGGCATCAACCATGGCTGTCTTTTCACTCTCCCAGACATAATCTGAAAAAAGGGCAAGTCCGATCAAATCATCGCTCAGTTGCCACATATGGCCTCTCATTTTCTTTATTGCAATGTCTGCCACTTGACTGTCAACCGCAGCAAATAATTCCAAACTTTGCAGCATGCAAAGGTCATTACAGGGTGCGTCACAACTGCTAGGAGCAGTGAACCAAGCCTTGACGTAGATCGTTATCGTGAACAGACATATGCAACGAAGAGCCTGCAGTTCTTGTTGAGTTAACTTGAATTGTTCCCGAAACAGATAGATCTTTAGACAGTATATGCCCTTTGTCATCCACTTTGCACGATGTTAGGCACCTGGGGAATGAAATGTATTCGGCAGTCATCACTGTCACCAGCGACACTTCCACCCAGCATTATCAGTGATAACTTACAAAATTCCAGATAGTCTTATCGCGGTTGCGACACCACTGACGGAAGCATCAACCGCAGCATGTTTTATCAAGTCAATGAACTTCCACTGCTCTTCGAAGCGGCCAAAAAGTGCAATCTGCGGACCTGAAGACTTGAAGAATTGATTGAAAACTGCAGCCGATACGATTTCCAGAATGTGATGGCGACAAGCAAGAAACAGTAAACGTTTATCAAATGCCCATTGAATGACGGTAATAGCTCCTGTGATGATGCCTGTGTTTGAGCTGGTCGTATCGAAAAACAGTCCAGCAAGCCAATCTGGAACACCTTTCCAGGCTTGCAGTGTATGGACCACAGCATTTCCAATTAACTCACTTCTTCACTTCAAATAAATTCTAACACCACAATTTGCATAAACTAACCATTTTCTGACAATTGTCAAGGTATGGTTTCTATTTTTTCTCCAAAATTATCAGTATAAATTTAGCGAAAAAGAATTGTTTTTATGAGACCTTAACTAACGCCCGGAAAATCAAACAAATGTGTTTTTAATGCAAAATATTCCCCAAAAATATTTAATTTTTTAAAAAACTTAAATTGATTCTTTTTTTGAATACCAGCGATGTTCTCTTTTAATTTCATATTTACAGATATTTGATTTTATTAACAATTTTTATATCTGGCATTTTGATATCTTCTTTGATATGTTCTTCATTTAATTATGTTTCAGAATATTTTTTGACATACCTTTTTATTTTGAAAATTATTAAGCAGTATTTAAATCATTTGCTAAGTTAGGTGATTTCACGAAAGTTGTTTGCATTCTAATCTTGTAATTTTATTCATTATTTGTTTCATCATATTTTCTTGTAGCTTTAATTTAAAAAAAGTGCTTTAGCAAAAATTCCACTATGTTCTTCAGCCGTTTTTGAATTTGCCTTTATCATCTAGATTCTAGAATATTGAAAATTTCTGGTAACTTTATGAATTAGAGTATTGACGACTTTGCCATATCAAAATTGTTAAAATTTTTATGTTTACTCATACAAACAACTTTAAATTTAAAAGATTTACCAAACTATTTATTATTAAAACAAACTACCAAAACAAAATTATCGAGAATTCATATATTATTTAATATATCATTTTATAAATTAATTTAATCGAAAACCATCAATTAGAGTTTTTGGAATATAAAACTATACAACAATAGCTGCCTATATAATATATATAATATATTATTACTTACTGGAAAAATGGCAGTATTAAAATTATATACTTTTTTAAAAAATAATTCTACTCTCAATTTAGTTATAAACATCTGTTTCGGCTAAATTGGATTGTGAAACGTTTGTGTATAATTTTTATTTGTTTTTTTAGATCAATTTGTGTTTTTTTGTGAAATTGAAGTATTTCTAATTGAAATTATGTGTTTTGTTTTTAAATTATTTGGTTTATCTCATGTAAACAAATAATTGCTCGAGACATTTATTTTATTATTAAACCCATCAACGATAATCTCTCTTATAAAATAATCCCCACTCCAAATGGCCACATCACTGCCTACTATTAATCTTTTAGTATCTCCAATCGTATTATTATTCTTATTCTTATTCTTATTATTATTATAATTATTATTATTATTATTTCGGATCTCTGTCATAACACCATTTAAAAGCTATAAATTGCTATTAAATTAATATAAATTAAATAGCTATGTATTGCTAATAAACTCTTGTGAATTAAATATCAAATTAAAATTTTCATAAAACAATTTATTGATTCATTTTGATGTTTAAAAGATTTGATGTTTGTGTTACATACGAATGGCATCTCTACGCCGTTTACACTAATACAATCTTTCTCTGGAATCACTTCATGTACCTTATGCCGAGAAAACATTCTGGGAACAATCTTGGTATCACATAAACATATTGATAAACATAACCGATTCCGATGTTCACTTTAAAAAAAATAACACCCACTAAGTTTAATAATCTAATACGGTCGATGATTTTTTTAAAACTATTGTATCGTCGGCTGTCATTAATTTGTTTGCGAGTTCTTCACTTATCACATTTAGTTCTGCGCCAGTATCAAACAGAATTTTCACATTTTCATTTTCGACTGTACATTCGACCAATCAAAGACATTCACATAGATGCAGTTATTAGGAGGAGATGAATTTGAAGTTCAGCTGGAAATTATTGAATTGAAGCATAGTGTCACTCTTCAGGGTAAACATAAGGAAACGACCCCCACTGAGTATGTTCCTTCAAACCAGTTTCCAAACATATATAACTGTTGTAAAAAAGTATTGACCATGCTTGTTAGCACCCATATATGTGAAGCTGGATTTTCGGCAATGACCAACATCAAATCAAAAAAAGAGAAACTCGTTAACTGGTGAACATTTAGAAAACCTGATAAGAGCAGCTGTTACTCAATATCAGCCACAAATTAAAAAAATTGAAAATTTAATTCAAAGTTAAATTTCTCATTAAAAACAATAAATTTTTAAAAGTTGTAAACACATTTTGGTTTTTATTTAAATATAAAATTACCTAGCAGAATTTTATATTAAATTTTTTACCATACCTCAAAATCTCTAAAATGCATTGATCAATGATAACACTTCTCTAGATCTTTATTATACCACAAAATAATTCTTTATATTATTACTAGGGAACATAAATAGACTTCTATTTGTTGCCAAATGCTCCAAACTACATTATGGAGGTTAATTATCACTAGTTGCTCCGTGATCACATGGCCGGACGCTTCTTGAAAATTATTTGAGTAGTCCATTGTGTCAAAAATGTTGGACAGCACTGGACTAATGGTTTATTTTTAGTCTTTTCTGGTCCCTTTTGTGAAATAACCTTATTTAGTCTGCTAATTTCTGCTTTGAGCTTTTCGATCAGATCATTGCTTACTTCACTCTTATTTAGATTTTGGATACGCAAATTATAAGATTTTTGCGTTGATTGTAAATATCCACTTCTGATTTTACAAGCGAGACTGCTTCTTCTATAGTTTTAGGTTTCAACTGTTCCACTCCAAATCGGTATCATTTGATTGTGTTAGGGTTTGGTCTGGGCTTACTTGGCGTTTGTCTGAAGAAAGATAATAAAAATAATTGTAATTAAATAATTACTATAAATATATATAAGTAATAAATAACAATATTTTGTATGGCACTTGGAGATTTTGGAATATTTTCATATTTTCCTTCAAGAAGCTTTCGTATATCGTATGATTTACATATTGAAATAAACGGAAGACCATCTACAGCGACCATACGCGATATTACAGCTGGAAAAGAGTGATTTGACCAGAACGAATAGTTTCCGATGTTTCGACAACAGCATCGTTTTTGATGTGATCATGGTCTCTTTTTAATAAATTAATATTGTGCTTAGTTCTTAAATGAGAATGTAATCCACTAGTACTGCTACCAGCTGCTTTGATGCGCTTACTGCAAGCTTGTATTTGGCATATTCCAGTATCCTTTTCTCGTTTGAAGTATTTTCATGGCGTTTCTTTCTTTCCGTTCATTGTGCTGTAAAATAATTATTTATTTAAAAAAATATAATCGATACAAAATAAATAAGTAATAAAAAATAATTAAAAATTTACCTTTTACAGAAACATTTAACGTCGAAACTTTAATGTATTTTTTGTTGAATTGTGTATAATTATGTTCACAGGAAAAAAATCTCGACGAACTTGACGAACCGATTCTTTTTATGCTGCGCGTATTACTAATCAGTAAGGATGTCAAAACAAAACTGTATAAATTTGGTGACTCTTTTGAGAAACAGACCGAAAAAGATCTTGCCTTTCCGACAGGCCTTTTTTACATGCTATTCAAAAGAGCCATCAAATGTATCGGAATTACTTCCGATGGCCATTCGCTGACTTCAATCCGTCCAGATAAATTAGATATATTAGGGGTCATAAAATATTAAAGCTTCTTAGAAATTTACACCAATCTGTTTTGTGTTGATGTAGACGTAGACCATGAAATGCCAGTCAGCAAAGAAATAGGACTTAAAATATAATTAAAATATATCATTTTTAACGAAATTAATAAATTTTGGTAATTACCGGTTTTTCATTTTGTAATACCGGTAATACCGAAGATGTAGTTTTCATCAAAAACCGGTAATACCGGTTTCGGTATTACCCGTAATTAAATCCCTAATATATTTATATATATAGTATTATAAAACAAATTACTCTTTTTTTAACAGAAAACGGTTATCGATTAAAACTCGATTAAATCGTTTGTAACATTGACCAGAAATCTTAATTTGAGCGGTATATTTTGTCAATAGTACACTAGAGAAACTGCATTATTGTAATTTCTTTAAAATTTGAGAGGGTAGACATTAGGAAAAATTGTTGCCAAGTCTTGGTAGCTATCTATAGCGTAAACTTTGGGTATCCTTCTTCTGATGCCTTTGATTATTGAGCGAAGCTGCAGATAACCAAATAGAATCCAGCTCTCGCCACTTAGAAATCTCTGAGGACTATTGGACATAGCCGATAATTTTTACTTTAGAATCATGCGGCATTTTTCGGTATTTTTAAAGTTTTATATTTTCGTAAACTCTTGTAACGCAATTAAAACATATTTGTATATTTATATTTGGATATAAACGTTTGTGAAATTAGAGCGAGTTTTCTTAGTCATTTTAATCGATTTATACGTAAAACGTTTTGGAGTCAGGTTATGATTTGTGTTGATCGTCAATTCCACTAACAAACCCAACAATTGGCTAGTCCTTTAAATAAAAATCAACTGTAGAAATTAAAGTTTTATCGCCAATTTCCGATTTTGGCACTGAAATTTTTACGTGACGAAACCAATCTTTTATTGATTCCCCTCTCTCTTGAAATAGGTGAAATAATTTCAGAAATGGCTATAGCGCCTACTTCTTCACCTTATGATTTTTTTGCAATATGTCTAAAAATAAATTTAAACTCTTCTTTGTAGTTGCTTTCTGATGACAATTCAAATTTAATTTTTTCATCGATAGAATTCAATAAAAACTGTTCTTGAAGCGGTTGTGGAATATTTAAAACTTCACACATATTTGATGAATTTTTCGACTTCTTGACCATTGAAAATCTCTGGATCTTTGTATATCAATTTTGCAAGTTCCAAACTAGTTCGTGAAACCGTGTGAAAAAATAAGATTAAAGTATTCAGTTCAATGTTCAAACAACTACATTATTGTCAAATAATATCGCAATTACGTATTTACAAACTTTAAAATCTTCTTTTTTGTCGGTAGGAAATCTTTTATAAAAATAAAATTTAAATAAATAACAATGTTAGCCAATTTCCGCAATGTTTATTCATAAAATATGAAATATTTCGACCGATAAACGGCACTGATCACTCATAACCAAAATTTAACTCTACTTTCGCTTTCTCCTCTTCTCTGATTGATATTTTCTTTCACGGTAATTTTCAAAAAATCAAAATCATACAAGGATTTATAATTAACCCAAAAATTGAAAGGAATACACATAATTTCTAAAAATATGACATACAATGATGATTATCAGGTATATGTAATCATTAATTAAACAAAATGAAATGTCTATTTATGTATTTTTGTAAAGAAAACCGTCATTTAATGGTAAACGAGAACTATACTAAATAAAAAGTTAGCATGATTGACATTTTAATTAACTTAAATTATTTAAATTAAATGATATGCTTTAAGCTTATAATAAAATTCTAAGAGGTTAGTACTGAAATAAATTTAATTCTACCAAGAATCCTTCATTTCTGTAATTATATCACAATTTTATAACTGAAAAGTAATTAAAATAATTGTTTGTATACTTTAAATATTAATTTCTAAAAGTTTACAATAATGATACAAATGCGAATTATTATTAAATATAAAATTATGGCTTTATTTAAAAAATAGTTTTATTTTAAAAATATTTAATTCAATATAAACATAAATTTAATAAATAGCTATGTAAGCCATTTTCCGCAAAGTTTATTCATAAAGTATAAAATATTTCGATCTTAACAAGATCCTGATCACTCATAATACAACATTCACAAAGTCTTTCTCTTTCTACTCCTTCTCTGTTTGATCTTCCATTCCTATGAATGTTTTTTAATAAATGACAATATCTAAACAAATCTTCAAAACATTTCAAAATTTAAACGCCTATTTGAAAGTTCAAAAAAATTGAAATCTTAAAATAATTTTTTTCACGAATAAAACACCCATTCAAATAGAACCCATAGAAATTAAACACCCTGCTAAATTAAAATGATTTTCGCAACCCTTGAAAGTTTATTTAAACGAGTTTTACTCGTTTATTTATTATTTGTTTTAAGAACCAATGACATTTTAATCACTTTATAATAAAACTAATTCCAAATGTTCAAATTATTTATTATAGTTTTATTTCAATTACAATTATTTTTTATCACATTTCTAAAATGTGCTTATTTTCTATTTAATTTTCTAAAGAAATACTGGCGTATAAACTTCAACATTCCCCCTAAAACAGTGTGCATTTAAAATCTCAAACAAAAATCTCCCTAGGAAACCATTTTCTACTAAATTGTTTCTTATATTCTAATAAAGCGTCCTGGGCGCTTTATTCGAATATAACGCTCAGCGGGCATACTCCTCGAACATAGCGCCTATGCGTTTTATAAGATAGGAGACAGTAGTAAACGTATTGTAATTATAATATAATTTTAATTAAGTTTTATCTGATTGTTTAATAAAGATCAACTGCGACATGCCTTTTTACTCTACACTTTTTTGGACACAATTGGAGAAAAACATCAACATTGGTATAAAAATTAGCGTTTCTTACGAATTTTATGGGCAATTACAACTCACTTAATTTACAATTACAAGGAAAAGGGGAAATTATTATTGGGTTGGCCAGTTCGGTAAATGCTTTAAATGCAAAATTAAAACTTTGCTTCTCAATTAAAAAGGCAAAATTTTAAACATTTTCCATATTTAGAAAAACATATTAAACTTGCTAATGAATGTAATATTGAAATATTTTCTTCTGAAATGGAAATATTTAATCAAGAATTTGTGAAACGATTTGCTAATCACAATAATCTTCAACCGATTTTTGAATTTATTTCATTTGCTTTTGCAGAAATCGATAACGAGAATATTTCATCAAATATAGCTTATATCTTTCAATTGAATTCATCGAATTAAAAAGTCTAAAATAAAATTGGCTTGAATCGCCTAACGATAAAAAAGCATAAATTAAAATTGGCTCAAATCGCCTACGATGGTCACAGAGGGTATTTTTCATCTAAAAATATTTTTTTCAATCACACTATTGTCGAGGTATTTTTTGACTCTCGATAAAAAGCCTAAGATAAAAATTGGCTTGAATCACCTATCAATTAAAAAGCATAGAAATATTTTATCGATTAAAAAGCCTAATAAATATTTCTTTGATTAAAAGTCTAAGAAATTTTTCTTGATAAAAAAGCATAAAATACAAATTGGCTCAAATCGCCTACGATGGTCACACTATAGTCAGGGATATTTTAACTCGTAATAAAAAACAATGCAATATTTGGTCTCAATATTTTCTATAGGTAAATATAGTTATAAAATAAAAATAGCTTGAATTGACTACCGATAAAAAATTGTCAGGAATATTTTATAGGCTTGTAAAGAAAACACTTTTAATATTTGGTCACGCAATTTTCATAGTCAAATTTAGGCTCTTGATTAAAATAAGTTAAAATACCTAAAGTAAATTAAAAGGTCTAAAGTAACTTAGTCTAAAGTAAGTACATTAGGGTACATTAGAGTATATTAAAGTAAATTTAAGTAAATTAAGGTTCATAAAGTAAATTAAGGTACATTAAAGTACATCAGAGTAATTTAAAGTACGTTAGAATAAATATAAGTAAATTTAGGTTCCTAAAGTAAATTGAGGTGCCTAGAGTAAAGTATGGTAAGTTAGGTAAGAATTTTTTTAAATTAAATAGAGGGTCAATAGTTAAGTTACATAAAGTAATAATTTTTAAAGTTAAAGAGTCGACAAAATTACATGTTAAAATTTTTAGTGTAGTTTTATCGATCAATTTTTTAAATATTTTTTAAAGATAAAATTAGTATAATTTCATTGATCAATTTTTATACATATTTTTAAATGATAAAATTTTAAACATAATTTTACAATGAAATTTTTTATATATGAATTTTAAAGATGAAATAAAAGAATAACTGTTTCATAAACATCTTGTTCCTAAAATTAACTTATATTTAAAATAATCCTAACATCAAGACAAATATAAGACATTATCAACGATTTTATTATTAGCAAGAAATTATTAGCGATTTGAGCTAATTTTTATTTAGGCTTTTTTATCGAGTCATAAATACCCCTTGACTATAGTGAGACCGAAAAGTTTGTGGATGAAAAAAATTTATTCTCAAAAAAAATATTTCAAACAATTTTAATTCAAAAAATTCGAATTAAAAAAATGCGCCAAAAATTTGAATTTAAAAAAATTCGAAAAATAATTTCAAAAAAATTTATCAAAAAAAAGAATGCGCACAAAAAAATTAATGACATCATTACGTAATTTAATCCGTCGCGAAACCCCCCCCCCCCCCATCCTTATTTTTATTATGCAATAGTGTGTGGGCACATCCATTAACTATCTACTAGTTTGTATTTCTAGAAAGAGGAGAGTAAAAGTATATTAAAATGACAAAGGTTGTGAGTCAGAAAAAGTTATCGAATGAGCCACATGTGGCTCATGAGCAGCGATATAAATGGCCATTATTTATATTTATTAAAATTAATTTTTGTACAACTGCTAGCCATTTATCATCAAATTGTTTAAATATCCAATAGTTTCTATAAGCTCATTTATTCATTTGAAATATCTAGATTTATTGTACGTATTTAAAATTCTAATTTTTTACTATTTCAGAGGCTATTTTTGTTGAAATCATAGGTAGTCAAAATGTTATCTTGTTAGTTTTAGTATTTCACAATCTATGATATTTTTTATGTTGGTCCATGGACTGCTGTTAGAAACCCTGTGTCTAATTTATCGTTTGTCTACATATTACTTCGAACCCATGACATTTGTCTGCCTTTCGCCTTAATTTCATATATAGATTTTGGTCACTTAATGCAAATTGAAACGTATAGTAATTGAATACAGCTCTATATCGTTCGGTTATCAACACAAACATACAAACTAGATAATTCGCATTTTTCAAACTATCGTTACCTTTCACTTGAAAGTCGTTTCCTTTACAAAGTTCTTATCGCAAATCAAACCTTAAAATCAATCAGAGCCATTACAGTGCATTGAATTAATAAATTTTATCAAGAATTAAATTGAATTAAAATGTAGTGCCGCTAAAAGCATCTGAGTCCCATTTGACGACTTCTTCCCACTGTTTCTCTACAATCCCGTATATGGCTTTTATGATTATTGTTGTCGATGCTGTGGAGAAGAGTTCGGGTTTCCTCAGTATATCGTTGATCATTTTATCTTTGTACCATTTTTTGTGATGGCTTATAATCTGGTATGCCAAGTTCGACAGTTTAATTTTATGTGGGGCAATATTCTTCACAAACGAGCACATAAAATTGTCTTTCGACATCTCTCGCACCCCCATTACATTGTATAAATCTAGGATAAGTGCCTTTAATTTGCTGATAATGTCAAAACCAATTATTATTTTCCCACACAATGTTTTTTGGATGTCGATTAGTGTCTGGTACTCATTTTCATTCCCAATGATATTTTCTCTGTTAATCATTGTCTTTTCAGGGTAATAGTGTGTGATTTTCGTTTATGTGTGATTTTTTTGTCATACACCATTGTTCCTTTAAAATTTCTGATATTCACATCCACTGGCCTCATGATATCGTTTGAATCGCACACCAGCTTTACGTCCACAAACATAATAAGTTGTTGTTTTTCGGCTGTTGATAGTTCTTTGTGGGTGAAAGACATCTTCTTTCTGATGAAATCTCCGTGCATTTGTAATTTGGATGGTATTGTTGGTAGTGACTGGTACGGTTTTGGGATTGTTGGCACGTACAGTACTTCTATCGCGATGACAGAGGGTAAATTATTCATCTGTATAGTTAATTCGTCGAATTCATTTGGGACGCTTCTATCAGTTTTTATTGTCTTGATAACTGTTGTGCACATATTTGTCGTGATGATGGGTATATTTTGCTGGCATATTGAAAAAAAAACTAAATTTTATTTTATCAAAAAACGGCCTTTCGGCTAATATATGCGAGCGTGGCTCAGCATTTAATTTCCATAATTTATTTTATACTTCGACACAAATCTACAATACCAATATAATCAGTATTGCTGCACCCAAACTCCTCATGTTAGGCTGAAAGGCAGGTTCATGGAACTTTTATTATAAGACACATGTTCCCTAAATATATGGTAGCATGCTATTACCGCCGTTGAGCACGCTAACCTGGCAAGAGACTGAATTTCGGGTTTTGACAATCCAATCTTTGCAAGAGGTGCATTATTCCTCTTATCCCATGTACCAAGGCATCCAATCACTATTGCAGATATAGTTGCCTTTTCATTAAATGCTTCACCAATTTCAAATGCTAGGTCTTTGTATTTAACGTAGTTGCCTTCTCGTGCTTTATCAAAGCCCTCAACCGAATCGTATGGTACTTTCAGATCAAGGACATGAATGTTTTTATTCCTTTTAGATCTTATAGTCATATCTGGTTTAAGCTTTGTAGGATTTGGGAGGTACTTCGGCGATTTCTCGACATCAATTTCAAATCCTATCTTTTCTAAGAAGGCAACTATGCAATTTAAGACATTTTCATGCTTAATCCTTCTAGCATTTGGTTTTGCAGGGCAGTGGTTGAAGACATGGGCCTGGGTCTCTTCATCTCTGTGACACAATCGGCATTTTGATCCAATGTTGTTCTTTAGTCTGTATGGATTATAATTGAGGTCCAGTAGGTTGTTTCTAGCACGTATTAGAAAGTTATATTGTGCATCATTTAAAATGTCGCTAGAGACCAGATATTTTGCAGTTATACTATCGCTTATCGTAGATGCAATATGTCCTTGTACTCTCATCAAGCACCATTTCTCGGCATAGTGCAGGCCAACAAAATTATGAAGCAATTTTGATGTGGTTTTGAGGTTTTGGTCATCAACGTAATATGTCCGCCCCTTGAAGCATATTTCGAGAGTAAATTTATCATCAATGTGGCAAAGTTTTACTTCTGTTTTTGTTATATGGAACAATATTCGGTGTGGGACTTTTCTTCCTTTCCTTGCTGTTTCGTTTGCATTCAGGAATCTGTTGTAGGCTCCAATTAGTTCGTGCAATTTTACTTTTCGAGCCTCATTAAACTTTATCAGGTGTAGTTCTCTTTCTTCGATTTCCACCTTCAATTCATTCGGGATACATACTTGATTTGGGAAACTGCGGACTGTGATAGGGGTTCATCTGTGCATATTTTGTTTTGTAGGTTTTTGTAAAAACTACTATAGTGCTTGTGGAGCGTACAATAATATTGAATTTTCTTGTATTTGTATTGATTGTATTGCATTATTGATTGACTTTGTTGGGATTGATTTACTTGACTGTATTGGTTGGATTGAGATTTGTATTGATTTGCTTGTCTATGTTGTATAGTTGAATAGATTTTCTTTCTAAAAAGAAAATATAAATATACATATTTGGGGCGCATTTGATGTTTTTCCTTGTACGCTTTTATATAAATATATAATTTTTATTAATATTATTGACCATATTATTTTACATTGACAATTATAAATTTTATTAAACGAGAGTAGACATTGTATATTGACCTGGTATATATTTATCCAAGTGAAAATTCCCTGGTACATTTCTGACCAGTCGGTGCCGATACCGCTGCCTTTTCCACTTGTATTTTTTGTAGATTTGAACGCTACTGACTATTGGCAATATTGTTATTGTTAAAACACTGAGTGATATTTCATAAAAAGGCCATCGTGGTTTTGGTGTTTCTTTTTGAAATGCTTGCAGTTCCTTCAAACTTTTTATTACAATTTGTTTTCCCATAGGTAATTTAATTAGCTTTTCTTTAAGTTGGATTGGTATTCTATAGTGTTTTGTTATTGCTTCATCTATTATGGTTTGAGTTATTACCTTTGCGGTTGTTATATTTATAATTGAAGTTGAATTAATTTGTTGTATTCTTATCGGTGTTGTATTTATGATTACTTTCTTTGTCATTGCCTGTATTTCACTGGGCGCATACGACGTATTCGTTATTAGGTTTTAAGTTTATAAATCTAGCGTTATCTCCTCTTTCGAATTCATTAGTGATTTTCTCCTCTTTCTATTCCATAAGTTTTGATTCTGTATCTACTGACTCTAAGTATAGATCCCTTATCGGTCTTTTGTTCAGATTAAATACATTAATTTCGTAAGGTGTTTATCAAAATATCTTTATCTCCCATAAATTCAGTTTGGCATCTTCCTTCAGTATTAGTTGTAGTAATTATTCCTATCAATGTTAAGAAGACTGCCGACATCATTAATCTTTCTGGGATCGTAAATTTATCTATGTGGTGGTCCCTCTACTATTTCTAATTCTGCTAGCTTGCATCTATTTACATGAACTACTATGGGATCCTCATTTTTATGTTTTTGTATATGTAACTTTTCGTTGAATACTTTAACTACTTCATATGGGCCTTTAAATGGTCTTGCTAGTTTTGTTGTTTTACCTTTTCCCACTTATGGAGACATAAGTCTAATCTTATCTCCCACTTTAAAAGTATGGGGTTTACTTGTTTTATCGTATTCGTCTTTATATTGCTTCTGTCTAAATTTGACTTTTAAATTAGCTACCTTATATACCTCCTGCATTCTTTCTTGCATTAATGCTACGTAGTCTGGTGTATCTAGATATTGTGATACTCGTGGTTCAAAAATTGTATCTATTGGCGTTGCAGGTTCTCTTAAAATCATTAAAAAATATGGTGAATATCTTGTTGTTTGTTAGGTGTGATATTATGGATGTATTTGCATTGACTTACGTATTCGTCCCAATCGTTTTGATTTTTTCACACAAAAACCGCTAATCTACTGAGAAGTGTGCCAATAAATCTTTCTACTAACCAACCAGTTTAAGCGTGATAAGCTGTTGTATTAATTTTGTGCATGTTGAACATATTAGCTACCCTTTTGATTGTTTCACTCATGAAATTTGTCCCTTTATCTGTTAATAGTTTTCTAGGTGTGCCGATTTAAAAAAAAATTTTCTTTACAAGTAGTTTAGCTACTGTTTCTGCTGTTTCATCTTTGGTTGAGAATGCCTCTGCCCATTTGGTAAAATAGTCGCTAAAAACTAATATATGTTTATTTCCATTAATAGTGGCAGGTAATTTGCATAAAAAATCCATAGCACATAACTCCATTGGCGATGTTTTAGCTGGGATTGGGTGTAGAGGTGCTTTTGTCTTTATCCCTGTATTTTTTCTAGTTGCGAATATTGTACATGCATTGCACCATCTCTTAACGTCATTTTTAAGTTATTCCAATAATATTTTTGTAATAATCTGCTTGCCGTTTTTCTACTCGATAAATGACCCCCTAGAGCACTATCATGATATTGTAACAAAATAATTTTTTGTAATTTTTGTGGTATTAATATTAACTGTTTTCCACTAAAATCCTCAATAACAATTAATTTTTTTGCAATTTATACTTTTTATTTGTCCCTCTTCTAATTTCCTCTCTAATCTTAAAATTTTCTGGATCTTTATTTTGTTCCTCTTGTATGTCTATTGGCTTTTCTATTACTAATGCAAAAACTTCTAATGCTCCTAACTCAGAATTGTTATCCTAAATTACGATTTGTACTGCCAAGATTTAGACAGTGTAAGTATGAACTAACAGGAGAATTATTCCACGTGACAATACAAACCAATATACGAAGATGGGACAAGAATAAACAAAAGCGCACGCAGACCTTCTACCGGTAGTGCGTTGAACCCACTTTGAGGTCGGGCCAGAGTAGTTCTTTCAAAGCGCTCACCTTTGGCGACCTCAAAACCAATGGTTACATTTCCAACGTTGCTGGGCAACGGGTAGCCATTGGGGGCAAGAAATAAATATGTGTGGGGTCAAGGTCACACTAACCAGAAGCCCCATAAAAACACTACTTAGAAAAATAAGTAGTTAATTTTAATAGATTTTTTCAAAATACTATGACCTTGAAAAATATGATAGGTCATCCATTGAGTTTGAAAAATTTAGGATGCCCTCGAAAAATATGATGAGTCCTCCAATCAGTTGAATGAGTTATTGCCTTTGTCTCAGAAAAATTTGTACTTTTGAAAAATAGAAAATATTTTACCCCGTAGGGTATGTGGTCCGACGGTTACATGGTCTAGTGGTGACATAACCATCTACTAGCAGAAACTACACAGGAGGAAGCAACAATTTTGAATGTCATTTTGAGTAATTGGATATATCGTTTTGGTAGACCTGAAAGCATTCTTATAAATAGAGGAAGAGTTTTTGAAGGATCAATGTTTCGTAATTGGATGCTATTTGGTTTGAATGCTATAATACAAAACTCTACAAAATTCTCATATTTTGAAATTGTATATGATCTAAAAATTAATTTATATTCGGGAGTAAAACATACAAAAATGCAGAGAAGAAATTGAGGATGAAACGAAAACTAATCTAGTAAAGGCAGCTATAACTATGCAAAATAGAGATTTAGACAACCCGGGTACTAGAGTTTTCATGGTGGGAGAGAAAGTATTAGTACGCTTGGAACCACATAGATGAAAGAAGGAGGGAATTCAATATGAAAGACCTTACAAAATTTAAAATTTCTTATCGCCAAGACAAGTTGAATTACAATTTCCACACTCAATAAAATCAAGAAGAATCGAATGGCTGAGGAAGTACAAAGAAAGTGAAGAGGAGGAGAGTGATGTCCAATAATGAATATTAAAAACTTTGTTTTAATATTCAGAATTATTTAGACACTTTTGAATTAAATAAATCGTTATATAAATTATGACTTTTGAAGAGATTGTAACTATAAAAATTATACATTTCCATGTCTTGTAATAATTCAATTGGGTTATCCAATGTCATTAAGCGGAATTCTAATAAATTCCAGGAATAAAAACGAAATTCAAAAGTTCTAATTGATTATCAGCTTAAAGATTTGGCTCAAAATTGTTGAAAGAAATCAACTATTAAAACATCAATTTTAAATACACCATCATGCAATCCAGTAATGTGATACAAGTTGCTTTTTGCCACATTTTTTTCGTTTTGATATTCATCTTCTGTAACTCCATTCCATATTTGTGGTTTCCTGAATTTCCAAAGTTGTCACGAAATTAAATGGATATATTCCTTTTGAGTCAGCTATAGTTCCATTGAATACCAATTTTGTTAAGGGTAAACTGTTCAGTGTCTTAACAACTTTGGTCAATGAGTCATTTACAAACTTTTATCAGTAAATAAACCGTATTCTATTGGAGAATACAATACTCTTTTAAAGTGCATCCTCTTTTTGAATTTTTCACCTATAGTACTCTTTCTTTTCTTATTATTGTAAAAAAACACATTTACAACACAAAACTTTGTAAACTCTAATCTTAAAGCTAAAACTAGCTGAGTATCATTCAAACAACTTTTATATAATTATTTTTGGCTTTGAGTAAACTGTCAAATAGTTATTGTAATTTCTGCATTAACTTTATTTAAAATTAAAGAAACATCGACATTAATATGAAAAAAATAGGTTTTGAATATATCGAAGTTCCAAAGAACCGCAGTTATAAAGTAGAGATTTTAGTTTTAATATACAGCGGATTGAAAAAAGACCTATATCGCTTTGGGCTTCTTCGGCGATTATTTTGAATATTAATAATTCTACCAAAGAGAAAATTTCATTGAAAATATCAGATAAGTTGTGATTCATATTATCTTTATCAAAAAGAAACTAATTAAGCATAAGCACCGCCAGTATTAAACGGATCACTGCAATCAAAGAGTCGTTCTTTAAGAAATAAAGAAGCCCCATGTGCAATTTGACAATCACGCTCCATCTCTCCAAACCTTAAACCACCATCCTTTGCACGACCTTCTAAAGGTTGCCTTGTCATCATTGTAACTGGACCTCTAGCTCGACTATGAATTTTATCATCCACCATGTGTTTTAATCTTTGATAATATGTTGGGCCAAAGAAAACGGTTGTGTTGATTTTTCTTCCAGTGAAACCATTGTATAACACCTAAATCAAGAATTATAAATTTTATACATTTATGTAGAATAATACTCACTTCATTACCGGTGGATTCATAATCACATTCTGATAATAATCTACATATTTTTCCAACATTAATCTCGTCATTAAAAGGTGTTGCATCACCCAATTCTCCCCTAATTGCCCCGACTTTCCCAAGTAAGGTTTCGATTAAATGTCCGATTGTCATACGACTAGGAATAGCGTGAGGGTTTATGATAATATCTGGAGTAATTCCCTCAGCTGTGAAAGGCATATCTTCGTGTCTATATTTAATACCACAGGTTCCTTTCTGTGGATGGCGAGAAGCAAATTTATCTCCAATTTGTGGAATTTTAGTTGTTCTCATAGTTACTTTTACCATAGTGGATCCATTGTTATCGGTGGTTCTCAATGCCTTATCAACGAATCCTTTTTCTGTTTTTCTCATAAAAACACTGCAATCTCTTTTCATAAGATCAGAGCTTTTCGAAGTTTCAGTAAATTCATCCGATGGTGGAATCGTAACGGTTTTCCCAATAAGAGGATCACCTCCATAAACACAGGATCCTACTCTAATTATACCGTCATCATCTAATTTAGTATATTCTCTTTCTCTCATTCCCAACGTTTCCTGACTATTTGGTTTTTCAATTGCTTCTACTTGGTGTCCACTGTGGTTTACTGTTTCGCTAACAGTACGATAGAAATCTGATCTAAACAGACCTCTTTCAATTGCTGATTCATTAAGGATTATAGAATCTTCTTGGTTGTATCCGGTATATGTCGATATAGCAACAATCGCGTTTACTCCGGCCGGTAGTTCTCGATATTTTAAATACGTCATTGCTCGAGATGCAGTTAAAGGTTTCTGTGAATAATACAAAACATGAGCCAAAGTATCCATTCTTGCGTGAAAATTACTGGTATAAAATCCTAAAGCCTGTTTACCCATAGCACTTTGGTAACAGTTTCTTGGAGACTGATTATGATCTGGGAATGGAATGATACTTGCACAAACGCCAAGGATCATAGAAGGATGAATTTCACAATGTGTATGGGTTTTACAGTATTGCGAACCTTTACTAATATCAGATGGCACCATGGCAATCATAGCATTTTCCTCTTCCATTGTATCCAAATATTCTATAACACCACCATGAACAAGTTCTTTCCAGCCATATTGATAATTATCCAGGGATCCCAATCTTTGAATGTGACTTTTCTTAATGGATAGAGATCCGTCTTCAACAACTATCAAAGGTCTGCATAATCGACCGCCGTCGGAATTTATTTTTATTTCCTTATTATTAAAATCTTGATTAATACTGACTTCACTTACAATAACATCAGCAGATCTTTTCAATTTTTTTAATGTTTTAACTAACTGATTAGGATCTCTGTGAATCCCAATCCAACTTCCATTTACTATTATTTTTGATCCTTCTGAGACAGCTGAAGGTGATATATCATTCAAATTTTCCATACCCCACTCTTCTAAAAATTCAATAATCGGTCTACTTTTACTACCAACAGATATGTTTGTCATCAATGAAAGATTTTTGACAAGTCCAACCGCATGTCCCTCAGGAGTTTCTGCTGGACATACCATACCCCATTGAGTATTGTGTAACTGACGAGGTTTTGCAATCTTTGAATCTCGACCAGTTGGTGAATTTGTTCGCCTCAAATGTGAAAGAGCTGAAACAAACGTGAGTCTATTCAAAACTTGTGACACTCCTTTCCTAGTTTCACTGGCTTTCTTTTGATCACCCCAATTTCCTGTAGCTAGGCTATATTTAAAACCATCTGTAATAATATTTGATCGAATTGCATAAGAAGAATGAAAATCGGAATTCCGATCAATCATTCGAGTCGTGTTTAGTTTTAGTTCTTTAGCTAAATTTTTAAAGAAGCCTTTAAACAATGTTGCTAATAAAGGTCCTGCCAGATCAATTCGCTTATTACCCATATGGTCACGATCATCTGGTGCTCGTTTTCCTAATGACGTTTCTAATAATTTATGAACCATATATCCAAGAAAATAAGCCTTTTTATTCATGCTCGCTTCAGTCAGGCCGATGTGTGGCAGTGTTTCTTTTGTTAATATATCTTTCGCAAATTTTATTCTTTGTTGAATTGGGGTTCCTTCTTTAACACCTCTTGATCCAATAAAATTGAGAGCAGTCTGCTCGTCTTGTATTACGAAAGCTTCATCAATTGATGGTTGCAACATATCGAGCATATCCATATCCTTGTCATCGTAGATTACCCTTTCAATGACATCCCGCTCAGAAACGAAGCCCATAGCTCGAAATACGATAACTAATGGAATATCTTCTTTAATAAACGGTAATTGACAGACAATTTTCGATCCAGTAGTTCTCTTGCCAGACCCACTTTTAGCTAACAAATGAACTCCAAATGTGCTGGAACTTCTAAAGCTGTCTTCAACCATTGATTTGATACTACATTTGTACAAATATTTGTCTTTAGATGGGAACACAAAAACGGTGTTCGTAGCCATTCGTTCTTGTGCGATAATGACCTTTTCTGAGCCGTTAACAATGAAATATCCTCCGGGATCCAAAGGACACTCGTTCAGTTGTGTTAAATCTATATCTGTCATATTACCCAAAACGCAATAAGTAGATTTTAGCATCATTGGTATTTCTCCAATCTTAACTTGTTCGGTTTCCTTTCTTGTTTCACCGTTTGATTTGTTCACATTCATCTCATAATCAATTAGCAGCTCACTACTGTAAGTGAGATTACGCAATCGCGCTTCGTTTGGAAAAAGTCGAGTACAGATTCCACTCGGTTCGTAATGACATGGCTGTCTCAGACTAATTTGACCGAACTTGTATTCACATCTGTTTGGAATGTCATTTCCCAAATTGTATTTTGTTTCTCCTTCAATTTCAACTGTTTGAAATTCGTTGACAATTTGTTGAACTGATGAAGTAATGAATTCATCATACGAATCCAACTGTTGACTAACGAGTCCCTTTGAATCGAAAAAGCTGCTTATAACAGACCAAGACGAGTCTTGCCAAAATTCAGGGGTAATTTCGTCGTTCATTGGTCTAAAACCAAAGAAATTTATTATTAATGAACAAGAATAGAATTACTTGTTAAGTTTTAATTAAATCTGAATATGTTAATAATTTATGGCTATTTTAAACAAATTTTAACTGATTGCTTTTATGTTAAAATAAATATTTTAAATATTGTTATAAAAAAATTAATTGTTTTAATTAAAGAAATCAAAATGAATTTGTTTTAAATTATAAATAGGAAAATATTTTTAAAACTTTTCTTATTTGATTTATGCAAAAAATCTTTGATAATAAAACTTAACAACGCGATTTCATTTTTAAATTTTTTCATTGAAGTTTTTGGTTTTCGAAATTTTTTAAAATTTTCAATAACACGGATAGAATTTTTAACATATATTGTAATCTCATATTAAGTTTTTTATGAAAATTTAAGAAAATTTAATTTTTTCTATTTTAATTTTACAAAAACAATTATCTAAATAATTACTCAGCTTAATTCTTTAAAACGTAATTTTGTAAAAATAAATTAATTAGTGGTAGTTATCCATATCTTACTAGTATGTTTTAAATAGAAATATTTTAAATGTAATTAAATAATTACATATTTTTATAAAAATATATGCAAATAATTGTCTATTTTAATTTTGTCACTCTTATAAATAATATTTAATTTAATTTGAATCCATTATGTTTGTTAAAAATATTTAGTTAATTCTATTTTTTTAAATGCGGATATTTTTATCATTTTACACTTCGTCGACATAACTTTTGACTATGGTAAAAGCACTTTTAGCAGCTTTTTTGCAATATAAGTAATTGTAAATATTGATTTTAAAATGTATAATGTGTAGTCAAATTGCAACATCTTGGTAATCTATATATTGTCAGAGTACTTTTAATGTCAGAAATAGAAATATTAATTTTATGTGCAAAGTGCATATTTTGTGTTTTTTTATTTCACTATATTGCGGAAGTAGACAAAACATAATAATATTACGTAACAAAATATATTTTTCATGAATCCAACTTTTTTGTGATATTCCCATCATGTTTTTAATGTTTTGTTTCAATCGATGCTTCTATGACTTTTACTTTTTTTGTTTTAATCGATGATGTCGTCATCGATTTTATTATTTTACAACAATTTTTAATCTAAAAATTCTTGAAATTTATTCCTTGTTTTAATTAACCGATTATGTAATTACCATCTTCGATTTTTCATATAGTTTTAAAAGACTAATTAACAATATATGGATAGAACAATATATAAATGTTTTTTTTAATTTGAAATAGTTTCGTTTTCTTTGCTTCTTCAATTATTTTCTTAATTAGACTTGTTTTATAAGACATTTGAATGCTATTACTTTCCGAATTGAGGTATAATAGCCATTTAGTGTCCTTATCTCACTAAAGGTTTTTATTAATTTTTTTTCTTTGTAAGCAGAGTAAATTTTTAGTAATTTATTAAATTTATGTTATATGAGTTTAGCTTTCGTTTCACGGAGCACCGGTTAAGAACCACTGCTATAGTTCGTGTAATTTACATACATATGTATGCATGACCTTTTATATGTCACTTTTGTACACGAATCATATATTTTTATTGAAAAAGTCTTTCACATTATTTGTTCAAGTTTGTTCATCATTCTAATAAGTATCTGCATTAATTTATCTTAAAAGAAAAAATATTAAAAAACATCAATGACATAATAAAAATAAGTTATTAAAGGATAAATTCCATGTCATCTATAACTGATATTATATCATTAATGTATTTCATCGACAAACAAATCATAATATAATGATTTTAAATCAAGTATAATTTATATATCTCAAAGCTGTAAATATTTATGGTCCATAAAAGGGTTTTATATACTTTGACAAATACTGTAAAGTAACAGTTGATTCAATATCAGCAGTAACTGTAATTGATTGAATTTGCAAATCCTTGATTTCATATTGTAACTCTTCAACTCTGATTGATTATTTCCAAACCATTACTCGTTACAAACCACGCTTGAGAAATATTACTGAATGTTTACCACTTCTGTCAACAATTTATTGTGGTTTACCGTTTGAAAACTTCATTTTAAATATCTAACTTAATAATTTATATTAGTAATCATACTATAAAACTTTTTCAAGAAAGATAAATTAGATAATAAATTTTAAAAATATAAACATTATTTGAATTAAATTAATTTTTAAAATATGGAATTAAGGAACAACGTTGTTTGTCAAATTAAATGTTCAAGTGATAATTCAAGTGATAATATTATTTGTTTGCAAATTATTACAATAAAATATGTTCAAGTCGAAATTAAGTAATATATTTTGACGTAGAGGTATTTCAAATGTATCAATATTATTTAAAGTTTTTTTACATTTAAAAGCCTGTCGTAGGCAATTATAACATAATATTATGCTACATAAACTCTATGAGCACCACCGGGGGACATCACTGCAAAAAATAGATACCCTTTATTTTCAGAAGAAATTTTAATAATTTATAAGCATATAGGGTAAATTTAATTTCAACATTATATGTAGTAGTACACAATATTGGTGGGAAAATAGAAAAAAACATGAATACACACTTAAAATGATCAAATGGGAAAAATATGGGACATGAAACATGCCGCTTACTTATCAAATATCTTCTATAAATTCAATGTAGGTATAAATACTTTTTAAATATCACCCTCTAGAGCTGCTACAGAATAAAACTATAAAAACATACTACTGACAAGCAATGCAGTAAGACTCCGGGCGATTTGCTTTGGTAATGACCATTAACAAAGCACAAGGAAAATCTCTGCAAGTATGTGGAATAGATTTGGAGAATCCGTGCTTCTCACATGGATTACTGTGGCAACGGACAAAAAAACAAAGAAATATTGTATAGCACTCGAATAAATAAATAGTAATAAAATAGATAAATCTCCATAGAATCTCCAACAGCACTCAGTTAGTTTAATCCTATTATCCCATTTTTTTACTGAGGTTTACATAAATATGGGGCTTAATACAAAAGTAGCTGGTTAAAAAATGCTTTTCTGGGGACGTCCCTAATATATACTTCCTTAGATTGATTCAAATATTATCCCAATAGTTAATTTGTTTTTGTAAAAATAAGACTTATCCTTAAATTATGATTAGCATGTGAATAGAATTTGATTAAAGTTGTGAGAAATATTTTAAGATGTTAAATAAAACTGATTAATTTATAAATAATGTTAGTCCTTTGAAGAAATCTTAAAATAATACCTTCATCAAATTGGTAAGAAAATAGTAGTTATTGAGTAATAATTATTAAAATGACCAAAGATTTATAATGTTTGACAAGTTTTGATAGATCTTTAATAAATTTTGTTAATAATTTGAATAAAACCTTAAAACCTTAAAAACAAGTTTCAACATAGTAGCAAATTGTAAAAATAATACTTATCCATTAAAAAAAAATTAATTATATTAACTAAGTTGTAAAATAATTGAAAAAAAATTTGTTAGATCATTTTTTTAAAATTTTATAAGATTTTAGGTAATTGTTCTAGGTACTTGTTGAATGAAAATTAATGTACACCTAATTCTGTTTTTACACGAATTATTTTTACACGAATTTGAAATAACACGAGTAAATACGAAAAAATATTTCTATTTTTACACGACATAATTTGAAATAACACGAATACAAAAAAAACAAAATTACTTTTTTTACATGAATTATTGGATTTAACACGTTTTTTTTCAATGAATTTTTTTAAAGTAAAAAGAGAGCAACTCACCACGATGACAGTCAACTCACCACGCTAAAATAGCTTGAACTTTACTAGAACAATTTTGTACAAGTAAATTTCAAGCAAGTAAATTTCAAGCATCAGCTGTTTTGTTTTGTTTGTTTACACACAATTTAGTTCCTATTTCGCAAACGTTTACGTTTATTATCAGACAGTGACAATAAATAAAATTGTTTAATGTTTAAATTTTTCTTATGGTTGTACTTTATGTTATTTAAGTTTTTTGGCAATGAATTTCTGGTATTATTTTTTTTATGAAATCTAAATTTTAATTTATTTTATTATAATTTAGTTTATTTAATAAATTAAAACGAAAATAAATTCTTAAAATAACTACAACAATATTTTTTTATATTATTTAGTCTAATTTTAACTTATTTTTTGAGGTCTAGAACCAATCTATTATTTTTGTACTTGGCCAGTATCTTTTTTTACACGATTTTTTTTTACACGAATTTCTCGGGAACCATTCTATCGTGTAAAAACAGAATTAGGTGTATGTTATCGACTGCTATTAGTATTTAATAAATCAGCCAATAAAATTACTATAAATTAGCCAATCAGATTGCTATAAATCAGCCAATCAGATTAGCCCCCCACTCCCATAGACCATACATAACCAAATTTTTTATTTAATGCTGCACTTTCATCATTTTGGTATTTTATTGATTTTACTGTGCTTTTTTTGTAATACCCCAACACCATTATATTTATTATTATCATTATTATTATTATTATTATTATTATTATCATTATTACTTTAATTACCATTATCATTACTATTATCATTATTATTATTAAATTTTTAGTAGGGATCACTCTTATTTCTAAGTTTTACCAGAATATTATACAAACAATTGAGCCGCGCTCCTCTTTTACTTTGAAATTTTCGATTAAGTATTTTAATTAATTCGGAAAATTTGAGCAGCGTTCGGCACATATTTTCCATCTCAACTCAAAATAATTTGTTTAGTTCTTACATATTATTTAAATTATTCATTCTTCAGGATTTTGGTCGTTCGGATTAATCTTTTTCCGATGGCTTTTCATTTTAACTGTTGCAACAATATCGCAATTTTCCCCGTCAGCCTTTCCTTTACTTTGTACTTATGATCTATTTGTATTCACATTGTATTTAATGAGTGCCCACTGGAATACTTGGTGTTAGTGATTTTGAGCCGATTGTCGTTTATAATTTTATGTCGATTTTATAGAAAGTTGAGCCAAAAGACCCACTCTCAAGCTACTTGCTTTCGCTATTTAGTTCTATGATTTGAAGTTTGGATTCCAGCGTTACCCACGACAGAATTTTCACGATCACGAGATATTGGCTGATGAACCTGCACTTACATATCTCGAACTGTTATGTGGAGTTTGCTATCTTGCGGTATGTTTTGGCTGTGGGCCGAAAAATAAATAAATATTACTATATAAGTTGAATAAAAGCTTCGATGCATAAAAATTGTTTATTTGGCATCTCACATAGTAATCGAAAGTTCATAAATTAGCATAAACATCGTCCACTCGCATCATCACAAGTCATTTAATCATTATTGATCAATAAATTCATAGTGAAGTCATTCATATAGCAGGTACACGTTCATTTTTAAATCATAAGTCAATGCACACCAACTGAGAGTTGTCGTGTCCAGACAAAACACTTACCAGTGTTAATTGCCTGAATGCACGGCTCACAGTTGTAACGCACACCAACTAAAATTTAGAAAAATACGACTGCAAAGTAAAAACTGGAAAATAAGTGTTGATAATCTCTCAAAACACATCAGTATATATAACTACAATTTTACCTTAACCTTGCGTGTTATTTTTATTGCGATAAAACAAAATTTGACCTCGAAATTATTTGTGTTATCTAAATTAACTTTATATTATTTTCTTAATTTAAATTGGCAATTTATTTTTAAAATTTTTAATTGGATTTATTCAACCAAAAATATTTTATTTTTACTCATTTAATTCTTTAATTTTTTACTTTTATATAACTTTTCGTGTTTTGGTTTAATTTTCTTGTTATTATATTATTTTTAATGTAAATTTGGTTCGGTTCTTGATGGATTTTTTTTATTTATTTTTTTTTACTTTTATTTTTTTTGATTTTATATTTATTTATATTCTCTCAAATTTTAGAGTGTTTAGTTGTTGTTGTATTCTAAGTTATCTTGGTGCTGGGTTTTTGTGCTATATTACTGATACATTTAAACAATTTTCAAGGCCATTTGCGTTGTGGCCCAACACAATTTGTCTCGAAGATTCATTACAGAAACTATTTATTTTCCTTTTCGGGCCTAATATTACCTAAATATTTTCCCGTCCATCATCTATATGCCATATATATTTCAAATGCAATATTTATTCCCTGATATTGTGGGGTTTATGGTTTGAATAACCTTGACCCCAAATATAACTTTTCTTTGCCCCTAATGGTCACCAGTTGCTAGGCAATGTTGGTAATGTAACCACTGGTTTTGAGATCGCCAAAGGTGAGCGCCACGAAGGAACTGCTCTGCCCCGACCTCAAGATGGGCTCAACGCACTACCGTTAGAAGGTTTATGAGCGCTTTCTTTTCCTGGTCCTTCTTTGATATAACTGACATTATCGTCCTTCATAGTTAGACTCTAATTTGTTCTAGAATCCTGGTTTATCAACTTCCAAGACTAACTAATCAATTAATACAACTTAGGTAAATTAAAGTGCTAATCATGAACATTTATTAAATAACAAACTAATGTGATTGTAAATAAAATCTCAATCCTTAGTCTGAGCGGTTCGTCGCTTGGCTCGCTCTGATTTTCCCGGGCGATGTTTGGGTGGTCCATTCGCAGGCTTCCTAGTTGTCGTCGTGTCTCGGTAAGCCAATTGAGCCGGTGCGAACACTAATGGGTAGGTTACCGCGGCGCCCTCTTGGCACGCGGATAACGCTACCTCCAGAACGCGAATTTGGGTTTTCTGGTTTTGGTTGAGCTTTGTTTATTCAACCCAACCCTTCTGTGCAGCGGCCATCTTTTCATAGAGCACTTTGACTTTCTTCGGCTCTACCCAGGTAGCCTTAATCTGCTGCACTTCCTTTGTCAGTTGTAGGATTTTTTCGTATAATCTCTTGCTCGTTCCCCATGCGTTATCCAACTCGCGCTGCAGAATCCGACATGATTCCATATCTACAAAAGAGGATTATCATTAAGCCGTATGACTCTTCACAAATATTATTTATTTCATCTATATTCTTTCGTCGGAGAATTTTAATATAACAATTCACTAGGACTTTGAATTATAATTTATAAAACTTAATAATAAGACTAAATATTTTATTTTTTATAACAATTATTGTGGTTCGGCTCACGGTGGTATCTGTTACTATCTCGCCTTGGATGTTCTCGAGCATAAGGGTGGTCTCGGTGGCCATCGGGTCGGTTTTCTTCTATCCCTAAGTCACGGGGAAGAACCCTCCTCGGGGCCACCACATTGATTGCCGTAGACCTCGCATTTAGTCTGGGTCATTGAGATTAAATGAGGTATCGTACGGGGGAGCGCATCCGTCCGTACTGGGGATTCTCTCTGCCGCAATAGTTTTGTTGATTTCGGCCAGATAACGCCGGGCTCTCTCCACTTGTGCGTTAGTTATTTTTCATGAATCCAACTTTTTTGTGATATTCCCATCATGTTTTTAATGTTTTGTTTCAATCGATGATGTCGTCATCAATTTTATTATTTTACAACAATTTTTAATCTAAAAATTCTTGAAATTTATTCCTTGTTTTATTAACCGATTATGTAATTATCATCTTCACTCATTTAGGCAGTGGATGGCGTGTTATTAATATTATTGAAATATAATTTATTTTAACTAAATATGCTCCCATTAGTCGTCTGTCCGGACATAAATAAATTAAAACCCCTTCTGCATTGAAAAATAAAGGAGCTATAGTAAATATAAAAAATAATGACGACAAGTGCTTCATTTACTCTATTCTTTATTTATTAAAGAAAGACATAATTTGTGAAAATCCCCAGAGTTTAAAAATATATAGAGTTTTTAGACGAGTTAGAGGTCACGGATTGTCCATTTAAACTTTGCAACATCCCAAAGTTTTAAAAGAAAAATTCTAATTTAAACTCAGCAATTAATGTGTTTTTGTACACATCAACTGTGATAATTGATGAGATTCCAGATAATTATGCCTTTCACCATCCTCATTTAAGTTTAATACATAGAACCACAGTCATTGACGGAAACCCTATTTATTTATAATTGCTTGAAAATAAGGACAGATATCATTATACCGCAGTGACCAATATCAACTGGTTAATGAATTGCCATCAATCCCCTGACTGTAACATACAAATTAGATGCCGTTGGTGTCCACATTGCCTTAATTGGTTTAGATTAGATATTCAATACGCATGTTGCATTATGCGCCAAAAGTCAGATTACATTACCTGAAAATAAAAATTTAGAATTCCTAAATTACTCTAAACATATCACCCCACCTTTTGTGATTTATGCCGATTTTGAATCGGTTTTACCTTCT
This sequence comes from Schmidtea mediterranea, assembly GCA_022537955.1. Classification (NCBI taxonomy): domain Eukaryota; kingdom Metazoa; phylum Platyhelminthes; order Tricladida; family Dugesiidae; genus Schmidtea; species Schmidtea mediterranea. The sequence continues at coordinate 69,098,651 of CM039679.1, read as the reverse complement.
GATGATAGACATCATCAAATTCATATGCCTATTGCAGCAGGCATTTAAATAATTAATAATTACACCAACACAAAATCGTATTCATACTTTTATGGTCTTTATTGTATTGCTGATTTTCTTAAGGAAATTGAGGAAATTGCTACTGAAATTGTTATTCCGTACTATGATTCGGAAGGTGATAAATTGATAGGGTCTATGACTTTCAATGAGGTTCGACAGTTTAAATCTTGTCGAACCTGTTATTTATGTAAAAACCCTATTGTACTTCTGGTTAGAGATCATTGCCATTTTACAGGTTACTATCTAGGAGCAACTTGCCGAAAATGTAATGTAGGTCGTAGGATTTATCAATTACTACCTATCGTTTTTCATAATTTAAGAGGGTATGACTTTCACCATATTTTAAAATACGGTCTCGATCGCTTTCCTTCATCGAATTTAGATATCATATCGACCTCTACAGAAATATTTATTTCATTAATTGTTCACATTAACAAATTGGCTATTTGCTTTATCGACAGTATGCAATTTGATAATTGTTCGTTAACTAAGGCTGTGAAAACACTAACTTCTCTTTCATTGACTTCTTTTGTCTTTCAAGGTTCTATAGTTGATTGTAAAGTTATCTTTCCGTATAATTTTGCTATTTCTAAAGAAGTTCTTGAGACTGCTTATGAGTTGCCTCCAATTTCGGAGGGGGTAAGTGAAGATGAGTACGATATGGCAGAACTAATATGGACGCAGCAAAACTGTAGGAAATTGCATGATTATATGTTAATTTACCTTAAACTTGACGTATTCCTCCTTGCGGACCATTTTTTAACGATTCCGTGCCAAGGCTATTGTTTACAATGGTCTTGAACCTCTAAACTTTTATGGAATTCCGGGTATGTCATGGGTTTCAGCGCTTATGACATTAACGGAACCCATTGAACTTATACAGGACATGGAAATGTTCAATTTTTACGAAGGCGGAATACGGGGTGGGTTAAAATTTGTTAACAAACCTTAAATTGCTGCTTCGCGGATACAGAATTATTGTACATAGATATAAATAATCTGTATGGGTGAGATCTCAGCCAAAGTCTTCCTTACGCTGATTTTGTTGTGGATATTGAAATCCTTCCATATGGATATACTATGGAAGTTGATATCGAGATTCCAGATTATTTACATGATTTTTTTAATGACTTTCCGATTGGACTGGAAAAGAAGTACCCACCAAACTCAAAAGTTGAGAAGTTAATGCTCACACATTATCCTAAGAAGAACTATGTTCTTCATTGGAGGCTTCTCAGGCTTTATCTTTCTCTCGGGACTAAGGTTGTATATATACATAGAGCTATTAAATACAAGCAAGCTCCTATTTTTAAAAATTATATTGATAAAAACACTAACTTGCGTGCAAATGCAGTTAGTGAATTATATAGAGATTTATTTAAATTGTATAACAATAGTTTGTATGGTAAATCCGTTGAGAACCTTAAAAAGAGTATGAATTTGCGACTATGTAATTCAGCTGAAAAGTTAATTACATATTCTTCAAAACCGGCATTTAGAAAAACAATAGAGATTACTGATGATCTTTTTGCCGCTCATATTAATAAGGACTCAATATGTTTGGATAGACCTAGTTATATCGGTCAAACAGTTCTAGATCTATCCAAACTACGGATGTACCAGTTACAGTATATTGAATTACAAAAATATCGTGATATTTATAACTGTGATATAAATTTAGTAGAGGGTGATACCGATAGTTTCTTTTTAGTAATAAAAAATTTAAAATTAGATATATTATTACCAGCGATGATTTCAGATGACCTATTAGACACCTCAAATTATGATCCTTCTCATCCTTTATATTCTAGGCGGCTTGACTCAGTTATAGGCAAGTTCAAGGATGAGAGTAAAGGGTTAGGATATAGTGAGTGGGTTTTCTTGCGCCATAAATGTTATAGCTTGCTAGGAAATAAGTCAACAATGCGAACTAAGGGTGTAAAATTACCGGGTACTGACATTAAACACCAATCATATTTACATTGTTATAATAACAATACTATTATGCCGGTACCTCAAACTAGGATAGGGACCCGAAGTCACTAGCTGTTTACTTTTAAAAATTCAAAAATCACATTAAATAATCACGACGATAAGAGAGCTTGGGTAGGGAAAAAATCAAGTTTTGCATATGGTCATTATAGAGGGGTTGATGTCCTTGATGTTGGCGGTAATATAGTAATGCCTGAAGCCGATCCTGCAATTCGCAATGAACAATTTGCTGAAATATTTGAAAATATAATTGATATTTAATGACAAATTTTTGTAAATATTTGAAAATAAAAAATTTTGAAAATAATTTGTCTTAGTTTACTATTTTATTAATATTTTTAAATTTATTTGTTATAGTTTTTTAGATTGATTTTTTAATATAATAGTTTGCAGTAAGCATGCAGATATTAATTTATTATTTTTATAAGATATTTTATATAGGTTTTGTAGGAATAATTTGGTTTATAAAATAATGTTAATAATAATAATAATAATAATATATAAAACGTGTAATAATAAAAGTAAAATTAATAATAAAAATTTTTAATAAAAATATTATTAATATAAACTTGTAACAATAACAAGAATAATAATAATATTAATAAAACTTGTAAAAATAATAATGATATTAATAATAATAATAATAATAATATTCAAACTTGTAATAATAATAATAATAGTAATAATAATAATAATAATATTAATAATATTAATAATATTAATAAAAATTAAAAAGTTAAGTAATATTGTAGGAATTATTTGGTTTATAAAATAATGTTAATAATAAAAGTAAAATTAATAATAAAAATTTTTAATAAAAATATTATTAATATAAACTTGTAACAATAACAAGAATAATAATAATATTAATAAAACTTGTAATAATAATAATATTAATAGTAATAATAATATTAATAATAATATTAATAATAATAAAACTTGTAATAATAATAATAATAACGCCAATAAAAAACCTTTCGTACGATATATTTCGATAGCACAGCTATCATCTTCAGGTACTCAAAACCAACTAAAAATATTATGAATTAACATTTAATTTAAACAAATTATTTTTTATTAATTTAATTTTTTAATAAATAAATATTTTTAAAAATATATTTTAAATTAATTTTAAATTTTAAATTTTTTACTTATATTCTAATTTTTAAAAATTAATGTAATTTAAAATTTTCAATTATTTTAATAATATTAAAAAAACAAACATGATTTAACATACGTAAACTATTTAAAAACATTCAAAACATTCGTAGTCACAGCACTCTGCACATTAATCTTTGGATCCAATGACCTTATCAGCAATGCTTCACATATCACTCGTTCCCAATAACTATTAAAACTTCTCAACAAAATTCTAAAATCAGACATTCCGATATCACTTTGACAGCCTCTATTGTGTTCACTAATATTGGTCAAACCCTTCAATCGACAATGCTCTAGAACTCGAGTACAGAGATGACGGGAAGTCTCTCCAATGTATGTGGCATTACACCCATTACATGTAAATTGATAAACGAGATCAGAACACAATCCAACCGGAGTTTTTGATTTATTAATAAACATATTGCGTACCTTACACGAATTAGAGACGATCTTATACTCTAAATTTCCTATCAGTTTACCCAACTTCCTCTTATAATTTGTAAAGCCTTCAGAGTACGGCAATACTAACACATATTTAGGCTTTACAAATTATAAGAGGAAGTTGGGTAAACTGATAGGAAATTTAGAGTATAAGATCGTCTCTAATTCGTGTAAGGTACGCAATATGTTTATTAATAAATCAAAAACTCCGGTTGGATTGTGTTCTGATCTCGTTTATCAATTTACATGTAATGGGTGTAATGCCACATACATTGGAGAGACTTCCCGTCATCTCTGTACTCGAGTTCTAGAGCATTGTCGATTGAAGGGTTTGACCAATATTAGTGAACACAATAGAGGCTGTCAAAGTGATATCGGAATGTCTGATTTTAGAATTTTGTTGAGAAGTTTTAATAGTTATTGGGAACGAGTGATATGTGAAGCATTGCTGATAAGGTCATTGGATCCAAAGATTAATGTGCAGAGTGCTGTGACTACGAATGTTTTGAATGTTTTTAAATAGTTTACGTATGTTAAATCATGTTTGTTTTTTTAATATTATTAAAATAATTGAAAATTTTAAATTACATTAATTTTTAAAAATTAGAATATAAGTAAAAAATTTAAAATTTAAAATTAATTTAAAATATATTTTTAAAAATATTTATTTATTAAAAAATTAAATTAATAAAAAATAATTTGTTTAAATTAAATGTTAATTCATAATATTTTTAGTTGGTTTTGAGTACCTGAAGATGATAGCTGTGCTATCGAAATATATCGTACGAAAGGTTTTTTATTGGCGTTATCGTTTAATTAAATCGTTGCCAAATTTATTTAATTATTTATTTATAAATAATAATAATATTAATAATAATAATAATATTAATAATAATATTAATAATAATAAAACTTGTAATAATAATAATAATAATAATAATAATAATATTAATAATATTAATAAAAATTAAAAAGTTAAAAAATATTAATAATTAAAACACTACTTATAAAAATAACTAGTAATTTTATATTTAAAAATTTCTAAAAATAATATGAATTTGAAATATTTTTGATGACTTTCAATGACCTTGAATGAGTCATTGTCTTTTTCTCAGAGAAATTTGTACTTTTGGACTGCGAAAAATTTTCTACCTGGAGGGGGCGTTGTGTGCTGGATGTGACACATCCCACCACTTTGCATAAAAAGATTTACAGCTGAAAAATCACTTATGGTAATTGCAATAAGGTTTAGAATTTCATGATTAAAAATAAACAAGTTTTTTCGAACATTATGTTGATATTTTAATAAACTGTTTTCCGGCGGACATGGGTGAAACGGAACGCAATTTTTTTTTATTTTTTAATGTTCATTTTTTTAGTGCGCGATGGATTTGCCTAGATGGATTTGCGAAGCTACTGGAATATCTGCAGCTTCGCCATTTGCTACCTGTCAATATGGTTTGCATCTGTGGTCATCAAATGAGCATCCAGCGATTCACTGACAGCCCATATCGTCACGTGTTTCGCTGTGCAATATGCAAGATGTGTAAAAAAGTCACGTGGAACTTCTATTTCATTGTGAATGATTCGGCATGAAGGCATTATCTGTGTCGCCAAATTGGGAACAGTTCCTTACGCATATCTGATTGATATCCCATGTAATTAAAATAGAATTTCAACTGGATTGACATCATCTTTTGAGATAAAAAAAATAGGAGATGCGTATAACCAACCCCCCCACGTTTTTCCAATTAATTAAAATTCGATTTTTAATGTATTCTTTAATGTAACGGGATTCAGCAGTAAGATGTGTAGGCAATAAACTTAGAGTGTTTGCCAAGGGTTTTCAAGGTGTGCTAAATTACTTCAAAAAATTATCTGTTGAAAACTAAAAGTTAAACGGTAACAATAAATAATATATTTTATGATATATTTATGCGCGTTGACACTAATTATATGATATTTAATTTTTTTAAATTACAATTATATTCACTTTTTTTAAATGTTAAAGAATAATTAACATAAACATACTTATATTTACAAAATATAAGTTTATTTTATGTGTAACTAGTTGCCCTACCCGGTTCGGCAGGGAATAAAACAAAACAAAATGAGTGCTTGGAACACACGCTCGACTGAAATGAAAATTCTTTTTTGGTAGATAATTCTATCGAAATATCAAATCAAAAATCATAAACACATCAAAGATAAAAAAGTAAAATAACTCGTCCTTCTGCCGTCTCCTGCATCAGCCCAAATCTTTCACTTTTCGTGTTTTTCTGAGTCGGTTGTAAATTTTTAATAGCCTCCATAAAAAAGTTTAAAAGAAATAGCAGAGTTGACATTAAAGTTTCAACCAGAATTATATTGCTAATTTCACGTACTTATAATTTTTTTTGAAATGTCAACCAAAAGTGTATTTTAAAATTTGATTTCTCTCGAATTAAAATAGCTGTCAGAACTATTTTTACTTTCCAGGGCTGTGAAAATAGTGCTGTTTAAATGGGATTGTGTTCTTTTTAGCAGCAGAAGCATTTGGAAGGTTATTGAAATTTAAAAAAGCAATTTCCAACTAAACAAGGCTTCTCTTGATAAAATATTAAACCAAATGTTTCAAACCTTCCAAGGCATTGCCGGTTAAAACTATAAAACAATTGACAAAAATTGCAGCCAGAAAGATATTTGCCGTCAAAAATCATTCCAGGGTGAATCGTGATACTTTTGTTCTTTATATATTAGATATAATAAAATTAAAATTAAATATTTTCTTTTCTTATAAAATCTATTTCTTCAAAATTTGGATTCATATTCGTGGCCTTTTCCAACTAAATAAATTTCAAATGTATAATTTCGTATTTCGTTAAACTTTTTCAATTTCGCTACATCCAATTAAAATGTATATTTCCGTTAAAAACATTTACGACCCATTTTTCTATATAGGGCCATCCATAAATGATGTCACGCGATTTTGGCCGATTTTTTTACCCCTTCCCTCTCACTAGTCACAAAACGTTAGACTTCCCTTCAAATATGAGACCACAAATCTTTGCCCTCTAAACAGCTGTATTTCAGATTTGAAAATGAACATGTTTCAAATCACTTTATTGACATTTTAGTATGTATTTAGTTTAATGCTGCACTCTAATATCTTATGACAAAACATGTATTAAAAAGGAGACCCTGGAAAGCTGAAATTTGTATAAAGTTATGTTGATAAAATACAAAATTTAAGATCTGACGTCACAGTTTTTAAACACCCCCTCCCCTTCTTCACAAATGTGTGACCTCCTAGTTATGTGACGTCATTTATGGACGGCTCTTATGGGTTGAATGAATTTATGAATCGTATTATTAAATTTTATTTATTTTCCCAGGCATTTCTCGTATGTGTCTCAAAGACACCAAATAACCACCTGGAGTGATTAATTTTAAAAATGTATATTTATATCCTTATATATTTAAAACCAGGGCAATAAAAATTTTTAATTTTCTTAGGGAAAAATAAAAATCAATAAGTTTAATTTATTTAAGAATAATTTTGTATTTACCGTATATTTTGGCGTATAAGACGACCCTTAAAGTCAAAAAATCACCCTTGAAAATTCTGGGTCGTCTTATACAACCGATATAAAAGAAAGTATTACAGTACAGGTAATTGTATTTATACTACTTTTACGCATATCTAAAACCCGATATATGATAAATCATAAAAATTTGCTCTAATTTTGTACCTCGTCTTATCTGACGGTCGCCTTATACGCCGAAATATACGGTATTTAACAGTTTTAAAAGAAATACTTATTTTGATATACACCTGATTCAATTCATTAAAAACTTCTATAATAGAAGTTTTAATGAACTACCAATTACAATTATGGTTGTTTATGAATTAGCCATTTTTAAAATGGCTGGAGCGTAATTTTTTTAATAAAGTATATTTTAGGGCTTGGATTGTGATCTCGTATATTTATGAGATCATTATTCAAGCTCTTAAATAATAATTTTCATCATCATTTATTATAAATTTAGTTTTAATTAGTTTTTTTAGGTTTTTTAGGAATTTATGCCAATTTATGTAAATTAATGGAATTATTTTCTAATAAATGTAAGTCCGATTAATTGAAAACTAAAATTTATTATTAAAAAGTTTCTATATTCGAATAAACTATTCTTCTGTTCCTTGAAAATTTGTTTTTTGGCTGCCATCTTTTTTACCTTTTGACAAATACAAATTTTTGATAATTATTGATTTTATGAGGCTTTGGAAATTTCTGTTAATTTCCCAAATTTATAAAATTCTTCCTCAATTTCAATGGTATTATTGATTTGGATTTTTTATACTTTATAAAAAATTTTTTAAACTTAAGTTATCGGAAAACTTATGTTTTCCGTATTTTTTAAACTCCTCGTTTGAGGGTTCTGGTTCCACTGCTCCTGGTAAATTGCAAATGAAGTAAAACCTCAAAAACCTAGAGTTTCGATGGATATTTTTGAAATATCTGAAAAGTTGTAAAAATAAATAATTGATTGAATTTCATGAGAAATCTTACGAAATTATTTCTTAATTTTCTCTACAACTCAAAGTAGAGTTTTTGGTATTTTTTTCAAAAATTTTCGGCTTTAATTTAATAAAAAATTGTCTAAAAAGTTACTAAAAATAGTTTTATATAGAGTTTTTAATGAATCGAACATTTCTACATATTGAAAGGTTGCATGCATTATTTACTATGTAGTATGTTTTTATGTTAAAAAAAATTTCTTCTAATTTCTTCTTTCCTATATTATAAGTTTTTATTCAATTGAACAAATTACATGCAGACACGCGTAAGTATGTATGTCCCTATATTATAACTTTATTGATTTTTCATTTTATTATAGGAGTTTTTAATGAATTGAATCAGGTGTATGTCAAATTATACATCATTCGACAAAGAAGATTCAATGTTCAGAAATAATGAAATTTAATAATGTTAAAATTAGGTTATTTTAAAATTTGCTATATTTAATAAATACCCAATATTAATCATATTCAATTATATATTATTCAACTAAATTAATCAAAATTTACTTCGCACTGTTGGGCTATAAGCCATAATTTAAACAAAAATGAGAAAATTGTGTAAATTAAAACAAAATAATTAATGAGGTTTGGAAATTATCAATATGGCTGCTGTAACATAAGCACGTACCACAAGCAGAAATCAAAAATAAAATAAAACATTAAATAAAACAAAATAAAACATAACAAAATTAAATAAAACAAATATTAATTAAAGTCATTGAAAAGCCTATAGATGCAGAAAGAAACACAAAACTAAAATATAAAACCGCCAAAACCTTGCAAAAGAAGGTTTAGAAAATACATAGGGTGAAGCGGCGACCAAAAATTTAAATATCAAAGGGTAAAAAGAGAAACAATCAAAAAGAATGGTTAAATAATAAAAAATAAAAATTTACGAAATATTGAGAAAATAATATACAAAAATTGAGAAAATAAGGAGAAAAATAAAACATTTAAAATAAAATTAAAGCAATAAACCCCCCCCCTCCCCGAAAAATAGCCGAAAAAGGCTCAAAATACTCTGATTGATCGCACCCAGGCATGAAAACGCTATATATACAGCAGTCATTTTCATAATTTTTAGACATTGGTAGACATTTTTTGTTGACAGACAATTTTTGTTAGACTTTTAGAAAATTTTGTAGACACAAAATTTTTAGTCAATTTTTATGCCGATGTATGACAATTTTTCAAATTTGGATGCTTGACTCATTGTAAGTATTGTTTTTTGTAGAAATATATTTTTCTAAGTTAATGTTTTATTTAATTTAACTTATTCTGGATGGCCGCGATGTCTTTTGGCATCGCTCGGCACGTTCCCCTAACTTATTTATATTCATTTTAAATACATTAGTTTGTGGAAAGTGGTAGGGCAGTATTCAAGTTCCACAGTTAGTTTTGTGGAATGTTGATGTGCTGCCTTGTCGCTAACCACCCTTCGGTGTCTGCCTAGTCCGGTCAGGTCTCGTTACACTGATCGCGTGGTAGGACTCCGTCGTAATTCACCGTGGCGGCCATTGCGATGTTGGTCGGAGCAATAAGAGGGTAAACTGCGGGAAGATCTCCATAATTAAGGGGTTAACATTTGTGTAAATGTTTAAGTAAGAAAATCGAATTTTTAATTTAACTCCTGCCGATTTTTATATTTTCAAGGGTACGACTAGTGATAGAAATTTAGGTCAACGAAAGTATAAAGTAGGGTTAAATCACGTACATTGTTTGATAATCATCGTGGTGGAAAATTAAAATAAAATGATACATTTTGGCATCGATCTGTGAGATGATAATATAAAGATTTACGAATGGTGGTAACTATGGCGACCATAGGAAAGCAAATATGAGTTGTTGGACTAAAATAATGACCTTATAATAATGCATTCATTTCAATTTATCATAGGCTAACATTGTATGAAACAAGGAATTTTCCATAAAATAAGGGCGGAACGCTGCCCAAATTTTTGAAAAATATTTTAATAAATAAACAGTAATGATGACAAATTGATATAGGAATTGTAGAAATGGATGAGTATGGACAAATGTATAGATAGAAAGAGACGTAAGAGATTCCATCGGCAGTCAGGAACCCGAAAGTGAAAATATCATGAGGAGTAGTTCTAGAAATGGAGCTCACCTGCTCATGAATTTTCAGCTGCTATATACAATACCAACATGAGCTTGCTCATGGGCATATAGTGGTAGGAATAAAATTGTGGGCGTCTGGGTGAGACAGCATAGACCCTAGGAAAAGAAGGTATTTTGATAGAGGGAAATAGGTTTGAATAAGCTTTGCACAGATTTAAACAAATTAATTACACCCAGTACACCAGCTTCACTGTAAATATTTCGGAAGGTATCGAAAAAACTCTTTTCTCTCTTCCTTTATCTGGCAAAAATATAATGAAATAAATCATTATAAACACCGAAATTGTAAAAATTACATATTTTATGAGTCCATTTCTTACCTTCATTCGATGTGAAGGTTTGTTTTTTTATTTTTAGAATAATATCATCAAAAGCAGCATCTAACGAATTATTATTATTATTCGGCACAGTGATGTTCTCCATTAATGGTTCGGCATTAAAGGCAAATTTACTACGATCAGGTATGATTCTTTTACCAAATATTTCTTCATTAGATTGAACCGTTGGAACTATCAAATTGTAACAAACAATCGATATTTGATTTATTGAATATTTCAATATTTACCTAATTGTTTTGGGGCATTAAGATTATGATTTAGAACATGCTGTTCAGCTTTCCTGCTGTACTAAAATAATCATTACTATTATCATAAATGTATATTTTACAATGTGATTTATAAATATACTTGAAAATCAACAATCGTAACAAAAATTAGTTTAAAAATAAACTAATTATTAAGCCTTTTGAAAGATTTCAGTCATATCACTGAACATCGATATATTGTAGAAACAAATTTTGATCATTTTAATTATTAGGGAAGTTGGTAAAAATCAATCAAACAATTAGAAAATTTTGATGAAGATGAATTAACCATTTCCTATCCTCATTCAAATATATTTCTATATTTTTTTATAGACAGGATAACGCAAGCAAACATTTTTGGTTGTCATTTTACATACACAAAGGGATGCCAGATTTTCGAAAAATCATATCGGGAAATTCCCGACGAAATCCGGAGGTCTGGCAAGCCGGTCGGAATAAAAAACAAAAAAAATCAATTATATTTTGTGAAAAAATAAATTCATTCATATTTATTATACGTATTTATAAATAAAATATATTTGAAAAAATAACAAAAAAATAAGTCTTCAGTTTGTTAACGTAAAAAAACATTAACAATTAATTTTATTTATAAATATTTATCAGCATTTGCTGCTTTTTAAGTATTCCTTGTGCATTTCCTGTTTTTAAGAATGCCTGAAACTCATTGCACGTCATTTTGAAATTAAATGTAACACCAATCCATCAATTATAAAGATATACGGATGAATGTTTTACAAATTAATACCATATGAATTTTTGTTCACTATGACTTTATGAGTTAACACCATATGACTTATGAATAGTTTCCTTATTTGACAACCAGATTTTGCGTCTTGTGGTCTTTGATAGTTTACTTGTAAGAAAATCATTTCTATCCTGGCTGAGCCCCCAAATTTGTATGTGAGGTTTATAGTTTGTGTAACCTTGACCCCAATACAACTTTTCTTTACCCCTATGGTTACCCGTCGCTAGGCAACGTTGTAGTGTAACCATTGGTTTATGAGATCGCCAAAGGTGAGGCCACACAGGAACTACTCTGGCTCGACCTCAAGATGGGTCCAACGCACTACCGTTGGAAGGTTCACGTGCGCTTTCTTTTCCTGGTCCCTCACTGGTAAAATAAACGTTATAGTCATTTAAGCTTAGACGCTAACTCGCTCCAGATCTTGGTTTATCAATTTCTGAGATTGGCTAATTATTAATTGTCAATAATGTAAATTAAAATGCTAATTTTTAACATTTATTAAATAACAAGATAATGTATTTATAAAGAAGTCTCAATCCTTAGCCTGAGCAGCTCGTCGCTTGGCTCGCTCCGATCTTCCCGGACGATGTTTGAGTGGTCTATTCGCGGGCTTCTGAGTTGCCGTTGCGTTTCGATAGGTCAATTGGGCCGGTGCGAATACCAGGGGGTAAGTTACCGCGGCGCCCTCTTAGCACGCGGATAACGCTACCTCCAGCCCTCGGATTTGGATTTTTTAATTCTGGTTGAGCTGTTTCACCTCATCCCAACCCTTTTCCCCGGCTCCACCCAGGTAGCCTTGATCTGTTGCACTTCCTTTGTCAGTTGTAGAATTTGTTCTTATAACCTTTTGTTCGTGCTCCGTGCGTCATCCAATTCGCGCTGCAGGATCCGACATGATTCCATATCTACAAAAGGAGATTATCATTAATCCGCACGACTCTTCACACCTGTTATTTATTTCATTTATAATCTGGCGTCGGGGAATTTTTATATAACGATTCACTAGGGTCTTGAATCACAATAGAGAAAACTTGATAATGAGACCATATATTTTTATTTATTATAACAAATATTATAAAAATTCAGCGATCACAGCGATATCTGTTACTATCCCGCCTTGGAGTTTCTCGAGCGTAAGGGTGCTTGCAGTTGCCATCGGGTCGTCTTTCTTCAATCCTCATTTCACGGGGAAGAATCCTCCGTGGGACCACCACATCGATTGCCATAGACCTCGCATGTAGTCTACTGTCGTCGAGGTTAAACGAGGTGTTGTACGGGGGAGCATACCCGTCCGTACTGGGAATTCTCCCTCCGCAATATCTTCGTTAACTTTGGCCAGATAACGCTTGGATCTCTCCACTTGTGCATTGGTTTGCTGCTGATGCTCCTCAAGGCGAGCTAGGAGAAATTCAGCTTGTCCCCGGATTACCTGTGCCGGGTTGCGTCTTGGTTCCCGCTTTATATCGACGAATGGAAGCTGGATCTCCTCGGAATTCTGTTTGGCGTTGAATCTCGATTCCTTCAATTGGGAGACGGTGAATCCCGCGTCTCACATGGCTTGGCGACATCGGTTAGCCGCATGTGCGGGGAACCGCACCGTGATTCTAGACGCATCGATCCACGAATCATCTATAAAATCTCAATGATCAACCAGTTCGTTATTAACTTTATTTTATTAGTCTGATTAGTTATGGGTTGCCTAAATGATTGTGGCATATATCGTCAGGTCGGTTATAACATGCTGTTTTCGCCTAGCTCATTATGGTGGTTATTCGATCTTTATCTTATTCTAATAGTTAGTTTGATTTTGTAATTTTAATTCTCCCGGTTTCGCATTTCCATTTACCTAAATTTTCAACCTAAATCGTCAGGCTTACGAATTTTAACTAATCGAAACTCATTTTTCGTCCTTTAGCATAGCGGTTACTAGATTTCGGGGCTGAAACTGGCCTTATCTGTCTTCGATCTAGTAGCGTCTACCTTCGGAAATGAGTAGTCACTATGCTTGATTCGAGGCATTAACGATTGTACATCTACGAAGGATTTCTCTTTATCACATGATTAGAATTCCCACTGGTGATTTATGTTAACGATTTCATCAGGTTGATAAGTTCCTAAACCTCGTGCTTGGGGCTACTACATTCGATCTCATGGTGTGGTTGACTCGTCGAGTCGATCTCATCTCATTTTCGCGGACAATATGACTTGTGGTGGCGAAGTAATTTATTCCTAGGTCAGCCGATGTTCGAATGTTTGAGACTATCCAGATTAAATAATAACACGTAGATACTGATGTGACTAATTGCTTCAAAGGCATAACTAAAGAATATTAGGCGGCTAATCGGTTTAGTAAATCCGAATTAATTATTCAAATCAATCAAACGTCGTGAAATTGCATATTGGCATCTACAAATGTTAACCTTAGTTGTATTGAGAAAAGAAATCCATAATTAGTCTGATTCTAATAAAATATAAAAGTGATTAAAGTTTTAGTTAGTTTATAAGTTAAAATTTTTATAGCATAATGATTAAACATTTCTTGAACTTTCTTGGCTAGTCACACTATTTACTATTTACATTTTCCACGACTAATTGGTTAGGGTTATACGAGCTTTCCATGTCCTGCCCTATCATATATCTTAAACTGTGTCAAACATCGTAGGTATCGACGTTACGGCGGCTTCGGGGTTGCTAATGTGCAGGTGTGTCCTTCTGTGGCAGGTCGGAGGCGGTGTGTACGCCAAGTTTCATTGCACACTGTCCCTGTCAGGTGTCGTAAGTAGTGTGCGAATTCCCTGTCTCAGAAATGCGTAGGCGTGAATATGCAGACTGATATTAGACTGTCAGACATTTCTATTGATTGATATCTGGTAAATGTCAGGTCAAATTCTTCTCGAACTGATTATTTATTTGGATTTTGTCTTTCTTAATTTTGTTATTCAATGATTGAGTCGCAATGTCACTATTTACTATTGATTATTTTGGAATCTTGTGGATCATATTATTATTATTCTCGAGGAATTATTGGCAATGATTTAAATCGGATCGTTCCTTGATGAATCAAGTGAGTATCCTATGCGCATTCCATTCACTATTATTGACTATTAGGTTCCACCTCTTCCAGATTGGGTGTGCTCTGCTTGTCCCTATCATTTGGATTACCTCAATGGGCGACTCGCGTCCTCGGTTAATGTCCCTTGAGCAATTTCAATAGACTGATGTGATTATTTTACTACTTTGGGATAATCTATGTAGTATGGTTTTAGAAAAAATGCTCGTCGTGTAATTCTTTTTATTCGTTCAGTTATTATCTTTTGTTTTGGATGTTTATAAATCTATTAAATGCAATTTTCTCTCTATTTTATACATTCGTAGATTTAAATTGATACTTACGAGTTTACATTTCTGTATCGTGTACTATTTAACTCGAATAGTCTAACGCTGATCTTAATCCTCAATATGCTTTGTATCTACGGAAAATATTTGGACATTTAATATTCTCGTCTTAGCATTTTTAAAAATCTAATTTAATAAATTTTCGAAATGCTTACAGATGTCGGGTCATTCCTCTAACTTTTCCTGGGAATAAATATTTTAATAAACTGAAACTTCAACTTCCGTCGGTATTTATACGGGAATCTTAGTGTCTCGCGCTGTGGTTCTTTGAATTATGTATCGGTCACCGGATGATAAATAAAATTAAATTAAACTTTTACTTTAAGATATTACTAAAGTTGTGCGAATTATGAAACTATGATTTTGTGGTTCAAAATAATGAATTTAGAGAACGATATTGAGTTTTAACCAAGATTCATTTACGTCACATATTTTTACTATCCATCATCACATACCATTGACATAGCAAAGATTTTTAGCATTATTTTCCCCGTCACCTTCCTCATAATTTAGGTCAAGTTTTCAGGGAAAAGGTGATGATGGACTAGTCAAATCACTATTCCTTCTTCAACCCATTTTCCCCTATACTGATTAATATTGACGTTTCAGCTACTGCGTTCTCACGCCGTAGCCTTCACGGGCAGAAACTATTGGTGGACTTACACCGCACTTACACAGATTGGTTGGCGTATGCTGATTTTGGTATCTTGCGGTGTTGTGTCGGCTGTGGGCCGGAAACATTTCGACATAAATCATTCAGTTTTAAAATATAATTGGCATAACACATTGTTAAATCATAGTTGGCATACGAAATTCTTTAAATCTCATTATAATCCTTTCTCAACGCCGACGCCCAAACAGAGCTCATATGAGGTTGTTTGAGCGCGACGTGGAGAAAGTTTTCGAACATTTTTTCACTCAAAAATCGTAGAAATTGTTCTGATTCAAAACTGGTTCAAAACTGTTTTAAACTGGTTAAAACTGATTAAAACTGGTTAAAATTCTGTGAAAATGAATCGGTATATATATCTATTGTACGACACTAACCTTGATTGTTAAATTTGATGTGGTAAAACAAAATTTGACCTTGTGAATTTTCTTGCATATTCTAATCTTAATTTTATTATTTTCGTGATTTAATTTGACAATTTTATTTTTTAACTTTATAATTGAATTGTTTCCAATTCAAATTATTTAATTTTAGTTCCACTTTCGTGGACTTTCGCTTTTTTGGTAAATTGTCAAATTTTCATGTTCTCATGTTATTTCTGTGTTTATTTCGTGCGGCTTTTGTTGCCCTTTGTTATTATTTTAATTTACTTTTATGTTTATTGATTTTATATGTTAATTGTTTCTTTCTTGTATTTTAGCAGCATGGTTTATTGATGTTTTATGGGTCTGATTTTAAATCTGCATATTGTTTTTGCGTGCTATTATCGATTTATTTAAACAAAATCGTGTTTTGGCCCAACACTGTGGTAAATAATAGCTAGCAATAAGTATGATAGAAATATAATTTCTCTATTTTTCTTAAATTCGTTTAATTTTATTGTTTTTTTAAAATAAATTCCTTTCAAGATGGGTAAAATCAATTCAAAACCTAAAACTGCTCAATATCGGGAGTTACGGTTCATATATCGGTAGACGTGAATATGCGTTTTATATCGAGAGACTCCGGACAAAATCTGGAGGTCTGGCAAGCCTGTATACACACGGTAGGAAAGGATTAACGGACAAGGATAATTTCTAATTTTGTCATATTTTCCAGACACAGGATAGAGAAGGGTTAATAAAAAAACATTAATTATTTCTAAAAGGTTAGTTAATGAAATCTTTGTTCATGAATATTTTTCGTTAATAAATGTAATCTAGCTTTTATTGAATAAAAAATGGCCAAGCGCATACATGCTTCAAAACCATTCTAATTACAGTCCAATGTCACAAAATACGTTGACAAAAACTTACTTAAGAATCCTACAAGGCTCTTTTTAAAGTGTTTTCATTCTATAATTCAATAAGCCTGTTGTGGTTGTCGGTGAATTCGAATAGGAATTATTGTCAATCTGACTTTAAGTGTGCTTTTAAACAACAGTAATGAACTCCAAACGATATAAACTTTATTGATTAATACACTTTATCTCCACTTTAAAATGATACAACGAATTATCTATCAATCACAATTTGGTGCTTTTTACGACCCTTCGGGAAGAATATCACTTTTCGGATCAATTGGATTTCACAATCACTTAACTACTGTGACGGGTATCTGAGATCGGTAACTTTGATTTAGTTGCTTTGCTTTGACCTTGCTTAATTTCTGTTTTAAATTTTTCTTTAATTTCTTTTTGTCTCTCTTTGTCTTTTGCAATTTTGTCTTTTTGATTACTATTGCACTTCCTTTTTATAATCCATCATCCAATAATACTTACTGATGTCAAATAAAATTTCTGATATCCCTTTGGGCCTCTATAATCACTGACAGCTGTCCAGATAAATAATTTTAGGGATGCCCTTTCCCGGATTCCCAAACAACATTTCTTATCTTGAAAGGGCTTTCGAGATAACGTGCAAATTTTGCTTATGTTTTTTGTTTTCTTAAATTTGCATTTGTTAGTTATAAATGACCTTCTTTAATTTAATTGTCTGTTTTTATTGATTTTCTCTTATTCCTTTCTAGTTATTCAACATTTCTTTTTCATTCCCTTTTTATTAAGCTCTAGAACCACATCTTAATCACTTATCCCTGTTTCCCCCAATCATTTTACATGTTTATTAATTATTTTATTCTATTATTTAGGTATCCTCAACAAGCCTATCTTTTTCTGTAGGTGAAAAGCTTATAGTCCGGTTTGATTCACAAATGGATTCAATATCCATGTGATATTTTTTAACAAAATATTTTATCGTAGAAAAAAGTCCTAAAAATCATTTTTGGAGTGATTCCGAGTTTTCACAAAATAGACTGTCTCACTTTCATCCAAAATAAAATTTTTGTCTTTTACCATTTTAATGTATTTATAAACATATCATAAATGCGTCATTAAACATTTCAGAGCATATCTACAATTTTTTTTAAAGTAGAAATTTTGTCATTCATTACAAATGTCACTTGGACCTTGTAACAAAATATTATTTCTATTCAACTTTCGAATGAGTACTTTTCCCATGTACAAACCATTTATTCGCTGTTCCGATTCTCTGGTTGTATGTATTTTATGATTTAAACAAATTTCATTTTAACCCAACTTTCTATTGTTGGGCCAGAACACAAACGGCCTTGAAAAATTGTTTAAATGAATCGGTAATACACACGCAGATACAACATGCAGATTTAAAATCGGACCTATAAAACATCAACTAACCCTGCTAAAATACGAGAAAGAAAACAATTAAATATAAAATTATAAAACACTAAAATAAATTAAAATAATAACAAAGTGCAACAAGATCCGCACGAAATAAACACAGAAATAACATGAGAACATGAAAATTTGACCGGAATTTGACAATTTACTAAAAAAGCGAAAGTCCACGAAAGTGGAATAAAAATCAAATAATTCGAATAAGAAACAATTCAATTAAAAATTTCAAAAGAAAAATTGTCAAATTAAATTACAAAATAATAAAATTAAGAATAGAATATACTAGAAAATCACAAAGTCAAATTTTGTTTTACTAAATCAAAATTAACCAGCAAGGTTAGGGTCGTACAATAGGTATATATACCGATTCATTTTCACATAATTTTAATCAGTTTTTGAAAAACTTGAACCGTTTTAACCAGTTCGGAGAAACTTGAATTGTCTTGATCAGTTTTCATCTGTGGAAGCCAAAACTTTAATGTGAGTGAGGGGATGTTTGAAAACTCTCTCCACGTTGCGTCCTTGCAACCTCTAATGAGCTCTGCTTGGTCGTCGGTGTAGGGAGAGAATTAAGATGTACTATGAACGAAGATTTTGTTATGAAAATTATGATATATTATGCAGCAATAAAAATATTTAATGAAATGAATTTTTCCGGCCCACAGCCGAAACATCTTACAAGTAATTAAAATCATACATACAATCGAATTGTGTAAGTGCGTGTATTATCGCCAATAATTCGTGCCCGTGAAGGCTCCGGCGTGAGAACGCAGGAGCTGGAACGTCAATATCATTCCGTAAAGGGGAAAAGAGTGGAGGGGAAATAGTCTTTTGGCTGTTTCTTCGGCACTCATTTCCCATAAACTCGACATAAATTATATTCATATACTGCTAAAATCTAAAACACCGAGTAGTCCAGTGGGCACTCATTAATTTGTAATATTAACACAATGCGCCTAAGGTCAATTAAAGGGGAAGGTAACGTGGAATTATAAAATAAAATCGTTGCTATTGCCTTCTAATATTATGTCTTAATTAAAATTAATTAAAATCAATCAGTGGAAAAGAAATAATTAGCGAAAAATCCTCAGAAAAAAATTTAATTTCTAATTAAACCCATGAATTTGAAAATTAATGAAATAAAAATTCGAACTGTAATCATTCATACCAACAGATATAAACATAAAGATTCCCAATAAAATAAATCATTGTTAAAGTATAATAAATCCAAAATTAACTTAATCATAAATATAACAAGTAACTATCATATAGGAAAAGTATAATTAAATTAATAACAAGGGTAGCTGTCCAAATATAAACACCGAAAATCAAATTAATAACAAACATCATAAATAAACATCCCACAGTAGAAGAGTAATGAAGTCAAATTAAATTCTGATAATTCCAGATTGCATTGTAAAAGTATAATCCAATTAGATTTAGGAAGGATACGATAATTGAACTATTGCATTATGAAGATATATTCCATCTGGGATAAACGTTTCGAATACCGTATCGATAATAATTAATTTTAGTAAACTTAGAATGTTACCTTAAAATCCAAGTGAGGAATGCAACCCTGATCACGCATAGAACCAAATAAGAGAGACAAGCGCTACGATTTCAACTACGTTTAACGATTATGAGTGAAATAAAATGAGCTTACGCCATCAATGCCCATCAGGAATCATCTATCCGAATAACCGATTGTTAAAATGGAAAATGAATTAGATAATTCTACTCAACATTTTGAATCTAAACTACTTTGTCTCCTTGTTATAGGAATGGCTGGAAGTGGTTAAACATATTTCGTTAAAGATTTGAAAGAATATTTAGATGAGCATGATTTACCGGCATATACTATTAATACAGATCCAGCTGTTCGTTTTTTGCCTTATGAACCAAATATTGGTAATTTATTTAATGTTGTGTAATAATTTCTATTGGAAACTTATATACTTGAGATTCATTAAATTATAAAGAAGTAATGAATGAGTACAACGTTGGACCCAATGGTACTATTTTAACATCATTAAATCTTTTTGCGACAAAAATGAATGAGGTTGTGGAATTCATTTCCAATAAATCAGATTTAACAAATCATGTAATTATTGATACACCGGGACAAATAGAAGTTTTCAAATGGTCTGCATCAGGCAAAGTTATTATTGAGTCGCTGTCAGCGTCATTTCCAACAGCAATTGTTCAACTGAACTCAGCGTATTTATGTCAAATAAGGTATTCGTTACTGGCTTAGCCGTTGAATATAATTTACCAATTGTGATCGCCATGAACAAGGTTATTTTTATATTGAAATTGTGGGGTTAGTGGGTTTGTGACCTTAACCCCATTGCATATAAAATATTGCCAATGCCCGCCAATGGCTACCCGTTGCTAAGCAACGTTGGAACTGTAATCCATTGGTCACAGGACCTCCAAAGGTGAGTTCCGATGTCAGAACTGCTAAGGTTTAGTCCTATGTCAGGTTCAGAAGGCCTATGTCCGTCTTATCTTTCAGGTCCCTTAATTATTCCTTTCTTATTTTACTCGTGCACATTAATCGTTATAAAGAAACAAATTAATAAAAACACAATTTTATTTCATTTGAATTTCAGTTTGTTAATCATTTGCTTTCGTCTTGGGCACGTCGTCGTAAGCGTTCGGTTCGGCCTGGCCTGGCATGCGGATTTTTGGCTTATCTTGGTCGCAATAGGCCAGCTGTGCCGGTGCAAAGACTAGAGGGTATGTCACGGCACTACCCTCCTTACACGTTGACAGGGCGACTTCCAAACCTTTTATCTGAGTTCGTTGGGCTTGATTCAAAAATTTTTCATCTTTCCAACCTTGTTGGGCCGCAGTAAGACGTTGATATACACTTTTTATTTTTTCCGGTTCCACCCAGGTAGCTTTTATTCTTTGGAGTTCGCGGCTTTTCTGGAGGAGTTGTCGATGGAGATGCATTTTCTCGCGCCGGAGCTCCTTCAGTTCTTGGCTGAGAATTCTCGTCGCTTCCATTTCTAAATTAAAATTAATTGAGAAATAATTATTGACATCGTTGCTTTTAACACATTAATTAATTTCCTGTGCCCGCATCTCATGTATTTTAGTGAACATCATTGGTTTCATCGAATTAATTCCCGGTGAATCTCGTTACAAATTATTCATTTAATTTAATGCATGCTTAATTGTTTGAGTTGTAAAAATTCCCTTCCTCGTGGTAACTAAGGTCTAAGTCATGAAAATGCGTTACTAAATGGTGGTTAGAGTTCGTCTCACTAGTTCATCTTGTTAGTATTTATTCCGTTTATAAGAGAAAATGAGAATTAAATAATCAAAGCGATTTAACAATATTTATTTCATGACACCAATTTATTCAAGTTTAGTATTTATTCTGATCTTTGGAATCAGTGTCGCGACGATTACGACTAGAGAACGTCCATTGTGGGTGTCAGCGGGCATAACCATGCTCGTCTTGTTGCCTCGGTCCAAGTCTGTTACGAAGAGTTGAGTGGATCAATCTCTCAGGTAAGATCAGCGTCGTTGGAGCGGCTATTTGCAGGAGTCTTGGGTCATCTTGCTCAAATGAGACCCCATAGCCCGGCGGAGATCCATCGGTGCTAGGAATGATTCCGCTGGCGATATCTCGATTTATCTGCGCTAATTTCTGCCTAGCCATCACCTCCTTCCGTTGGTATTTTTTCTCCATCTCTTCCATTTTCATCGCTATGTACTCAGCTGGCTGACGAGCTTCTCGTGCCGGGTTCCTACCCGGTTCCCGCTTGATGGCGATGCTTGGCAATTCAATTTCGTCTCCACAATCATTGGGTCGACGAGGCCAATTGGGTTCTCTGTAAGTAGCCAATTCGTACCCTTTATCCCATAGCACCTGCCTATACCGTGCGGCAGAGCTGCTCGATATTTGCAGGGTCAATCGGGAGTCATTACTCCATCCTACATGCGGATTTCTGCAATCTAAAATAAGCATTATGATTATCATTCGAACAGAAGGTTAGATTTTATGAGTTTATATATTAAATATGGGTAATCTAAAATGGACTTAAGGTTAATGGTCGGTTGGGGTGAAATTAATTCACGCTCAGTTATTAAACGGAAACCTTAAGCTTTCTAAGCAAAACAGTACCTGGTTGCGGTTCATCCCATTTGTCTGTATCATGTGTAGATAATCGGTCTCGTCACCCATCACTCGTTCGCTCCTGCATATTCTGTTTATTTGTAAAGGGTGTTTGTCGTCGATTGGACATAATGTAAGATGTTGTTTATCAGTTTACGTTCGGTATTTATATTGGGGCCATTGATTGATTGCCGCTTGACTAATGAAGTCATTATTATTATTATTAATTCCAAAACTCAATTAGCTTGGGAAGCAACATAATATTTCAGAGAATTTCATCGGTTGGAAGAAATTATTTATAAATAATATTTATTTATTTTTCTGATTCTAGCATATTCATCGGTTGACTGGAGAAATTGCCTTTGACTGGAGAAATTCTAGCATATTTCTCGGTTGACTAGAGAAATTGCCTTTGACTGGAGAAATTGATTTTTGGAGTTTATATATTAAATATGGGTAATCTTAGTAGAATATTCCTCGGTTGACTGGAGAAATTAACAGTTGGTCAGTATTATATTGCAATCAGTATTTCGGGTGAGTAGATTAGATGAGTTATATTTCGTTATCTCGGGTCATTGTTTCAGTTGAACGGCGTTTAGGAGTATATTATGTCAATCTGGAGATTTAATTTCTCACTGTTCAATGGAATTTCAGAAGATTTTGGGATCACTGATTGTGGTTTTAACATTACCAGATTTTCTGCGGTGAGCCCAAGAATCCATATCTGTTGGCTACTCATCTCCAAAATTCCTCTTCTCTCAATTATTCCATGGATATCAACTCCTTCTCCGTATTCCATCCTACTGAATTTACAGAAGGTCATTTCTCACTAGACTTCGTCGTCGTGAGAACCTCGTTACACAATTTTCCGATGCAGTTCAGTTGGCTATCTCCTGATTATCAATGTTCCTGGCAGGGTTCGTTGAGCGGATTTCCATGCTAAGCCTATGAGTGGTCGATTCTATTATGATCGGATTCTCTTTTACGCCTCTCATGTTTCGGGGTATCTCCAGCTTGTCAGAACCTTGGGTTCACTTGGTTATTTGTGATCGTGTTATTGTGATATTACTAAATTTTGTTATGATATTATCAAATTATATGTATGTTTGATTATCAATTTTTATACTCTCTTTTCTTTAAATTTGGTAATGCGAAATTTACGATGGTCATCCACCGTTGCGTAGAAATTGCATAGTTGGTTAATTTAATTCTTAGGGAGTGATTATGGGCGTTATTTACGTATCAATTTTTGTCATTCTAATTCACTTAAATTCAGTTATCTATACCTAGTTCCGTTCAGCCTCCTGTAATAGTATCTATTTTACTGCATTGACTTACATTTGTTTAAATATATTTAGTCACATTTATTTACTTTTATTAATCAATTGAGTTACCAGTAGTCTTCCTTACTCATAACTAATTTACTTATAATTAAGTTTACTTATAACTAATTTACTTATAATTTATCTTACCCATAACCAATTTACTAAACATTTTATAACTAATTTACTTATAATTAATTTTTTCTCATAACTACTTTACTTGTAATTAATTTTACTCATCAGTACTTTACTTATAATTAATCAAATTCTATATTTTAGTTACTTCACCGATACTCTATTTACTCCCTTATATTCCTAATTAATTTTATTTAACACAAGGTATTCAAGTACTGTTAGATTTTTAACTTATTTCAGTAGATTGTCGATTTATCAAGTATTTTAGTTGCATTTCATTCTCAGGTGATATGCACTACTTTCCATTACGGTTCTCAATGTATTTCATTTTTATCAGTTCGATATATCCGATTACTTTTCATTATTTTAATAGGGTTTAATTGCTTTCATTACGTTTAGAAAATTACAATCGCTTTCGTTACTTTTGCTAAGTTGCCTTTACGTTTGATACTTTAATAACTTATGACTGCTTGCTGTCGATAATTTTATGATTACTTTCGTCTCTTTAATAAATTAGAATCGTTCTTCATTACTTTAGTACTCTAAGTTACATTCGCCATTCTTAGTATATTTAATCATTAAGTTGGCTTTAATTTTGTTACATTTAACATCTTTAACTAATTTCGTTATATTTACTTTCTTTAATTATTTTCGTTGGGGTTACTTTTCTTTAATTAATTTCGTCGGATTTAATATCTTTAATTATTACGTTAGATTTAACATTTTCGATTATTATGTTGGAATTAATTATTTCGTCAGAATTACTTTCGTCACATCGATATCGAGTTTCTACCTCCCGACCCTCTACATTTTGATCCTAAGCAATTGTGTTTATGTTAGATTTTACGAGTGCCCACTGGACTAATCGGTGTGATCGTTTTAGCCGATGTATAGGATTGATTTTAGGTCGGATTTTCGGGAGATGGGTGAAAGAGAGCCAGCCAAAAGACTAGTTCTCGATCTTCCTACCGCCCCTATAAACGAATATAATATTTACGTTCGAGGCCGTCGTTACGCACGACGGAACTCTCACGGGCACACACTATAGGCGGCGAAACCGCACTTACACAGTGTGACTAGTTATGTTTGAGTTATGACTTGCATATTGTGTGGCTGTGGGCAAGAAAAATTTCGACATGTTAACAAAATTCTCTTTCTGAATACATATATTTTTCAAATAACTACATCATGGTTTTTCCATTAGTTCGGTTCATAGATTCAAACATACGACAACAGATTCCCACACATACGATCAAGTAGAGCTTACATATAAGTTGCTTGATTTCGCGATGTGGAAACAATTGCCGAGAGTTGCTTCTTTGAATTATAAATTTCTAACGAAGAGAAATTTGTTCGCTGAGTGAATAGTGTTTAGCGTTTCAAAGTGTTAAAATTCTGTGAAAATGGATTGGTATATATACCTATTCTGTGACCCTAACCTTGCGTGTTAATTTTCATGCGATAAAACAAAATTTGACCTTGATATTTTTTGTCTAATCTAATTTCTATTTTATTAATTTCTCGATTTTATTTGACAATTTATTCATTTACTTTTAATTTTAATCATTTCTGACTAGAATTATTTTATTTTTATTCAATTTATTCATTAACTCTTTTCTTTTATTCATTAAATTGTCAATTTTCCGTCAAATATTTAGTTATTATGGTATTTTTATGTCAATTCGTGTAGATCTTGGTTCCTTTGTGAATATTTTAATTTACTTTTATGTTTTTCCATTTTATATTTTTTAATTATGTGTTTTCTCGCATTTTGAGGTGGTTATTTGATGTTTATGGGCCCGATTTTAAATTTTGCATGTTGTGTTTGTATGCTATTTCCAATCCATTTAAACAAAACCTTGTACTAGCCCAACAAAATTATAAATACTTCTATTAATAGTTTAAGAATAACAATTAGAATTAATGATTCCCAATTTAGACTGATTAAACTGACTTCCAATGTATAAAAGATTGGATGAATGATTCAATAATATTATCAATAGCATTGCAAAGAAATATTATCTAAGGCTCGTCACTTTATTAAACCATTTGTAGACGAAGTTCTAATAAAATATCAAACAGAAATTGATAATATTACGATATTTATTTTTCTGATACATTTTGTTGTTAGTTTTGATTATATTGTCTATTTGGCAGAAAGTCAATAGCAGTCTAAAATTTAATCGATATTTCACAGATGTATTCAATTTTGCTAACTGCTGAATCAATTTGTTCTATTTGATTTTATTTTCAGTAGCTTTAACTTCTCAATGGCATTTTATTATTATAATTATTATTGTATTACATATTATATTTTGCGTTACTATTAATATAATCGTATCCAATAGAAATCGTATTATTTTAAAAATATATTCAATCGGTATGTCAATAGTTGTGTTAAGTGTCGCGGGAACATCGGTATTGCTGAATTCTCAAGCAGAAGTCTGTCGATATCTCGCAAATATTAGACAATCGTCAAAAATTGCCAATCAATTTATTGATTCATTTCTTGAGACATTAATATTTGCCACTGCATTATAAAGGGTTAATACATCTAATTTTG
The DNA here is from genome assembly GCA_022537955.1 of Schmidtea mediterranea. Taxonomy (NCBI): domain Eukaryota; kingdom Metazoa; phylum Platyhelminthes; order Tricladida; family Dugesiidae; genus Schmidtea; species Schmidtea mediterranea. The sequence goes on along the minus strand of CM039679.1, from coordinate 69,072,035 downwards.
CGTATGTTGGGCCAGAACACAAACGGCCTTGAGAATTGTTTAAAGGAATCGGTAATACACACGCAAATACAACATGAAGATTTAAAATCGGACCTATAAAACATCAACTAACCATGCTAAAATATGAGAAAGAAAACATTTAAATATAAAATTATAAAACACAAAAATAAAATAAAATAATAACAAAGTGCAACAAGATCCGCACAAAATAAACATAAAAATAACATAAGAACACGAAAATTTGACCGAAATTTGACAATTTACTAAAAAATGGAAAATCCATAGAAAAGGAACAAAAATTAAATAATTTGAATTGAAAACAATTCAATTTAAAAGTTAAAAAGAAAATTGTCAAATTAAATTATAAAAATAATAAAATTAAGATTAGAATATATTAGAAAATAATAAGGTCAAATTTTGTTTTACTAAATCAAATTTAACACGCAAGGTTAGGGTCGTACAATAGGTATATATACCGATTCATTTTCACATAATTTTAATCGTTTTTTTAACCAAAAATCAGTTTTTGAAAACTTGACTCAGTCTAAACTCAGTGTTAATACTATTGGTGGGCCAGAACACAAACGGCCTTGTAAATGTTTAAATGAATCGGTAACACACATGCAAACACAACACAAGATTTAAACTCAAACCTATTAAAACACCAATTAAACCTTATCAAAATATGAGAAAGAAGACAATTACATATAAAATAATAAACATAAAAATAAATTAAAATAATAACAAAAAGCAACAAGATCCGCACGATATAAATATAAACATAACACGAAAACCTAACAAATTTGACCGAAATTTGATAATTTAACAAAAAATGTGAAATTTCATGAAAATGAAATAAAAATCAAAGAATTTGAATTAGAAATAATTCAAGAAAAATTTCAAAAATAAAAATTATCAAATAAAATTGAAAAATAATAAAAATTAAGATTAGAATACACTAGAAAATTTCAAGGTCGAATTTTGTTTTACTAAATCAAAAAGAACACGCAAGGTTAGGGCCAAAAAATAGGTATATATACCGATTCATTTTTACACAATTTTAATTGTTTTTTAGTTTTTCAAACTTGAATCAATTTACTTGATGTAAGTGTGAGTTTTATTTTGAAACTCTCTCTCCACGTCACATCCTCGCAACCTCAATAGAGCTCTGCTTGGACGCCGGTGTGGGGAGAGTGGTATTTTTTATTTCGTTATTTTTGGATCAAGTAATTGTTTGGTTATTTTTAATATTAATAAATTATTTTTAATACCTATAATTATTTTTTTCCTTATAATTAATTTTAATTGGCGAAATTTTTCCGGCCCACAGCCAAAGACACGTCACAATTCAGCAAAATCAACATATTATTCGAACTCGTGTAAGTGCGTGGAATATCGCCAATGATTCGTGTCCGTGAAGGCCCGGCGTGCGGAACGCAGGAGCTGGAACGTCAATATTATTCCGTATAGAAGAAGTGAGGGATAAGGAAGTGGTCTTTTGACTATTTCCTCGTCTCTCAGTTTCTTTAAACTCGACCTAAACTGAATTTACATACGGCTCAAAATCACCACACCGAGTAGTCCAGTGGGCACTAATTAACTATAATATGAACATAATGCACTTAAGATCAACCAGGGGAAAGGAGACGGGAATATAAAATGAAATCGTTGTTATAAATTCGAAGCAAATTATAGATACAGATTATCACTAGGTGTTTAATAGGATTATAAATTTTCAAACTGAAGAGGCGAAGTCAAAATAGTTATAAATATTGAGCGGTTATCCTGAACGTACAATAATTAATAATCCTAAACTCGGGTTGCAAATATTATAGATTCAAGTGGTTGCTAGGAACAAAACTGTAAACTAAAATAGTAGGTACCTGGTGTTAAAGTCAATAAAGTACTCATCATAAACTCCTAATATCCGATTAAGAATCAACCAAAATCTATTTGAGTAAGAAATGAGATAATATAATTATCGTGAACCTCAGGATTGACTACATTAGAGTAGAAAATCACTTAAATTGGATATAATGACCCCTTCCAGTTGATATTCAAATTCAAGAAAACGAAATTAATAGTTAAGGATTCGCAAACCCAGTGCTCAAGGAATTCAGGAAAATTTTTAAATAGAAATTAAATTAACTGTTATCCTTTAAAAAATTACAACAAAAGTAAAGACCTTTTAAACCTTTATTAAAGAAAAATATTCACTTACTAAATTAAAAATGAACTCCACAACATTGCAAATAGACATAGAATTGCCAGCACCAATTCGACAATTCCATTGAAGCGGTGATAGAATTTTCTCTCCTTAACATTTAGGAAAAATCCAAATAGTACGAATCAAGTAGAAATGTTTAGAAAACTATTAATTGGGTTAGACCCGGCAAACGCTTGAACCAAGGATAAGACTTCCTCATAGCGATGGTAGTAACATTTCGATTTACCAGAATAACACCTAAATTCAACAACACCCAATTTGGTCACTCCGAACCAACATACTTACAATATATCTTGAGTGCGAACCAAAGTTCTAGATAATTACCACAACAGCCCAAATTTTTGTCGTAGCCCCGAGAACCTAGATAGACCAAGGTCCTGTTCATGCCGCAGATACAGGGGATTTATATCTCAGTCGAGTATCCGAACCAGCCACCCATTAATAGGCCCAAAGCTTTCCCTGGTTGATCTTAATAGTGGATGATGAAGTAAGGAGATTGTTAATTAAATGAATCAACCCAAATTCGAATCCAGCATCTGGTTGTTGAGTGAGGAATTTCTACGTCCAGAAAATACTGCTAAAAGGATAAAATCAATAGCTAATAAAGTAAAGTCATTATAATACCTACCAAAAATTTGGATCTAGCCACGAGGGAAAATGGTAAGGACAAAATTCAAATAGGATTCAATAGATCTGACAATCGTGACCCCTAGAAATAACATTTCCTTTTGTGTATGTCTAATAAATAATTTACCTCGAAAATAAAAGGTCGGGAAGGAGAAGAACCGTCACCAATAAATCATGAAACGAATAGTATGGCTGACTCTTGTATCTACAATATATGACCCAAACCAATCGAAGAGAAAATCTTTGAATGTGACATTTCGTGAAAATGTCACGATCGCTGAATCGCGAGTAGACACACATCAGACGGAGACCGACATAATCCCCCGAGAAATGGTCAGCACCACACGCCCGTACTAACAGTAGAGTACATACTCGCACAGTGCAAAGGACTCCTTTAATGCTAGCCGGTATGACTTTCCCCGAACACGCACACCGAGGACAGGCATACACGTTCATCACCTCGCCTCAGTAGCCGGCACACCACTTCATATAATAAGCATTAATAGTGTTCGGATTATCAGTTAACGTTTTCAAACAGGGAGAAAAAACACTAATCATTTAAAAAATGCATCGACAATGGAATTTCGATAAGGTGATGACCACAACCGAAGAGTCAGGAAGTAAAATAACGCGGGATCCAAATCCACGAATTTATGGTAAATTTTGATTCTAATTATGTATAACTATTTTCAAGATCTTAAATGTAAATAACTTTCCTATTAATTACATAAATAATTATAATTCTAGTAATCGATTCTAATGATTTTTAAACCTCAGAGTTCACGAATTAAAGAGATGAATTTTAGTTTTTATGCGTTTTTACTTTATCTATATTAGGAAATGGTGGATTTTAGAAATCAGTGGTAAGAAGGAGTACGAGGCACGATGAAAAATTTGCTAATTTACCATAGCCAGGACTAAGCACCGCCAAGCTGCTCGAGAACGCATTTTACAATGAGTCTGGATGTCAAAATACGGAAAAGTAGGGTTTGGCAAGAGATGAACAGGTTCAATCGACTTCCTGAAGGTGACCTGGAATTTACCATTTAGGTGTTTTGCTGCAATGACCTTGATCTTTCCACGAAACAATAGAGATTAATTCCCGTCCACCGATACCAATGGATCGTGAGAACATTACGATGTTGTATGAATTCCTTAGCGAGGATATTCATATTACCCCTCATATTACCATCCTTTGTGATTGATGTGATTTTGTATTTATTATGCGATTATTTACCATTAGTTTAAAGTGCTAGATTTTGTCATTTATGGTTACTAGGCATGAATATATTAAAAGTGAATTTAAAAAAAATTAAAATTTTTTTTGTTGTTTTGGTTAATTTATTATAATTATCGTTGTTTATGTTGGCCATCACGCAAGAAATTTTTGGTCGATCAAAAATAATTCAACAAATGAAATATATAGAGTGGGGTGTCGCCGTGCGTAATCAACCTAAAATCGTAACCGTAAGTTCGGTTTGTGACTACCTATGAAGACTATAATTAACGGGAAGCCGGACCCACGCAATAAAAATTGAATTTATTTGAGAGGACTACCCTGATTTTTGATACTATAAACTTTGGGGCTATGATAGAAATTGTGATGTTTTTTTTTTATTTTTTTTTCCAGCCTTGACAATTCGTTTGATATTACCTTGTTTCAGAGAGATCAGAACCTTTTATTCGGGTCCCCACACACGCTGCCGACCGGTGGAGGCAAGAGTGGCGACGCTTCGGATGAGAAAGGTACCCCGAGGTGCCCCAACCCGGAGAAAACCAACAAGATGCTGTACTCATGGTAGAATACACTATGAGACAATTTAGGCAGAGCGGAAAACCAAGCGGCCCAAGTCCGGCCGAAGACATCCATGATCGGGCCCGATCACTTCTAGCCCGCCTCGAAGATCACCAACGCAGAGTCAACCGCCACATGATCTGGGCCAAACAATACCTGGCCAATGTGGAAGAGGATATCGAGGCCGGTAGGTTCACCGACACCTACGATTATCTGCCGTCCGTCAGATCCAAATTTTAATAAATTTAAATAAATAACTAGTTACCGTTTCCGAGTTTTTCTTATTTACCTAGTTAATGTTGTCGAATTGTGTGATAAATTAGTAACTTGAGATCTATGAAAATTTTTGATAATAAAATTTGTAGAAATGGAATCCCAAAGAATCTTGCAAAATGAATTAGAACACGCGAAGACAGTCAATAAAGGCTTATATGAGCAGATTTTACAACTGTCCAAAGAAGTACAGCAGACAAAAGCCACATGGGTGGAACCAAGGAAAGCCAAGCAAATCTATCAAAGGCTCACCGTAGCGCAGAAGGGCTGGATGGAAGAAAAGCAACTAAACCAAAGCCTAAAGGTACAAATCAAGGGACTGGAGGTCGCATTAGCTGCCAGCCAGGAAAAGACAGCTGTAACCTATCCCCTCGTGTTTACTCCTGCCCAATTAGCCTACCGAGAAACGGTAGCAACCCCAACAACAACGCCAGCAACAAGTAGTTATCGTCCCGGACGAAAAGAGCGGGCTAAACGTCGAGCCGCTCGATTATTAAACAAGGCCTAATCAACTTATAGAACGTGTTTTAGCTTGTGAATTATATGTGTTTAATTATAAATTATACATTTCTTGTTATTCAAAACGATGTCTTCAGCAGTTCGATAAGTATTTAAAATCCCTCAATCAATACACTAAAACGCCCATTACGATATGCAGCCGTTTGTTTTGTTTCTAAAATATCATTGTCGGATTCCTTCTATACTATGATGAACTCCAACGATAAAACTTACGATGTACAAGGGACCAATAATCCAAAGCGAGCATAAGTCTTTTAACGACGGCTCGTTGGACCCAGTGATCGTCCGAGCAATTACATCATTAGTAATAACGGTCACTTTTTGCGGACGATCTACCCACTCGAACACAGTTCCAACGTTGCTTAGCGACGGGTGCTGAGTGGTAGCAAAGAAATATTTATATGGTGTTACCGGGGTAACTACAGAAAGATTAAAACAAACAACAGTACCCAGTAACCCACCACTATGCCAATTATATTTTAAGGAGACGTTAAACCAATTTTTACTCACGTCGAAATTTTTCCGGCCCACAGCCGACACATCATACGAGATATTAAATTTACAAAACCCAATCGAACTGTGTAAGTGCGTGTATAATCGCCAATAGTTCGTGCCCGTGAAGGCTACGGCGTGCGAACGCAGTAGCTGGAACGTAAAATCATTATTCCGTATAGGGGAAATAGTCTTTTGGCTGTTTCGTCGTCACTCATTTCCCATAAACTCGACCTAAAATTATTTACAACAAACGGCTCAAAATTACTACACCGAGTAGTCCAGTGGGCACTCATAAACTATTAATATCGACACAAATTTACCTTAGGATCAATTAAGGGAAGGAGACGTGGAACTTAATGCTATCAAATCGTTGCTGTGATCTCTAAATTAATTAAAATTCTATTGATTTCTAAAAATCGATCATAATTTAATCTAGCTTTTAAAGATCAATGATAATTCACTAAAAATGTATACTTAATTCGTGCTAAAAATCGATCATAATTTAATCTAGCTTTTAAAGATCAATGATAACTCACCAAAAATGTATGCTTATTTCGTTTATAAAAGAAAATTTCAAAACCCCTAAATCTCAATAAAAACTCGGTGAACCAAAATACTTCAACAGGACGCCGACGACTTCGTAAAATTGACAAGTATCTATAATTAATTAAGTAATAATTCGAGAACCATTTAAAATCTAAAAGTTCCACCATAAGGTAAAATCTCCCGTAATTACTCCAAATAACTCATAAAATATTCCGAAGATAGATTAATCAATAAATCAAATAATATATACTAAGTCCCATCATTCATAACACACATTTGAAATAAAAAATAACAACAAATTAACAGATGCAAATCACTAATTTATTAGAAAAACCCCACACGAGAAAAACGAGCCACCAAACCATTAATTCCAATTTCAAAATCGTCATAGGTACGGAGAACCGCCAATAGTTATTGAGAATTCCCCAGGCGAACTAAAGCCCTTTACGTAAAACGCAAGAATCGAGAATCATTGTACCAGCCAGCAAATCGCATTTTGAACAATTCCTCAGCACCCATGAACTCATTTGACGGTTAAGCAATACAATCTCCGTGAACATCTATCATAGAAACAATCCCATGTAAGCCCTAATGACGAATGGACATTAAATAGATATACGAAAGAAATGTAATTTTACCAGTTAATAGCATCATTGATGAATCTGGTCATTCCAAATTTCATGTTTAAGTCATCATTGAATAGCAGCCTCGCTCCATTTGCTAAAAAGATTTAACCATTATCAGGGAATGCCTACATTAGAATTTCCTACTTCACATCTGAGTGTCTGAATTAATTAGCAACTGTGAGATTGGAATTCGTTGTAGTTAGTGTTGGGCTATAAGCCACCATTAAAACAAAACAAAATGACTAGGAAAAAGTCATGTCGAAAAATTGTGAGAATGGCTATTTGTAATACAAGCACGCACCGCAAACAGAAATTCAAAATATAATAAAAACATTAAATAAAACAAAATAAAAAATAACATAATTAATTAAAACAAATAATTAATAAATTTTGCACGAAAAATACATGGAAAAATAAAGTGAAAATACAAAACCGCCAAAACCTTACAAAATAAGGTTTAGAAAATACACAGGCGGAGGAGGCGACCAGAATAAGAATCAGCAAAAAATAAAAATGCAAATTTAATAAAATTAATATTAAAAAAAATTAAGAAAAATAAATAACAAAAGAGAAAAATATAAAATTAAATAAAAGCCATCAAAAACCCAGAAAAAATGGCCAAAAAAGATTCGAAATTAGCTGATTGGTCGCACACACGCACGAAAACAGTATAAATACAATAGCCATTGTCACAATTATAAACCTTTAAAAATTTTTTTATCTCATTTTGAAATTTTGAAATTCGCACTTTAGCAGTAGGAAATTTTTGTTTATTGTATTGTTATATTGAATATAATTTGATGCACTTTAATTGTTTTCATTATCATGGATGGCCGCGATACTTTTTAGTATCTGCGACAGGTCCCCCTAAATTTAATTTTATATATTGATGTATTAATTGTGGAGAATGGCAAAGTAATATTCGATTCCGGCCGTTAAGTTGGCAGGACGTCGACGTGTTACTTGGTCACAAACCACCCTTCGGTGTCTGCCTAGTCTGTTCAGGTCTCGTTACACTGATCACGGGGTAGGACACCGTCGTAATTCACCGAGGCGGCCATTTTCAATGTTGGTCGGAGCGGTACGAGTAAAATGCGGGTAGATCGCCATACCTAGGGGGTTGACATTTGTAAGATGTCTAAGTAGGGATATAATAATTTTTTTTTATTTTAAAAATGCCTGTCGAGAAGTCGATTTTAACAAAGGGGACGACTAGGGTTAAGTATAGGAATAAATGCATAACACAATAAACCAAAATGAATTTAACAAAACGAAAAGATTTAAAAATATTTTAACGTGAATCAAAATGACCGGAGCATCAATATTTTTCATTTTTCTCTTTACCGAATTATTGTCCGCAGACCAACAATAGATGTTTACGCGAAAATCGGCATTGTAGAAATTAATATTAAATATGAGTTTGGTGTAGGAATGTGTGATGTGACTTTCAAATTAATATTCTCTTTTATTATCCTTATTGTTAAATTGATAAAAATTTTCTTTTTACTGAATTATTCCCCCTCATTTTCTTTTATAAATTTTTTAAAGATCTTCGACAACATGCAGCCAGGATATAAAATCCCGAAATTAACGTCACAGAGATCGGAAACATCTAACCCATCAATTCCCAATAACGATGACAAATCCCACCAGGAATGCCGAAGGAAATATAATCAGTTGGTCATAGAACACGAACGCACGCTCGGTACGTGGTTCGCCCCCGAGGCTGTGAAAGCCCTCCACAACCAAATTCACCGACTCACCAGGTGTCGTGAGGATCTCATTGCCGAGAACCGAGCGCAACGGATTGTAATCAACAACCAGAGCGCCGTTCTAACCGCCTCTTTCAATGAAACGGAACTGAAAAAACGATTGGCCGGCCGCGATCTGGCGATTAAACTGAACATAATTCCGGCAGAACACGTACCCGAACGGCCACAGCTGGCCCTCCACAAATGCCGAAAATTAGCAAGAAACATAACCCCAGTAAAAACCGGCGTCGCCGTGAACGACGTCGGGCTGAGGGAGTCACCCTGCTAAAAAATGCAGCCCAGACACTGGAAGAAGCGGCGATGCTAGTCGCCGAACAACATGCACAACTAACTAGGAATATCGAAAGCCTGCCAGAAACGATTGAATCTGGAGGAGTTGCCATCCAAATCTGTGCCGGCGAACCGGACGAAAATCACAAGCCAGCTACTTCAATCAGTTATTGGACGGACGAATTTGGGGACGAACTCTGTCACTCGGTTCCCCAAGTCGGATCCAATGAACTAAGAATCGATAGGAAACGAAGATTTCCCGTCGACATCGACGAATAAAAGCCGATTCTTGTGGATAACCAAGTTTCGCGTCGACAAACTGATTAACAATTATTTATGACTAATTATATTCTATTTTTATTTTCGTTTATTTTCTTTTTGTTGTTATAATTGTAAAATAGAATTTTTATTTGTTAAATTTCTTAAATAATGTTTCAATATGTTTGGCATAGATGAGAAAAAGATGTATGAAGGTTTGCCTGAACATAACATAAGATTGGTGAAGCTTGATGTATGTGAATAAGATGATTGGAAAGTTGTATTTAATTTAAAATATTGAAAATTGAAATAACTATGATTATTGAAAAATTGATTTTAAACCTTTAAAAAGGGGATATGTTGAAAACGAAAGTTTAAATATGAATAAGGGAAAAATTGTGGATGCTAATGTGAGTTTATTTTCCTTTGAAACGCTTAGGAGATCTTCTCCAACTTAAAAACAGCTGATTTAACAGCAAATTGCAATTAATTATTTAATAATTTAAATTTTTGCCAATTACTTAAGGAAAAGATTTTCCAAATTAAAACAAAACTCGAGGTTAGCAATAGTTTTTCGCATTTTAATAATTAATTCAGAAATCAATCGGAAATTTTAGATAATTTAAGGATCAGAATTTTTCAAAAGCTATTAATCCAATTTTCCTTTGGAAAATATTCTATATTTTAGAAGTAAAATTTAAATTACTAATTATTTAAATTTAATGCTAATCAAACTTACCGGACCAAGGATAAATAAGTAGCCAGCGTGTAAATGAGTATATTTCTGGCAGTAAAGGTGTACGAATACTTACTAACGTGTAAAACGAGACCATAATGGAGAACCTGATGCGGACGCATACATATAATCGATGATAACCGACGGGAAAGTGTGTACCAATATTGAAGGAAATAGACAGGTGAAATAGACGTAAGTCCTTCTATCGGCCGTCAGGAACCCGAAAGCGAGATTATCACAAGGAGTAGTCTTGGAAACGAGGCTCACCTGCTAGTGGACTCTCGGCTGCTGTATACAGTACCAACATGGGCTTGCTCATGGGTATACAGTGGTGATGTCAAAATTGTGGGGCGTCTGGGAGAGAAACCCTAGAAAGGCAAAAGTGATTGAGGAAGCGAAGTTAATAAATGCGTATCGATTAAAACAAAATTAGTTCTACCCAGTACGCCAACATTAGGCTGAAATGGAAAATATCGAAGTAAATTTAATTTAACTAATTCCAAAAAAGAAATTACTGAATTTTCCAATCGATGATTCCCTTTATGAATTGTGAGGACAGGAGAGATGCCGACTGGAATTGAAGGCAGTGACCAAATACACACTGGCCACCAGCACCTCGGCCTGACATTTAATAGAATCAATCGATTGAGAGAATTAAGGCACACCCATCTCTCTCACTTAGTGGAATAGTAGCATACACACACACGGGACTTGCAACCATGGTGTGCGTAAAAACAATAAAAATCGATACAAATACCAATGCTAGTATTCACATGTATATATAGTGGATGCACCCGATTCTCACGTTTATTTTTCACAATTTGTAATGCATCGGAATCCACAAAAATCAAACATGGTAGACGAAACTCCACAGAAGGCTGAAGGGAAAGTAACAAGAATGGGGGAAGGTAATCCTAATAATATATTAATATAAAATATTTAATCATTGCTTCCGAGCCATAGCACGGAATAATGTACTACCAACCTTGCAGACCCCGACGATGGTTTTTCTTAATCAGAAACGCGATAAAGAGAACCTGTAGAAAATACGAATTAGTATTGTACACTATGATTATCCGATTAAGCTAGTGATTATGCCCAGATCAGAATGAATAAAATGAGCCAAACCTAATTCGTTAAGGAGATTATGATTCATTTCTGCTAAGTAGGATCATGACAATTAAAAGCAACTTCCATATCACTATTTACTATCAGGATATAATCAGAATAGGCGAGTATGCTACCAGTTAGAGTACTACAGGGTTTTCATTCCTTGGTCCGTTCGACCTGTTAATATTGATGATGCCTATGAATTATTGAACTTAACTTAATTTATTGGATTTTATAATTAAAAGGTCTAAGGACGTTTTTGTTCGTGATAGTTAAATTTCTATTATCGAATTTTATATTTAACTACTTAAATCTCAGAAAGGATAACATTCCCAGTACTTTTGTCGGGTTTAATTATTAGTAATGATTATTTTTAGTTATTGATGATGATTATTTTAATTGTTAATAATGATTAATTTTAGTTTTGATAATAAGTATTTTAGTTATGAGTAATGATTATTTTAGATATTGATAATGAATGTTCTAGCTATTGAGAATAAATATTTTCTTTTGATTAAAACTTGCGAATTAAAGATCTGCAAGTAATTCTGGATTTAATTTATCTATTTAACCATTCCAGTAGTTTTATATCTAGTATCAGTTATTTATAATAAATATTCTTTTATCTGACCATTAATGTTTAGATTTTGATGCCTGGTTCAATGAACCGTTACGCCGATGATAGCCGGAAGGACATTGGTGATTAATCTAATGAAGTTATAGGACATTGTCATCCCCGAAATTTGGCTCTTAATTATTTATTAGAACATCAAGTGGAAATATACTATACATACAGTTTATTGGATTCATTCCGGGATAATGTTTTGCATTTTCCCTCGGGATATATATTAAGGTAATTAAGTGAAAATGACATTTCGTATTTCCGTCCGAAATTCGGATTCCATCAACACAAATCTGTACAGGCGATACTTAGAGCTAAGTTGACCATGTCAACCCAGTTCCAGTGAAAAAATTATGAATCTACTTAAGCTATTGATTTGGATAATATTTTGGTGTAATAAATTTTCTCCAAATGTTCTTCTTTCATAAATAGTGATGTTTCAAAATAAATCGACTCTGAACTGCCAACCCTCCGGTTAAAGTGCTTCATATACTCACCAGTAGCTCCGCAAACATTCGAAGAGTATTCTTCTCGAGCGTAAGGGTGCTCGCGGTGGCCATCGGGTCGTCTTTCTTCCATCCTCATTTCACGGCGCAGAATCCTTCGTGAGACCACCACATCGATTGCCGTAGACCTCGCATCTAGCCTACTGTAATCGAGGTTAAACGAGGTGTTGTACGGGGGAGCATACCCGTTCGTACTGGGAATTCTCCCTCCGCAATATCTTCGTTAACTTTGGCCAGATAACGCTTGGCTCTCTCCACTTGTGCATTGGTTTGCCGCTGATGCTCCTCAAGGCGAGCTAGGAGAAATTCAGCTTGTCCCCGGATTACCTGTGCCGGGTTGCGTCTTGGTTCTCGCGTTGAATCTCGATTCCTTCAATTGGGAGACGGTGAATCCCGCGTCTCACATGGCTTGGCGACATCGGTTAGCCGCATGTGCGGGGAACCGCACCGTGATTCTGGACGCATCGATCCACGAATCATCTATAAAATCTCAATGATCAACCAGTTCGTTATTAACTTTATTTTATTAGTCTGATTAGTTATGGGTTGCCTAAATGATTGTGGCATATATCGTCAGGTCGGTTATAACATGCTGTTTTCGCCTAGCTCATTATGGTGGTTATTCGATCTTTATCTTATTCTAATAGTTATGTTGGCGAATGGGGTTGGTTTTTAATTACTTTTTCTATGGTTTTTGTGCATCTAACCCTAAACGCCAGCAAGATTATTATTCTATCCCTCTTATGTACCCATGGTGATTTCCATGTTGGTATTGTACATAGAGGTTGAAAATTCATGAGCAGGTGAGCTCCATTTCTAGAACTACTCCTCATGATATTTTCACTTTCGGGTTCTGGACTGCCGATGGAAGGTCTTACGTCTTTCTTTTTCTATATCCTGGTCCTTACTCGTCTATTCCTACAATTTCCATACTTATTTATCGTCTTTACCCATTATTTATAAATGTATCTTTCAAAAACTTGGGCAGCGTTCCTCCCTTATTTTTCGGTAAATTTCCTATTTCATTTGTTTAATCACGGAATCGACTACATTTTTCCTAATTTACCTTTATCTTTTCCTATTTTAAAATTTGATTAATAATTCCTTAATTCCCGGTACATTTCCCATGATTTTAAGTAATTACAACCCTCTGCGATCACTTTAATAAACGCTACTCTCTTCTGCCAGATTATGTCATTCAACTTTTGAAAAACTACTTTCAAATTTACATTCCTACACTATCCTGTCCTTTCCTACTTGATTTTTAATTAATTTTCCGTAATTATTTTAAATTTTCCCTACAAAATTTTATTCCCATTAACTAAAGTCGCACTTCCCGAATTTTATTTTCTACTCGCTCCGGCCACTTTTCAGCAGCCACCTCTAGTTATACAACAGCGCCCTGCGTAGCGGTCCTGTGCACAAGGCCGGACCCGACTGCGGACTGCCGAGGGGTTCACGAGGCATGACCCACGAGCTCAACTAAGGGTTTTCACACACTAGCCGGCACACGGTCCGAACCATGAACCGTCTATTGAAATACTTATTATAAATAAGATTTTAGGGGGATTTGTCAGTGGCACCAAAAGATTCCACGACCAACCAGAATAAAATCAAAGAAACAAGACTTCGTAATATATATATACAAAAAATAACAGTACTTACAATCCACAATCATGCAACCAGATTTGAAAAATTGGCATAAATTGGCATAAACACTTTGTCTGACTGAAAAAATGTCTAAAAATTTGTAGTCTAGAATTCTGTAAGTCTGTCCAAATTCTGTCTGAAATTATGAAAATGACTGCCGTATATATAGTATTTTTGTGCCTGTGTGCGACCAATGGGAGATTTTTCGCCATTTTTAGGGTTTTTTAATTATTTTATTAATTTCAAAATATTTTTGTAATTTTTTATATTTTTCTTTATTTTTTGATATATTAATATTTTATTGTTGGATTTTGTTTTTATTATTGTTTTCATAAAATATTATTTTTAAACCCCAATATTTTGTTTTCTGGTCGCCTCTTCTGCCTGTGTTTTTTCTAAACCTTATTTTGCAAGGTTTTGGCAGTTTATTTTATTTTTCGTATGTTTCTTTTTGCATCTGTAGGCATTTTTCCGAATTTTAATTAATTATTTGTTTTATTTAATTTTTGTTATATTTTTAATTTGTTTTAATTAATGTTTTATTTTATTTTTGGTCTCTTCTTGCGGTGCGTGTTTATGTTACGGCAGCCATATTGACAATTTCAAAACTACAATAATCATTTTGTTTTAACTTATACAATTTTCACCTTTTTGTTTAAATTGGTTGTAATTTTTGTTTTAATTTCGGCTCTGAGCCCAACAGTTAGTTTGATTTTGTAATTTTAATTCTCCCGGTTTCGCATTTCCATTTACCTAAATTTTCAACCTTAATCGTCAGGCTTACGAATTTTAACTAATCGAAACTCATTTTTCGTCCTTTAGCATAGCGGTTACTAGATTTCGGGGCTGAAACTGGCCTTATTTGTCTTCGATCTAGAAGCGTCTACCTTCGGAAATGAGTAGTCACTATGCTTGATTCGAGGCATTAACGATTGTACATCTACGAAGGATTTCTCTTTATCACATGATTAGGATTCCCACTGGTGATTTATGTTAACGATTTCATCAGGTTGATAAGTTCCTAAACCTCGTGCTTGGGGCTACTACATTCGATCTCATGGTGTGGTTGACTCGTCGAGTCGATCTCATCTCATTTTCGCGGACAATATGACTTGTGGTGGCGAAGTAATTTATTCCTAGGTCAGCCGATGTTCGAATGTTTGAGACTATCCAGATTAAATAATAACACGTAGATACTGATGTGACTAATTGCTTCAAAGGCATAACTAAAGAATATTAGGCGGCTAATCGGTTTAGTAAATCCGAATTAATTATTCAAATCAATCAAACGTCGTGAAATTGCATATTGGCATCTACAAATGTTAACCTTAGTTGTATTGAGAAAAGAAATCCATAATTAGTCTGATTCTAATAAAATATAAAAGTGATTAAAGTTTTAGTTAGTTTATAAGTTAAAATTTTTATAGCATAATGATTAAACATTTCTTGAACTTTCTTGGCTAGTCACACTATTTACTATTTACATTTTCCACGACTAATTGGTTAGGGTTATACGAGCTTTCCATGTCCTGCCCTATCATATATCTTTAACTGTGTCAAACATCGTAGGTATCGACGTTACGGCGGCTTCGGGGTTGCCAATATGCAGGTGTGTACTTCTGTGGCAGGTTGGAGGCGGTGTGTACGCCAAGTTTCATTGCAGACTGTCCCTGTCAGGTGTCGTAAGTAGTGTGCGAATTCCCTGTCTCAGAAATGCGTAGGCGTGAATATGCCGACTGATATTAGACTGTCAGACATTTCTATTGATTGATATCTGGTAAATGTCAGGTCAAATTCTTCTCGAACTGATTATTTATTTGGATTTTGTCTTTCTTAATTTTGTTATTCAATGAT
The DNA here is from genome assembly GCA_022537955.1 of Schmidtea mediterranea. Lineage (NCBI taxonomy): Eukaryota > Metazoa > Platyhelminthes > Tricladida > Dugesiidae > Schmidtea > Schmidtea mediterranea. The sequence goes on along the minus strand of CM039679.1, from coordinate 69,056,149 downwards.
TGAGTCGCAATGTCACTATTTACTATTGATTATTTTGGAATCTTGTGGATCATATTATTATTATTCTCGAGGAATTATTGGCAATGATTTAAATCGGATCGTTCCTTGATGAATCAAGTGAGTATCCTATGCGCATTCCATTCACTATTATTGACTATTAGGTTCCACCTCTTCCAGATTGGGTGTGCTCTGCTTGTCCCTATCATTTGGATTACCTCAATGGGCGACTCGCGTCCTCGGTTAATGTCCCTTGAGCAATTTCAATAGACTGATGTGATTATTTTACTACTTTGGGATAATCTATGTAGTATGGTTTTTGAAAAAATGCTCGTCGTGTAATTCTTTTTATTCGTTCAGTTATTATCTTTTGTTTTGGATGTTTATAAATCTATTAAATGCAATTTTCTCTCTATTTTATACATTCGTAGATTTAAATTGATACTTACGAGTTTACATTTCTGTATCGTGTACTATTTAACTCGAATAGTCTAACGCTGATCTTAATCCTCAATATGCTTTGTATCTACGGAAAATATTTGGACATTTAATATTCTCGTCTTAGCATTTTTAAAAATCTAATTTAATAAATTTTCGAAATGCTTACAGATGTCGGGTCATTCCTCTAACTTTTCCTGGGAATAAATATTTTAATAAACTCAAACTTCAACTCTGTAGTCATCTCTTGGATGTTCAGCTTGCAAATATGTTTTGGCAAAACTCAGGATGTCAGAACGATATGGTGCAACTAACAACTCAACCGACGGGTCTGAAGAAGCAACCTGAAAACCGTCACGATCTATGAATTGCCAGTAATCTCTGAACCTCTTGAATATCTGAATTTCCGGCCCAGATGAAGTGCCAAATGATGTTGTCTCAAATGCCCATAAACCCATTCAAATAATAGACAAATTGGATTAATAGGAAAAATTACATTTACCTTGAATGCAAGCAATCCACTTGAATCCACTACAATCCAGTGAGACCAATCTAGTGCTGCAATTAAAGACTTGGCAGACACAGATAAGTATTGACTAAGCCATTCAATGATAGCAGTCAAATTATTTATTATTTAAGGGTTGTAAGTTTTTTGCAAATTTGCACACAGTGTCTACTGTACCAAAGAATATTTATTTTGTCATTGGGATGATGCAATGATGATGTAGTATGTAAGTTAATATATTGTACAGTTACAATACATCATATTTATACAAAACACGAAACAGGTTTAAAACTTAACGATTTATTTAAATTTCACGGATTTAGTCAAACTTCAAAGCTTGAGGGCCACCTCTAAATATTGCCCAACCTGCATGATTTTTTGCACATAATTTTATTTCTGTAAGTGGAAGATATTAGTGGGGTGCCAGAAGATGATTTCAAACTTTTTTATTAAGGGCCACCCTACTCCATATTTTGTTTTCTCCCCTTAAAATAATCAATAATAAAAGATTACATTAATTTTTACGATAAGACCCTTTGACAAGATGAGTGACGTTTGTAAAAGATTGTAAAGCTTGATGACTATTTCTCCTTCTTGTAGATATGGTGCCATGCGGAATCTTACAATGAGAGCTGGACAAGGCACGAAAACCAAATGTGGAATTAGACTAACAAACCATGCAGTTAACAAGGGAAATTCAGCAGGTTAAAGCAACATGGGTAGAGCCGAGGAAAGTAAAGGCTCTCTACCAAAAGATGACCGCCGCACAACGGGGATGGGCTGAGTAGAAGCAGCTCAATCAAACTCAAAAGGTTCAGATCCGCGGCATAGAGGAAGTGTTATCTGCTTGCCAAGAGTGCAACGCGGTAACCTACCCATTAGTATTCACACCAGACCAACTGGTCTATAGAGAAGTGACAGAGGCCACGAAGCCCGCGAGCAAACCTCTCAAGCAACGACCCGGAAAAGCAGAGCTCTCCAAACGACGTGCCGCTCAAACGAAAGAATGAAATGTTTTTTTCCAATTGTTATTTAATAAATGATCGTAAATGACTCTCGAATTTGAATAGATTGTTCAAATAAGTTATTTAACCTTAAGATTAATTAAATCGAATTTAGAATAGTTCATAGACTAAATCCAAGTGATAAGAGTATCAGATACACAAGTTAGGACCAGGATAAGAAAGCGCACATGAACGGTAGTCCGTTGAACCCACCTTGAGATCAGGCCATAGTAGTTCTTTCGTAGCGCTCACCTTTGGCGATCTCAAAACCAATGGTTACATTACCTAGCAACGGGTAACTATTGAAGGGCAAAGAAAAGTTCTATTTGGGGTCAAGGTTACACAAACTATAAACCCCACATAATTATTATTTTAAAATCATTTTAATATTTAATATTTATTTAGAATTTGATGTGATGCAACCAGCGACGTAACTAGCAACGTAACTGGCCCTATGCAAAACTTTTTTTAGGACCCTATATTTTTTGTGAAAAAGTAATTATAGTTCAAATATATATCATATACAAAATTTATTGTATACAAAAATATATTGCATTGTTTATATTATAAGAATATTTAATTTTCATTTAATTGTACTCTAATTTGTAAAGAAAATTCAATTAATTTTGTTTTAGGGCCCCCTAGATCTCTGGACCCTGTGCACCTGTTGCACCTGTCTAGTAACGGTGCAGGATGCAACAGTGCTAACTTTGAGTAATAGAAACGTGAGCAATTTCATTACCGTATACCAAATCGGTAATTCGATCACTCATATGCGCGCGAGCGTCCGAGTCGGCGATATAATTCGGGTCGCCCCAATTTTAAGGATTGATAATGTAGTATAATAAATATTTAGGAAATCTTATTTAATTTTTTTTAATTCTCATTAGTAACCATCGACTATAGATCTTAATACAACCACATGAGTACTTATTTAATATAGCAATAGGATGAGATTTAATAGGTACTTCTTGTTGTAGATATGTCCTCATGCAAAATTTTACTAGAGAAACTGGACAAAGCCAGGAACACCAGGAAAGAGTTGCGACAGCAGATTCTACAATTAAACAGTGAAATCCAAAAGATCGAAGCGACTTGGATTGAAGCGGGAAAGGCCAAGACAATCTATCAGAAGATGACCGCGGCACAACGCGGGTGGGCTGAGAAGAAACAACTCACCCAGTCACAGAAGATACAAATACGCGGCCTGGGTGTAGCGTTATAAGCGTGCCAGGAAGGCAACGCGGTAACCTACCCCTCGTTTTTGCACCCGCCCAAATTGGTTATCGATAATCCACGTCGGTTAGTTTAGGAATAACAATTAGAATTAATGATTCCTCATCTAAACTGATTTAAATGACTACAAATGTATTTGCTGATTTTGTTTTTTTATTGCTTGCCATCCATAAGCAGCCTTACACGTATAAGGCGAGGGGTTGATGATGCCTATGAATTATTGAACTTAACTTAATTTATTGGATTTTATAATTAAAAGGTCTAAGTAAGTTTTTGTTCGTGATAGTTAAATTTCTATTATCGAATTTTATATTTAACTACTGAAATCTCAGGAAGGATAACATTCCCAGTAGTTTTGTCGGGTTTAATTATTAGTAATGATTAAAGCGACTTGAATTGACGCGGGAAAGGCCAAGACAATCTATCAGAAGATGACCGCGGCACAACGCGGTGGGCTTATTAGAAACAACTCACCCAGTCACAGAAGACATTTCAATAGCACCGGGCAGAATTCGCCAGCTTACAGTTCTGAATCAAAGAATTCTTCAACTTCTGACTCTGGATCTAGCTCAATTACTGACAACAACCTTGAAACGAAAATTAAATCGAAAAATGAAAATTGGATGAAACGATTTAAGATTGAAGAAGATCTGCGAAACAATGAAAATTTCACAAAATTGAAAAACTGTTTTTATAAATATGAAAAATATTATAAAAATTTAGAAACTCTTGAACCAAACTTGATCTTTAAAATATTTTTACTTAAAGTAAAAAATAGCAAACTCTACTCCAAGAATTTTAAAAATTCAAAAACAAATATTGAAAAATGTGAAACTGATTTAAATGAATGAAAAAATTGAATCAAAAAACACGATTAAAAATAATATTTTAACGAAGAAAAAAGTTAAATATCTTGGAAAATTGAAGAAATTGACAAATGATCTCTTTGACATTATCACTTCCAAACTTTCAATAAAAAACGACGATAAAACAACTATTGAGAATAACTATCTTCTAATCAAATACTTACAGAAGAAATTCATACTGATGGATAACACAAACAAGCCTCCTCCTACAGCACCCTCAATAATCCCTGAAAATATTGTCGAAAATGATCTTAAAAAACTAATTGATAATTATTTGGAACTAATTAATAGTGAAATAACTTTAAATTTTAAAAATGATTTTCAAAATGGAAATTATAAATTTTTCATAAAAAATTATATATTTATAATTCAGCTGAAAATCAAATCACTATTAAATTTGTTTAATTATCAGAATAATACAAACTATATGTTTATCAATGATGAAAAAATTTTTCGTGCGCATCAGGCGCGCGAAAATACTGGACGCAGCTCATCGACCTTCGGTCGACTCGCCAAAATTATGCCCTCAACTAAGGTTTTTGTTCGTGATAGTTAAATTTCTATTATCGAATTTTATATTTAACTACTGAAATCTCAGGAAGGATAACATTCCCAGTAGTTTTGTCGGGTTTAATTATTAGTAATGATTAAAGCGACTTGAATTGAAGCAGGAAAGGCCAAGACAATCTATCAGAAGATGACCGCGGCACAACGCGGGTGGGCTGAGAAGAAACAACTCACCCAGTCACAGAAGTTACCAATACACGGCCTGGAGGTAGCGTTATCAGCGTGCCAGGAAGGCAACGCGGTAACCTACCGCTTCGTTTTCGCACCCTCCCAAATTTGAATTTTCATATAGTCATATAGACAGACTTTTTTTATATAGACTTTTCTAATATTTTTTTATAATCAAATGAGATGAATTTCCATTGGATTTGAAGTAATAAATTTTTAAATAATTTGGGATTACGTACACGATCAAGATTTAATGAGAATATGTGTCCCATAGTGATGGAGAGATTAAGTAATTTGGAGAAAATTAATTACTTGAAAAATATTTCAGAATTACATTAGTAATTTTTTTATAAGCTTAACCTGAGGCGATGAGTAATTTTTGGATGAAAAATAAAATTTGACTAAAATGCAGTTTCAACTAAAAATCAATCTTCAACCAGAAACGTTTTTTTCGTTCATGATAATTGCAGACAACTTCCAGTAGTAAAAAATGAAAATAAAAATTTTTATTGCTCTTAAAAATAATGTATCAATATAACAACAATAAGTTAATATTTAAATATAATTATAGGTAAAATCAATATTCAAGTATCAATTTATCTCCAGAATTCAACTTCTGAATGATGCACATCACAACATTTTGAAGATTCAGAACCAATGCAAAGGAGTACCTCACATGATTCGTACAAGTACACTGTTTACTTGAGTTTTGTAAAATCCTTCTCCTTTGCATTAGGATTTGCACACATATTATTTGAGGTAGTTTTCATTATCTATATACTGTACACTAAATTACGAACACGTCTGCACAAAAACATTTCGACCTAGCAATACTGAATTCATGCTAAAGAAAGTTCACCTTAGTGGGCCGCTAAATAGGGATATTCAAAGGAACATAGAATGAAGAGTAATTAGACACAAATCTATTAAAAATATTGCTTTTAATTTTAAGTTGACTAAATTCAAAATAAAAATTACAACGACAAGCTCTATTTGCAAATTTTAGTTGCAACATTATATCACTAATGTCAGAAATTCTACGAATAATGTAATCATTAAGATAAATAGAAAATTTGAACTTAAAACTAAAACCCTGCTTTCTAATGTGGCATTAAACATAAATTATTCTAATAATAAAATTAAAAGTTTAAAAATTATCACTAGAAATATAAATTGTTTCGAATTTGATGAATTTTAAAACAAATGTAAATCTATATATATTCTTAATGTAATAGTTTTATTTTTAAATATTACCTTTAAATAATTTAATTATTATATAATTTAATTCAATAATTAACTAGTTTTGGTTTATAATTTGACTTATAAGAAAACGTTTAATTTTTAATCAATGTATTTTAACTAAAAATAATTTGTGAATTAAAATAATTTTCTACTATCAAACCATGAATCTAATCCTTATCATTAACTTATCAATACAAAATTAAGAAAAATTATTTGCCATTCAAATTCAGAATAAAAATCTAATAATGTCACTTACGGTGATTAACCAAACTGTTGCAGAATTTCAGATAAGCCTCCTTAAGATTGAAATGAAATAAACCAGTATTGTAGAATAAGAAATTCTGTTTATTAAATATTTTTATAGTAAAATATACTTGATCATTATTTGATTTGTCATAGCAATTCTTTTCAAGTGCTTCAGGCATAATATTGGTCTGAAGTTGAGGGTGAATAGTTCGACTTAATCATTAAATAAAGCTTAAAAATTAAACAAAATTTTACACTTACTTCTGAACACTAGCTCGCAATTCATTTGTAATTGGTACATTTCGCAAATAGTTTCGAATTTGATGAATTTTAAAACAAATGTAAATCTATAAATATTCTTAATGTAATAGTTTTATTTTAAATATTACCTTTAAATAATTGAATTATTATATAATTTAATTATTATATAATTAAATTCAATAATTAACTAGTTTTGGTTTATAATTTGACTTTTATGAAAATATTTAATTTTTGGATGTATTATTATGTAATAAGGTTGAATTTTTATTTTTCCTAAAACGACCAGAAATGAGAGCTAGGTGAGCAATTTTTAAATAAATTTATCTCTAATTTGCAAGTTTCGATTGTGTGTTGATATTTTGAGACTATATGGTTGTTACCCAGACAACCCCATAAAAATATTTTTTGGTTACCACTCGGCACCCGTTGCTAAGCAACGTTGGAACTGTGTTCGAGTGGGTAGATCGTCCGCAAAAAGTGAGCGCTATTGCTAATGCTATAATTGACCGAACGATCCATGGGCCAACGAGCTGCCGATAGAAGGCCTGTGCTCGATTTCGATTTTTAGGTCCCATTATTCTTCAATCTCTTTCAAATATCACCATTGTCCGTATTATCGACTTTTGCCATGGCCTGTACACATTTTATTATTGGTGGGTTACGGGGTTTCGTCACTTGTTTGAATTAACCTGTAGTTGCCCCAGTAACTCCATACAAAAAGATGCTAACTGCCACTTGGCACCCGTTGCTAGGCAACGTTGATAATGTGTTCAAGTGGTGGATTGTCCGCAAAAATTGAGTATTATCACTAGTACTGTAATTGCTCGGACAACCCTCGGGTTCACGAAGTGTCGATAGAAGACCTATGCTCGCTTTGCTCTGTCCCTTGTAGAAATTCAAGATTTAGATTCTTATTTGGCTGTGGAAAAATGAGACGAAGGTTCGGTGACGTGATACGAATTTTTGTGATAACGCTGGTATACAAATGTATCTAAGAGACAAAATTGACTATGAATACGACTACTCTATTTAAATCAACAAAACACGTAGTATTTATGAGTTAATGGGTTTGGAGCTGTGTTGCTCGACGTCGGGCACGCTCCTTGCGTCCCGGCCGACGATTTAGGGATGGAGTGGCGGACTGGTTTGTAGCTTGCGGATCTTTGGGTGGCATCTGGGACGGGGCGAAGACAAAGTGGGTATGTTACTGCCTCCCCCCTCCCGACAGACTGCCAGGGCGACTTCCAATCCTCGGATTTGGGTGCGTAAGCTTTGATTAAGTTGACGTTCCTCTGCCCAGCCCCTTTGAGCTGCTGTTAGGCGTTGGTAGGTTGTATTTAGCCTGGCTGGGTCCACCCAGGTAGCTTTTACCTGCTGCACCTCCTTCGTGAGTTTTAGGACTTGTCGATGGAGTGATTGGTTGTCCTGCTGTGCTCGGGATAATTCCTGTTGCAACACCTGAGTAATTTCCATAACTAATATAAAAATAAAATTAAGTAGAGTAATTCAAGATCGGAGTGTGATTACGTCATTTTGGCATGGTATTAAACAAAGTTCGTAAGAAAAGTTTTTCTCAAAAAAATAAGTAACCATAGTTTGCGACTTTTATTGTAAACGTTTATAAACAAGTAACAGTAGAATCCCGAGTTGATACGGAAGTTCTCAATTCTATATAACAAGTATTAAGATGTAATCACAAATCAAGGAAGAAGACAATTGGAGTTTCCTCAGGGGAATCGACTTGCCACCACTCTTCGGGGGTGTAGCCCGCGATTGACATCACTGACCTTCTAGTGTTGCGGGACCGGGCCGCATTGCTCGAGGGGATCTGGCTTGGATAGATCTGGCAAGGATGCCAGTAGGAGTCGGCGATTCGGCTCGTCCGCAAATCCTCCTCTACGTTCGCCAGGTGCTGACGAGCTCGGGTCACCTGCTCATTTAGGTCGCGTTGTTGAGCCACTAAACTCTCCAATTGTTGCCGGGCCTGTTGATGGATTTCAGTTGACGGGGTCCATTGAGTGTACGTCCCTCCACCCAAATTATCCCGATCGAGGAATCTCGACGGTGGGAAATCCGGGCATCTTTCCTGGCGGTGCTGGGCCCATGCCCATCTCCAACGATCAGCAAGGAAATCGTGGCGTTGGTGGCTAAACAAAATATCATCAATTGTCGTTCACGTGTGAGGCATCTTCGCAATTCGTCACGTCATGGTGTTTTCTAACTCGTTTCCCGTCTTTGTGTCAACAACTGGGTGTTATGAGAGTTGTATAGGTTCAAATAGCCGTTTGGTCATGGTCTAGTGCTTTCCAGCTCCCTATCAGCTAATGACTTGAGAATTGATTTGCGAGTAAGGGACATTGTTTTACGGCTCGTTGGCTAAGTTCGGAGAGCTGGTCGATTAATTGTAACTGACGAAATTCATTAAGGATAATCCTATCCGATCATATTAAACTTATGTCAATATCAACCAATCCTCATCTTAATATTGCTTGTCCTGAATACATTCTCTTGGCGCTACTCACACCTGCTGCTCGGAGTCGTGGGCTAATGTTGATGCTTTACGTTAAAAATAGATTATAGGGGTTTACGCATTATAATATACGATATTATCTTCAAACAAAATCGTTTAAATATATTATCGTTGGATTCATTTGATGATTCGACGTTAAAATTGATTTTGGAATTGGTTAATAACAACAAAGTGTGAATAGATAAAATCATTCAAGGAATATTATAATCAACGCTATTTGGGGATTTTATCAAAAAGTTCATTTGAGAGTATTTATAAATTTATTCAATAATAATCAAATGGGAATAAATAATGTTGTAATAAATTACCATTAGATGTAGGAGCCATTGCCCCTGACCCTTCTCCACTTGAAGGCATTCTGGATTTTGTTGTCGATTCACACGAAAATTCCATTGATTTTTAATATGGTATTTGATAATGGATCGATATTATATCCGGTCGGAAATGCTTATTCATTGACTTGACCGTTGATTTGTCGAAGGTCGACTGTTCAATGCTCTCGCGTAGCTATACAACTTAGTGAGTTTATCTTACACATCCTGTTTATCTGACATTTACTATACTATTTAGTCTATCTTACGATCTGCTATATGACCAGCTGAAAATTGGTTTTATTTACCGTGAATTTGATGGTTTCTATCAAGGTTAGCCCTTTAGATTTTTTTCTGCGAATTTACTATGGTTATAGGATGTTCAGGGTTACTTTCCGCAGTGGATATCGGATTTATCATCTGAAGATTCGTCGGAATAAATTTCCGTCGTTTTTATATTGGTTAAGCATCCAATGTCTTATGGCCTCGCTCGGAAAATGGATTATCCCTACTATGACTGGAATTTGGATTTTTACCAAAGGATGGAATGCTAACACTGCTTGAATAAATTCATGACTCTCCTGTCGTTAACTGCAGATTCATTGTAACTTGGAATTTGATTCTACTCATTTGATTTGTTTACCTATTGATTTTTTCTATGATGCCCATCTCTTGTCCCTAGCAATGTTTTCAGTTAGTTCAATTTTTAATCGATTTATTTGATTTTAAGCAATCCCCTGTTCTATTTTATCTTTAATTTCTCTATTTTTAGTCTCCGTACTTATACTATTAAAGAAAGAATTTTTGTATTTAATTAATAAGTTTCGTTATCACTGCATTACCGTCGTTTTGATCCATAACTACTTCGATTTAAACTAACGAACTATTTTACTCGATTTACTTATTTTACCTTTTAAAAATTGGTTTAATCGATAAAACTACTTTAGGCAATAGGTTACTTTATTTTAATAAATTATTTAAAAAATTTTTAATTACTGAATCAAAGCTTTACTCAAAGATTTACTGGATTTTTATCAAAGCATTATTTTTCTTCTATTCAAATTAATTTAATGTTAATTGAGGAATTACTTGGTTTAACCCACAACTTTCTTTAGTTTACTCAACGAATTAATTTACCGTTAATCAATGAATTTACATTATTTAACAATTTAATTTAAAGGAAATGAATTACGTTAATTTTGTTCAATAATTATTCTGGTTAATTTAATCAATGAGTTATTTATCTTTAATCAATAATCAATAATTTGCTTGAATCAATAAATTACGCTGGGTCTTCACGGGTACATATCATTGGCGATTTTCCACGCTCTTACACAAATCTGTACTATGTAGATTTTACTATCTTGCTATATGTGTTGGCTGTGGACCGGAAAAATTTCGACAGATTAATTAATATTATTAAATGTATGAAAAACAATTTTTAATGTTATAAATATTTATTAACATATTAAATAATCAACATACAAAATTACTTGTCCAATAAAATCATAAAAGCATAAAAATGCATCTCCCCCCACGCCGACATCCAAGCAGAGCTCTACCGAGGTTCCGAGGATGTGACGTGGAGAGAGAGCTCCAATTAAAACTATTTCTCACCTAAAATTGATCTAGCAATAGATTTAAAATAACTAATATTCAAAATCAAATTTTGATTCAAAATGGTTTTCGTTTGAAAAACGGTTAAATTTAATGTGAAAATGGATCAGTATTTATACCTATTTTCTGTCCCTAACCTCGCATGTTAAATTTGATGTAGTAAAACAAAATTCGACCTTGTTGTTTTCTAGTGAATTCTATTCTTTAATTTTATTATTTTTGATTTATTTTAATAATTTTTGATTTAGAATTTTTATTGAATTATTACTAATTCAAATTTTTTGATTTAAGTTTCATTTTCATGAACTTTTATTAATTTATTAATTTTTGTCGAATTTGTTGGGTTTTCTTGTTATATTTGTGTTGGTATCGTGTGGATCTTGGTGCGTTTTGTTATTATTTTAATTTATTTTAGTGTTTATTATTTTATATTTAATTCTCTTTTTTCTCATATTTGATAGGGTTTAATTGATGTTTCAATAGGTTTATTTAAATTTGCATGTGTGTTACCGATCCATTTAAACATTTTCCAAGGCCGTCTATGTTCTGGCCCAACATTATGTTAAACATACTCAGTATCTCTTTTACCCTTATCTATATTGTAACTACTATGTCTACTATTATTCTCACTAGCGTTATCATTGTTACTATTATATGTATTACCTTTATTAATGGTTACCACTATTAAATTTATTATTATTCTTATTACTATAATTACCATTACATTCATTATTATTACTACTATTATTATTATTATATTATTATTATCCTAATTATTATCATTATTATTATAATTACCATGATCATTGTTATTATTATTGTTATCCTCATTATTATCATTGTTATTATCAAATTTATCGTAAGGATTCATCCTTATTCTTCCGCTTTGTGGAGATATTTTACCTATATAGAATTGTAGCCGTAATCCATCCTTATCTTACAGTTTTCGGTGGAGTATTTTTAAGAATTCGAAAAAATTTTGGCAGCGTTCCACCCTTATTTTACGGTCTTATCCGATATCTTATTAATTATTGAGCCGTATTCTACTTTTACTTTGCTATTTTGATAAGTATTTTAGTTGATTCGGAAAATTTGAGCAGCGTTCCGCCCTGATTTCACCGTTTTATGATAAATGTTTTAACCATTTTCAAATATTTGCGCAGCGTTCAGTCCATATTTTCGTCTCAATTCAACGTAATTTATTTAATTCTTATATATTATTTAAAACATTATTTTCCATAATTTTAGTCGTTCGGATTAATCTTTTTCCGATGGCTATTCATTTTAACTGTTGCAACGATTTCGAAATTTTCCACGCTACCCTTTCCCTCTCTTTGTCCTTAAGATCTATGTATGTTCATGTTGTATTTAATGAGTACCCACTGGACTACTCGGTGTTAGTGATTTTGAGCCGAATGTTGTAATGATTTTAATATGGTTGAAATTATAGGAAAATGAGTGGCGGAGGAGTAGCCAAAAGACCACTCCTCCTCCTCCCAATTTCCCTATGACGGATATTATTGACGTTTAGGCCCTGCGTTATTCACGCCGGAACCTTCATGGGCACAGGCTATTGGCAGATAAACTGCACTTACACAGCCTGAATTGCATGTTGATTTTACTTTCTTGTAGTGCGTGAGTGGCTGTGGGCCGAAAAAATATATTAAAAAAATATTACCATACCAATCGGGTAAAAATCTCGAATGCATATAATTGTTGGAAGTTCATAAATGGGCATCACAGCATCATAATTTATTGTTCATAAATAACATTTTCGATCCGTATTATCATAATAAATAACATTGTCAATTCATGGTTCATAAACATTTCTAGTAGCATCAGGTTATCGATCAATACATTCATAAATCATATATGCGTTTTAATTTAGTTGCAACGCATACTAACCACAGTGAACTTCCTAAAACAGGTCTCAAAGTGAGACTGAAAATCAATATTTCAATTCAGTAGAAAATAATATTGCAAAGTAGAATTGAATTATTTGTGAAAACACATCAGTATATATACCTATAATTTGACCTTAACCTTGCGTGTTAATTTTATTGCAATTAAATAAAATTCGACCTTGAAATTATTTGTGTTATATAAATTAAATTTTTATTAATTTCTTAATTTAAATTGGTAATTTATTTTTAACATTTTTAATTAAATTTATTCAGCCAAAAATATTTTATTTTTATTCATTTAATTCATTAAATTTTACTTTTATATAAATGGCCATTTTACGGTCAAATTTGTGTTCTGGCCCAACAATCTCACGAATCTTTTTAAATTTTCTGTTACTAGCAATTTTTCGAAACTATTTGTGTCCCGTTGTTTATTTGAGACTCCTTTATATGGGAATCTTTCCTCAAACAATTAATCTGATTTACGGCAATTTACATTGAATTCCCGAGGAACTAGTTATACAATTTACTTTTGACTTTTGGCCGCTTCGGCCATTCTCCGGAAGAAGACTACTGTGGGGTTAAAGCTTGTGTAACCTTGACCCCAATACAACCTTTCTTTGCCCCCAAAGTTTACCCGTCGCTAGGCAACGTTGGTAGTGTAACCATTGGTTTTTGAGATCGCCAAAGGTAAGCGCCACATAAGAACTACTCTGCCCCGACCTCAAGATGGGTCCAACGCACTACCGTTGGAAGGTTCACGTGCGCTTTCTTTTCCTGGTCCCTTACTGGTAAAATCAACGTTCTCGTCATTTAAACTCAGACGCTAACTCGTTCTAGATCTTGGTTCATCAATTTCTAAGACTGGCTAATTATTTAATACAAATTATGTAAATTAAAATACAAATTTTGAACGTTTATTAAATAACAAGATAATGTAATTATAAGAGAAGCCTCACTCCTTAGCCTTAGCGGCTCGTCGCTTGGCTCTCTCCGATTTTCCCGGACGATGTTTGAGTGGTCTATTCGCGGGCTTCTGGGCTGTCATCGCGTCTCGGTAGGCCAATTGGGCTGGTGCGAATACCAGGGGTAGGTTACCGCGATACCCTGTTTCCATGCAGATAACGATACCTCCAGACCACGGATTTGGATTTTTTGATTCTGGTTGAGCTGTTTCACCTCAGCTCAACCCTTCTGTGCCGCAGTCATCTTCTGGTAGATCCGCTTCATTCTCCTCGACTCCACCCAGGTAGCCTTGATCTGTTGCACTTCCTTTGTGAGTTGGCGTCGGGGAATTTTTATATAACGATTCACTAGGGTCTTAAATCATAATAAAGAAAAACTTGATAATGAGACTATATATTTTGTTTATTATAACAAATATTGTGGTTCAGTTCACGGCGATATCTGTTACTATTCCGTCTTGGAGTTTCTCGAGCGTAAGGGTGCTCGTGGTGGCCATCGGGTCGTCTTTCTTCCATCCTCATTTCACGGGGAAGAATCCTCGTGGGACCACCACATCGATTGTCGTAGACCTCGCATGTAGCCTACTGTCGTCGAGGTTAAACGAGGTGTTGTACGGGGGAGCATACCCGTTCGTACTGGGAATTCTCCCTCCGCAATATCTTCGTTAACTTTAGCCAGATAACGCTTGACTCTCTACACTTGTGTATTGGTTTGACGCTGATGCTCCCGAAGCGAGCTAGGAGAAATTCAGCTTGTCCCCGGATTTCCCGTGCCGGGTTTATTGCGATGAACGGAAGTTCGATCTCCTGGGAATTCTGTTGCACGTTGAATCTCGATTCCTTCACCTGGGAGACGGTGAATCCCGCGTTCCACATAGCTTGGCGACATCGGTTAGCTGCATGTGCGGGAACGCACCGTGATTCTGGACGCATTGATCCACGAATCATCTATAAAATCTAAATGATCAACCAGTTCGTTATCAACTTTATTTTATTAGTCTTATTAGCTATGGGTTGCCTTAAAGATTGTGGCATATATCGTCAAGTCGATCTCATGGTGTTGTTGGCTTGTTCGTATTAAACTCATCTCATTTTCGCGGACAATATGAACTGTGGTGGCGAAGTAATTTATTCCTAGGTTGGCCGATGTTTGAATGTTTGAGACTATCCTGATTAAATACTCACACGTGGATATTGATGTGGTTAATTGTTTCAAAAGGATAACTAAAGAATATTAGGCGACTAATTGGTTTAGCAAATCCGAATTAATTATTCAAACTAATGAAACTTCGTAAAATCGCATATTGACATTTATAAATGTTAACACAAATTGAATTGAGAAAAGAAATCCATAATTAGTCTGTTTCTAACAAAATATAAAAATAATTAAAATTTTAGTTATTTTATAATTTTAAATTTTTATAACATAATGATTAAGCATTTCTTGAACTTCCTTGGCTAGTCACACTATTTACTATTTACATTTTCTACGGCTAATTGGTTAGAGCTATACATGTCTTGTCCTATCATTTATCTGAAATTGTGTCAAACATTTGAGAAATTTGAGGTGTTCCGACCCCGAGCTGGGCGTAAAAGCATAGGTAATAGTCTCACGGTCGCGACTCCCTGGCGTCATCATATAATTTTAAAATAATTCCTTGGCAAATAAAACATTATATTTATTGAAAACAAGGCATGTTCGTTATCTAGTTGAGAGACTTGCGTTTGGGTTGGGAAAGCTGCATTGTAAGTCGATCTAAGTCTCCGACTTACAGTAAAACGTTTAACAAAAAAAAGAAAATTACCATTTCTGTTTGTAGTTTTTAGTTCCTGGTTTTCTAGGAACCTGGCCGGGGCGTCATGCTTCGAATATCTGGAATTGGAAGACATATTTTGATTAGCGATTACGAGAAAATGACAATGCCTAGTTAATCATTGGAATTTATATGTGCAGGTGTGTTCTTCTGTGTCAGGTCGGAGGCGGTGTGTATGCCAAGTTTGATTGCACAATGTTCCTGTCAGACGTCGTAAGTAGTGTGCGAATTCCCTGTCTCGGGAACGCGTAGGCGTGACTATGCCGACTGATATTAGACTATCAGACAATCCTATTGATTGATTTCCGATAAATGTCAGGTCATTGATGAATTAGGTAAGTCTCCTAGGCGCATTCCATTTGCTATTATTGACTTTTAGGTTCCACATCTTTCCAGATTGTGTGTGCTCTGCTCGTACCTATCATTCGGATTACCTCAATGTGTGATTCGCGTTACGCGTCCTCAGTTGATTCCTTTGGAGCAACTTCAGCAGACTGATGTGATTATTTTACTACTTTGGGATAATTTGTGTAGTATGGTTTTGAAATGCAAGTTATGGAATTCTTTTTGTTTGTTCAGTTATTATCTTTTGTTATTGGATGTTTATAAACCTATTAAATGCAAGTTGTCTCTCTATTTTATGCATTCGTAGATTTAAATTGATACTTACGAGTTTATATTTCTAATCTAACGCTGGTCTAAATCCTCAATAGGTTTTGTATCTAGGGAAAAGGTTTATATATTTAATATTCTCGTCTTACCATTTTGGACACTCTAGTTTAATGAATTTTGGAAATGATCACTGGTGTCGGGTCATTCCTTTAACTTCTCCTGGGAATAAATTTTTAATAAACTGAAACTTCAACTTCCGTCGGAATTTATACGGGAATCTTAGGGTCGCGCTCTGTGGTTCTTTAAATTATTTAATAGTTACAGGATGATAATAATAATAACTTTAGGATATTACCAAAATTGTGGACATTATGAAACTATGATTTTGTGGTTCAAAATAATGAATTTAGAGAACGATATTGAGTTTTAACTATGATTCATTTACGTCACATATTTTTACTATCCATCATCACTACCATTGACATAGAAAAGAATTTTAGCATTAGTTTCCCCGTCACCTTCCATTAATTGACCTTAGGTTGAATTGTGTAAATATTACGAGATTATGAGTGCCCACTGGACTACTCAGTGTTTTGATTTTAAGCCGATTTGTTTTTTTATCATAATTTAGGTCGAGTTTTCAGGAAAAAGGTGATGATGGACTAGCCAAAAGACTATTCCCTCTTCAACCCATTTTCCCTTATGCGGAATAATATTGACGTTTCAGCAACTGCGTTATCACGCCGTAGCCTTCACGGGCACAAACTAATGGTGGAATTATACCGCACTTACACAGTTTGGTTAGGGTATGTTGATTTTGCTATCTTGCGGTGTTGTGTCGTCTGTGGGACGGAAAAATTTCGACATAAATAATTCAGCATTAAAACTTTATTTGAATATAATATGTATATTTGATTCAAAATTGGAATAACATGTTGTTAAATCATGGTTGGCATACGAGATTCTTTAAACCTCATTACAGACCTTTCCCCACGCCGACGCCCGAACAGAGCTCATATGAGGTTGTTTGTTCGCGACGTGGAGAAAGTTTTCGAACATTCTTCCACTCACATTATAAAATCGTAGAAATTGTTCTGATTCAAAACTGGTTCAAGACTGTTTTAAACTGGTTAAAACTGATTAAGACTGGTTAAAATTCTGTGAAAATGAATCGGCATATATACCTATTGTACGACTCTAACCTTGATTGTTAAATTTGATGTGGTAAAACAAAATTTGACCTTGTGATTTTCTTGCATATTCTAATCTTAATTTTATTATTTTCGTGATTTAATTTGACAATTTTGTGTTTTAACTTTTTAATTGAATTGTTTCCAATTCAAATTATTTAATTTTTGTTCCACTTCCGTGAACTTTCGCTTTTTTTGGTAAATTGTCAAATTTCTATGTTATCATGTTATTTCTATGTTTATTTCGTGCGGATCTTGTTGCACTTTGTTATTATTTTAATTTATTTTTATGTTTTTCGATTTTATATTTTTATTGTTTCTATCTCGTATTTTAGCATGGTTAATTGATGTTTTATGGGTCTGATTTTAAATCTGCATGTTGTTTTTGCGTGTTGTTATCGATTCATTTAAACAAAATTGTGTGTTGGCCCAACACTACGAAATAAATCACATTAGGGAATAAATAGTTCCCTTCGTAATTAAATTTATCCAATTCGGAAAAATTTTCCCTAATTTAATTTATTCGCATTCGTCATTTTAATTATTAATTAATTAGTATTTTTAAATAATTATTTCTAGGGGTCCCGAATTAATTTTATATTATTATTTTCGTACTCTTCTCGTCAATTGGCATCGTCATATACTCATTTCCCACGGAAAATATTGATTTTAATTTTTCGATTATTTTTAATTAATTATTTTATTTTCCCAAGTTTTTTTTTATTTTAATAATTTTTGAAAATCACCTTACCCCAACAACACTATGACGAATATGATGACTTATAATAAAGCAAGTAATGATAGTGATCTGACAATAATTATGATATTGTTGACATTGATAACATTGATGATGGTTTGGGTAGGTCCGTTTTATCCCTTTATTTAAATATTTATTTGCAAGTTTGATGTTATGGTTACTCATCTTAACCTAACCTAAAAATGTTATTATTATTATTATTTTTATTATTATTATTATTATTATTAATATTATCATTATTAATTATTGATTATTATTATTCCCTATCGATTATTGACATATATCGTATACTTTTTTGGTTGCTACTCTCTGTTACACTGCGGAATATCACTGGAGATATATAATAATAAATAATATTAATATTAATCTGCTGCTAAAATCAACGATTTACTTGATTTTAGTGATTCAAATTTTTATGGAAGTTATTAGGAAACTATAATGGACGATGGTGCTCACCTTGCCTTAATACTGATCAATGTTAACAATAATTCGTAATAGGAAATACAATTTTGAACAAGAAATGCAAACTGAAGCCTTTTATCGTCACTTGAAAAGAATTATGAACTTTCATATAGTCAAGATATTTTTATTGAAAATGAAAGATTCAGAAACGACAGATATCATCCTTGATGCTGGAGAATGAAAATAACCAATGAAATATTATTTAAAATGTGGGATAATCATCAAAAGGAAGTGCAAAGTCAACAGTCGAAAATGAAATAATTTTGGATGAGAAGTATAGTAATTTGCACGAGACAATAGACAAAAGTTTTAAACAAGCACCAATAGAAGATGCAAAAATTAATAAAATTAAAATAAATTGAATTGAAATAATAATATAAAATGTGACATCACGATTTATTTGAATTATGAAATAGTTAGTAAGTATAAACAAGAATTGAATGTACAAATTTATTAATACAATCAACGTTTTCGTTTCTTTTTTGTTTCTTCTTCTGACCATGACGACGAAGAGGATGATGAAGATGAGGAAGACGAAAAGGATGATGACGAGGAAGTTGATGAAGACGATGACGAATCAGAACTGCTTGATGAAGAATATGACCTTTTTCGCTTGTTAATTTTCGCTTTTCTCTCATCTTCAGCCGGTTTTATTGATTTATTTTTCTTTGACTACTTAAAGAAAGCTTTCATGTCGATAGTGAGTTTTCCCAACTCGATTGCTGTGAAATAGGTAATACCTCTTATTTTGTGTCTTTCAAATCGACGCGGAGGAAAATATTTTGATTATAAACAGTCATTTCTGGATCCTAGAACCGTTCACATAGCGGATTGAGCCCAAGATGTGCAGCATTTTCTGGAACAGATATTTCAAGAAAATCCTCCCAGTCGAACTCGTGTCTTGTGGATTTAGTTTAACTACAACAAAAACTCCCCAAGAAATCATATCAGTCGACAAGAGATGGGGGGAAAATTGAGTGATATTTTTACATTTCGACAAGTCCAATCGATGAATTCCTGCGTAATTCTCACAGAACAATTTCTCGAATTCTTCGACATATTTCCTGTTGACCAGCACATTTTTTGGCCGAGATTTCCGAATTTGTCTTCGTAGATTCGCAATTGTGCGCAACAATCGAGAATCATGCTCGCCATCTCGTACAATTGATCTGGTTTCAACTGCAATTGCAACAGAGAATGAGCAGCGTCCATGTATGTCAAGCTTGCTTGGAATTTCAAATATATTGTAAGTGCGGTGTAAGTCCGCCAATAGTTCGTGCCCGTGAAGGTTCCGGCGTGGGTAACGCAGAAGCCCTAACGTCAAATCATTGAACTAAATAGTGAAAGAGAGTAGCTTGAGAGTGGGTCTTTTGGCTCAGCTTTCTTGCACTTAATTTCGATAAAATCGACAAAAAATCTTTAACAACAATCGGCTCAAAATCACTTACATCGAGTAGTCCAGTGGGCACTCACTAAATATAACATGAACACACATAGATCTTAAGGACAAAGAGAGGGAAAGGGTAGCGTGGAAAATTTCGAAATCGTTGCAACAGTTAAAATGAATAGCCATCGGAAAAAGATTAATCCGAACGACTAAAATTATGGAAAATAATGTTTTAAATAATATTTAAGAATTAAATAAATTACGTTGAATTGAGACGAAAATATGGACTGAACGCTGCGCAAATTTTCGGAAATAATTAAAGCATTTATCAAAAACTGAAAAATAAGGGCGGAACGCTGCTCAAAATTTTCGAATTAATTAAAATACTTATTGAAAATAGTAAAGTAAAAGTGGAATGTTGTTCAATTGCTAGTATAATATTCTTATAAACTGTAGGATAAAGGCGGAACAGTAGGTAGATGTGTCCCATCTGGCCCACCTTTTGGTATCCCCCTGACAAAAACAAAACAAACTAAAATATAATGTAATCACAAAAAATTACAAAACAATGAATAAGAACAAGAACGTATATAGGTATACATTTATTAATTCAATGAACAGTTGGTTGAGCTGTTACATGATCGGTTTGATAGGCTGTTGGATGTGCTGTTGGACGTGCTGTTGGACGTGCTGTCGGATAATCATGTGGAAAATTATTATCTTTATTCATTGTCAGTCTCAATCATATAATGACCGTATGCCAGACTTACATTCTTTTCTACCCAAACCCTTTTATCCTCTTTGTTTGTCAGTGCAACCTTTGAAGTTTTAAAACTATAAAGTTGATGATTGTTTGTACCAATACGAAATTGAGGGACAGAAAAGGTGGAGTTTTTCTCATAACACTCTTTATAAGATTTATGAGTTAGATCGGTATCCTTTAATGTGACTCCCTTAGCTTTTAGACAAGAAGATTTACCTAACAAACTATAACATTTGGGTCGAAGGAAAACCCATTAGTCATAACCTTCTCCCTTACTTTCGTCCTTAAATTTTCCAATGACCGAATCAAGTTTTTTAGAATAAAGTGGATGAGTAGAAGGGTAATTAGATGTATCCAAAAGATTATCCTTCACCATTTCAGACAAAAGAACATCTAGTTTACAATTTTTAATCTCCAAGAAGAAAGAGTCTGTATCTCCAGCAACTATATTAATATCACAATTAAATTGTTGTCGATATTTTTCCAAGTCCTTATACTGAAGCTCATACATTCGAAGTTTCGACAAGTCAAGCACTGATTGTCCTATATTACTTGGTCGATCTAAACATACTGAGTCAGGATTTAACAAAGCAGCAATTAGATCATCAACAATTTTGATACTTCTTTGAAAGGTTGGTTTAGAAGCATATGTAATCATCTTCTTTTCTGTATTACATAATCTTAAATTCATTCTTTTTTCAGGTTTTCGACAGTTTTACCATACAAACTGTTATTTAACAACTTATAATAATTTTTATCTAGTGTGTTTGTACTTTTTGCTCTTAACTCTGTATTGGTATCAATGTAATTTTTAAAATTAGGAGACTGTTTGAATCTTACTCCGCGATTAACATGTGTCACTTTAACACCAAGAGACAAGTATAATTTTAATAATCGCCAATGAATTACATAATTATTTTTTCGGTAATGAGTCAATAACAATTTTTCAACCTTAGATCCCTCAGGTTTCATTTTCTCAGCAGCAATAGGAAAGTCGTCTAACTTATCGTGAAGTACAGAAGGAATTTCAAGATCTACTTCAAGAGTATACCCATATGACAAAGATTCAAGATTCAAAGTCAAACAATCAGATAATATTGAATCAAAACCATCAAGTATCCAACTGAATTCACCACAAGGTAAAGGTTGACTTAAAGCCCAACCATATAAATCATTAATATCTATATAAAGCAACTCAGTGGTTTCATCAGTTTTTACAAAGTGTTTATTAACAAAAGTAAGACCTCCACGAATACCACCCTCATAGAAATTATAAATTTCCATGTCTTGCAATAGTTCAATGTGTTTATCTAAAGTTATTAACGCAGAACTCCAAGACATTCCAGGAATACCAAAATAATTTAAAGGCTCTAAACTATTATGAGCTATAGATTTCGCCCGAAATTGTTGGAAAAAGTCAGCTAAAAGAAAGCAATCGAGTTCAAGTATATCATCATATAGTCAAGTAAATTTACACATTTAGTTTCAGTCCAAATTAATTGAGCTTTCTTATATTCAACTTCACTCACTCCTTCCCAGATTGGAGGCAGTTCATAAGTATTTTCAAGGACCTCTAAACTAGTGGCAAAGTTGTACGGAAAAATACCTTTTCATTAACAATGGTACCAGTAAAAACAGAGTTTGTTAATGGTAAACTAGTCAAAGTTTTCACAGCCCTAGCTAATGAGTCATTAACAAACTGGTAAGAGTCGATAAAACGTATTCTAAGCTTACCAACATATACCATAAGTGATAAGAACTTTTCACTACTAATTGGAATACATGATAAGTTCCAATTTGGAAATTGATTTATTCCATACTTAAGGATATGATGTAAGTCATACCCACGTAAATTATGAAACACTACAGGTAATAATTCTTTGATGCTCCTATTAACATTACAACTTTTACATGCTGGACCAATATATTTTCCTGTAAAATGGTCATGGTCTCTAACCTTATCTACTATATTCTTATTGCACAAATAACAATATTCACAATTATCAAATGAATATTCTTCATCAAAAGTAAGTGGTAACATTAGCTTTTTCCCATTTTCTTTATAATATGGTAGCACAATGTTTGTTCCTATATCTGAAACCTTCTTCAAAAATTCATAAACACAGTTTTGACCAATGAAATGATGGTAACTTGTCATACCAGTGAAGTTGTTGATTAATAAGAGTCCAGCAGAAATTGGCAAATGTTTTTGAAAATAATGTCATCTTTTGGTAGAATAGATTCAAAATCTGCATAGATAACGAAAGGGGGTGTTATAGTTTTTGACCAGTTTTTGAACTCCAAATATTTATCTTTATCTTTTGGTAATGTATATAGCGTAGTACCCAACTGATTTTTCTTACATAACTCTTGGTGTTTTTCAAAGGATTTTGGCTTACGAAATCCATTTAAACAATTTTCACACCATTTGCAACGAATTCGAACATTACAATCAATGATTTTATGACAATTCATCAAGGATTGTAAATTAGTTACTGCTGTATAATGATATTCTTCACCCTCCTTTATCAATAATAAATAAATTGGATCCACTCCAGTTACTTTTGTTCTTTGAATTATATTTAAATATGGATGCTTCATTATAAGTTCTTCTCCATCCTCAAAATTTTCGTTATTATAAATCATTACATTAATTGCTAAACATGGATTTTTCTTTTCAAAAGTTGAAATATCACACAGTTTCATTGGCATATCGTTAGGATCGTATACCAAGTCATTCATATACGGTAAATATTTTCTTGGTCTATCTCTATGTTTCTTGATTTTATCAGATTTCAATACAGTCAAAACAATATATATGAAACATAAATTATCGGTATTTTGTACGTTAACTATTGCCTTTTTACCTATTATAGCTTTAGGTGTTGAAATATAACTATGTCCTGATAACCTAGATATATTCGAAACTTTGGTTACCTTGAAATTTACTTCTAGTATTCGGTTTATTTTCCAACTACTTCCTAATTCTGTTCGTTCAACAATCTTTTCAATTATTTTATTTATACCCTCATCAAGGAAAGTTGTAGTCACTGAAGCAGCGCAATTTGATATACTAACTACTTTGAGTTCCCCATCTTTTTCAAATTCTACTTGGACTCCAAATTCAAC
Source organism: Schmidtea mediterranea (assembly GCA_022537955.1). Classification (NCBI taxonomy): domain Eukaryota; kingdom Metazoa; phylum Platyhelminthes; order Tricladida; family Dugesiidae; genus Schmidtea; species Schmidtea mediterranea. The sequence goes on along the minus strand of CM039679.1, from coordinate 69,032,178 downwards.
TTTTGAATGTTTCATTTCATTTAATGTAATTTTTAATTTTTTCAAAAGAGAAGATGGAAGAACTATTTCCTTAACATAATATCTTCCGATGTTCACTTTTATAATTCGATGTGAGCGTAGTAAATCATATTCAATTTCTGGTTCAACAATAATGTCACTTAACCCTAATCCAATTTGTAAATCATCTTTAATAAATATTTTTTCAAGTATTTCAGATTTTATGGTGCTTTTTCGTTTCAAACTGTGTTTAAACAATGATTTTTTCTCCGTATAAAATTGAGTCAAGTGATTTTTATGGTCATTATAAAATTTAAGGTATGGGTCAGAGGTTTGGGCCTGGCATACAGGACATATATAATAATTATTCACTTGATAATATCGATTCATTTTATTGTGGCAGTTGTTATCATGGCTTGTAGATTGACAATACTTCGGATAAAGATTACCTGAGACATGAAAAAAGTTAAATAATTCTGATTGTAATAACAAAAAACTCACATTTAACATTTACAGTAGAGATATTTTCAAGTTCGGCATAATTTGTTTCGTAAAATATTCTATCATCTATGTTTTCAATGTGAACATTTAAATCATCTAAATTAAAAATAATTAATAATTTAAATAAAAGTAAAAAATTACCATTTTTATATTCATTTCTTTCATTACTCGATCTTGAATCTTGAATATTAAAAGTATCTAACAGTTAATAATTTAAAAATCATTAAATATTATCAAAAGATTACTTGTATCATATTTATCAATATGCAAAGTGTCTTGAAGGGTTGTCCTCTTTGACAATACTAAAAAAACAAAATTAATAGTTAGTTATATTATACATACACGTACTTTTGGCAACAATACAACTTTTCAATTCTCCGAATTGTCTGAGGTGATGCCCGTGTTGTTGTAAAAACATTGACCATCTACCAGATGTTATTGTGAGACATTCTGGAGACACATAACCTGGGAAACCAGCATCATTTATCTTGAAATATGATGATGTAACAAGTTCACTGTAGTGAACATCTTCGTGACTGATAGCTACGCAAAATTTGTATCTATAGCAATAATTCACCAAAAAACAAATAGTTAATTAAATATACATAAAAAGTAAACTTACTGATGATAATATTTTAATAATAATTTAATTAATAATTGATTGTTTATACCTCAAAATCATTCGTTTATACTAATTAAAATCGATTGTTTATACTAAAAAATTACATCCAAATTGAAATTTTTAATAAATTTAAATTGAATAAATTATAAATATGATGTTTGAAAATGATATTTAATAACATAGGTTGCTATAGTTTCATGAAATCATTAATATCAAGAAAATTACAAAATGAAAAATACTTATTGATTTATATCACATCGATTAATTTTTCAAAATAAAATAATATATATTTATGCAATAAATTATTAGTTAATTCCTCACAGAGAAATAAAATATAACTAATAGGTTTGAAAAACAAATTTTTAAAATCAAATTTAATAACACAGGTTGCTATAGTTACATGTAAAAGATTATTATCAAGATAAATCAATGATATATGATGGTCACATCGGGAAATTAACTTTTTAATAAATTATTTTGAGTAAAGTACAAAATGAAAATACTTATTGATTTATTTCTCATCGATTAATTTTTCAAAAATACATACTTATGCAATAAGTTATTTGTTAATTCCCTACAAAGAAATTAATTGAATAACATGTAACTAAGATATTTGAAAACTAAATTTTTAAAATCAAATTTAATAACATAGGTTGCTATAGTTACGTGGAAAAGATTCATATCAAGTTAAATAAATAAAATATGATAGTCACATCATAAAAGTTATTATTATTTTTCTTTTTTAATAAATTAGTTTGAGTAAGTTACAAAATGAAAAATATAATTATTGTCTATTAATTTTGTGTAAAGAATTTATAATTTATATTTAATTAAGTATTATATTAATAATTTGTGTCACCACTAAAAATTAATTGATAAAATAAATTGAAATTTTCTTTGAAAAATAATATTAATTAAAAATTGTGTTACAAAGAAGCTAAAAGTAAAATAAACAATTATCATTTTGAAGTTTAATTACTATATTATTATAAAAAGAATTAATAATTAAATCCTGTCAAATAAATATATTTGTTATTTCAATTTATAATGAAAATAATTTTGAATAATTACCTTATGTAAAAATAACCTTATTATTCACAGAATAAAATTTGAAAGTACAAGTACTAATGTAAATATATTACTTACGTAATTGCTTATGAAATTTTTTTTTTAATTTCTTCATTGACAATAAAATAAGATGAATTCAACTGAATGAATTAAATAAATCACTTATGTACAATTACGAGAATTCAAATTTTTAGTCATATACAATAATTATTTTAATTGTAAATTTTAGGTAATTTTATTAAGAATCTTAACAGAATTATTTAAGTTAAACACTGGTTCATTGTGTAGAATTATGTTTATATGAAAATGTCTGTTTAATTTTAATCTGATACATTTTTTTTCACGATGTCAATCAAATATTTTTTTAAATTTTGCCCTATAATTCATGTATTTCTTCACTTAATGGCTTCAATAAATAATAATAATAATTTACGACTTAAGTAAATCAGATTTATATCTATTACCTCATTTTTAATACTTAAAACTCTGATAAAAAAAAATCTTAAATTTAGAAGTCATTGATTTAATTTCATTTTCAAAAGTTATTATTTAATTGTCAAGGCTTAAAAATCTACTTTAAAATAAAGTTTCCAGTGTTCAACGTCTGTCAAATTTTAATAAATCTGTTCTAAAAATAAATTATACGAAGAGCTAATTTTAATTTTAAAAATAAATCGTTATTTACAAATTATCAAAAATGTCAGCTTAAAGCATTTAATTTATAGTTCACAGTAGATAGATATGTCACCGCTAGACCATGTCACCGCTGGACCACATACCCCTCACCCACCCCCTGGAAAAAATTTTTTTTTCTAAGTCCAAAAGTACAAATTTTTTAAAAGTACAAAATTTTTAAACAAAGACAATGACTCATTCAAGGTCATTGAAACAAAGACCATGACTCATTCAAGGTCATTGGATGACTCATCATGTTTTTCAAGGAAATTTTAACAAAGACCATGACTCATTCAAGGTCATTGGATGACTCATCATATTTTTTTAAGGTCATTTAAACAAAGACCATGACTCATTCAAAAAAAATTTTAGTATTGTCTAAGAGCTTTATTCAAAGCCCATTCCACATACTTCCGATATCGGGTGGCGCAGCAATGAGATCCATCACCACAAGGGTATTCGGGTTCCATATCTTTTGACAAATTGTTTTGTTCGATATCCCATAGGAACTCATCGATTACAGTAAATATCCATATTGATGTATGATTGAATATGAAGTCTGGAATTATTGATGCCGGCTTATCCATGATTCCATGTATTTCTGGATAATAGAATTCCAGACGTTCTTTAATAACTTTAAAATAATCATCTTAAAAGCAAGTAATAATAATAATAGTAATAATAAATTACCATAATGTTTAATTTCATTCATAGCTTGAACTGCGCTCGGTACAACCATTTTAATGATAAAAATTGAAATAACAATTACTTTTATACTAATTTAGACACACACACACACACACAAATCCTTAGCTATAAACAATAAATATTAATTTATAATGTTTTGAAAATGATTAAAGAAATTTTAATAATATTATTAGTTTTTAATATGGCCAACTCAATTGTTGTAACCGTTCAAGGTAAAAATTCAACAAGATGTGTATGTCCTGATACAGCTGTATTGATGGATATTTTGTATATGATAGATAGGCCTAGATATTTGAAAACTCCAGTCAAAAGATTATCTGAAAGAATGAGTAATTTAGAATTCCGATTTGAACATACATATGAGACTTTAAAAAGAGCTAAAAACGAATTATATGATGATATTATATATCTAAATAAGACCATTGGTATTATAAAAAATGAATTAAGAAAATCAATATTAGAATTGAAAGAAAATCGTAAACTTAATGAAAAAATGATGAATCAAGTTCAATATAGTATAAAATTTTATTCTAATAAAACAACTGATCAGTTCAATCGTATAATGAAATTACAACAACCAGTTAACAGTGGTGGCAACAACTTGAAAGAAGTCAACAGTGCCAACAAATCATCATTGCCATTTCCATTATATATTTTTACATATTTTCTTAGTATTGCATGATTCTGATTGGTCGAATATAGTATAAATACGCTTACACTTTCAAATATTTTCATAAAATGCCAGAAACTAATTTTTTATAACTTTGTTGAATGAGCTGGTCTCTAATAATAGAGAAGAAGATGATATCATTAAAAAAATAAAATTCATGGTAAACCGTGCCGAGAAATCGTTGAAGACATCCCATTTGATTATGAAAAAAATCTCAATTTGCCAACATTGGCGAGAAAGAAGGCATTCCAATCATTATTTAGTTACATGTTCAATGAAAATAATAAATGGATGCGAATAATAGTAGGATTAATGTATATGAAACACATGATATTAAAATCTGGATCCGGCTATGAAAATTATTTCCAATGGTCTATAGAGGTATATTACTTTATATTGTTATTAATTTATCATTATTTAGGTAATAGAAACAAAAATTGATCCGTGGGTAGAAACAAACGGTGGATGGACAGCGATTATTCAAGTTGCCGCAGAAGCTCTGATATTTATATCGAAAATTGCAAATTTTTATTAAAACTATTTACTGGAGCATCTGTTTTATATTTATGTAATAAAGTTTATAGTAGATTTTAATAAATATTTCTTTGTTATTATTATTATTAATAAAAAACTACATTTTTAAAGATTTATTGATTATTACATGTACATTGTTCATCTCCACAATATTCAATCATAATATTTTCTATAACATGGTCAATACAATTCTTAAATTCGGTAGGCTCATCTTTAATAATTTCGGTAGTATCTTCAGTATCATTAATATTTTCTTCAGTATCTTCAGTATCATCAATAATTTCTTCAGTATCATCAATAATTTCTTCAGAATCATTAATAATTTCAGTATTAATTTCTCCATCATTAACAATTTCAGTATCATCACTCTGACATCCAGAATCACAACTCGAATCTTCTTTACTCAATGCTTCAACTAGAGTCAACATATCTCTAATTTTTACACCGGTTATTTCTTTGAGTTTATCAAACAAAAAGTTTATTAAATATTCTAAACGAAATAAGTTAATTATTTTATATTTTTATATTTTACCTTTTTCAGACATCATTTTAAAACTATTTTAAAACTACTTATAATTTTGTTTATAGAATAACAAAGAACATTAATACATTTATTAAACACTAAACATTAAAATAACTGTGAAAGTCTAGCAGTAACAATTTTCCAGATTGGAGAAAGCACATCATTTTGATCAGCTTTATACCCTTGGATTGCTATTGTTATATACCAGTTTTCCTGTTCTTTGAAACCAATTTCTGTAAATGCATCATAATATCTGGTATATTGACTCGTGAAGAAAGCATTTTCATAGCATTTTAAATTGGAATTGATCTTTTTGAACGTATTATCAATATCCTTGATATCTAACATTGAGAGAGTCCCAGCAAGAGATTGAAATTGAGTTTTATTGAGTTTGACTGGATTTGCCAATTGCATATTGATAGGCTCCTTTAAAAAATACATTTTATAGTTGTGGAACATCTGAACTGTTTGGACGCTTATTTTCTTGGTCATGTTTGATTTATGATCTTTATAAGGTGGTGACGCGCTTTTATACCCTTGACAGATACTGATTAACCAATCAGAATCATGCATGATCACAAAGACAATGCATGATAAGTGCATGATAAGTGCAAGACAAGTGCGTGACTGGAAAACTGTATGTGAATTAACTCGTGGATTTTGTATATGATTTTACGCACATCACATATATAAAATGCATTATTAATATCACGTGTTTATTATAATTAGTACTATTATTATTGTTAACACCACCAAAATAAAATACAAAACATTTATTATTATTATTACTATTATTATTATTATTGTTAATAATAAAATTATTATTATTATTACCACCATCAAAATAAAAATACCAAAATAAAATACAAAAACACTTATTATTATTACCAACACTAAAACTAGCAAAACAAAACAAACAAAATTAAAATCCAAAACATTTATTTTCGAAAAAGTTGATATTTAGATGAATTCCTAACGGATTTCGCCAGGCACTATTCCACATAGCACTGGTATCGAAAATCGCAGCAGCTACAACTCAGAATACAAGGGTATTCGGGTTCCATCTCCTTCGGTCTTCAGTCAAGCTTTATATCCCATAGAGCTTGATCTATTATGTTAAAAATCCATATGTTGGTGGTTCCATAGACCAAATCTGGAATTTTTCAGATGAGTAGCAATCAGATTATCATCAATTATGATAGATTTTCTGAAAGTCGGTTTTGAGGCATATACAATCATCTTTTCATCAGAATTGCATAGCCTCAAATTCATCCGTTTTTTAAGGTTTTCGACTGACTTTCCGTACAAACTATTATTATAAAGTTTAAACAAGTCCCTATATAGCTCGCTAGTACTTTGAGCTCTTAATTTTGTGTTTTTGTCTATGTATGCATGAAATATAGGTGCTTGCTTGAATTTAATTGCGCGATGAACTTTAACAACCTTCACACCGAGAGAAAGATAAAGCCTGAGAAGTCGCCAATGAAGAACATGGTTCTTTTTTGTCCAATGCGTGAGCATCAACTTCTCTACTTTAGAACTCGGTGGACACATCTTTTCCGGCCCAATCGGAAAATCATTCAAAAAATCATGTAAATTATCTGGAATCTCGATATCAACTTCCATAGTATATTCATATGGAAGGATTTCGATATCCACAACATTCGCACATTCACTCAAAACATTATCCAAACCATCATACACCCAAACAAAATCAGCATACGGAAGATATTGGCTAAGTGCCCAACCATACAAATTATTTATATCTATATACAAGAGTTCTGTATCCTCAGAACTTGCGACATAATGTTTGTTAACAAATGTTAACCCACCCCGTATTCCTCCCTCATAGAAATTAAACATTTCCATGTCCTGCAAAAGTTCTATGGGTTCCTGTAATGTCATGAGAGCTGACGCCCATGACATACCAGGAATTCCATAAAAATTAAGAGGTTCTAGAGTATTATAAGCAATTGCTTTTGCGCGAAATTGCTGAAAATAATCCGCAAGAAGGAATATGTCTAATTTTAAATAGGTTAACATGTAATCTAGCATTGTCTCGCAATTTTGCTGTGTCCAAATTTGGTGGGCTGTAGCGTATTCATCAGCAGATACAGAACCCCAAATAGGAGGCAATTCAGTGGTCGATTCAAGAACCTCAAGAGATTTCGCAAAGTCATAAGGGAAAATAGCCTTGGCTCTAACAATTGCACCATCAAAAACAGAATCAGTTAAAGGCAAATCAGTAAGTGTCTTAACCACTTTTGCTAAAGATGAATTAACAAATTGCATGCTGTCTATAAAACGAACAGGCAATTTATTAATGTATGCGATGAGGGAGATAAATTTTTCGGTAGTGGTCGGAATAATATTTAATTCCCAAGAAGAAAAATTATTTAGACCATACTTTAAAATATGATGGAGATCATATCCCCTCAAATTATAAAAAACCACAGGTAACTGTTTCTGGTAACATTACACTTCATACAAGCAGCCCCTAAATACTTACCTGAGAAATGACAATGATCCTTAACTTTATCCCTAATAAACTTTTTACACAAATAACATGTGCGACAATCCTTGAACTCTCGTTCCTCCTTAAATGTTAACGGTCCTATAGGTTTTTGACAATGAACCTCATAATATGGCAAGACAATCGAAAGAGCGATTTCATCAATCTTTTTTAAAAACGCCAAAACGCAATCATCGCCAATAAAATTATAATATTGTTTTGTGTTTGTGTAGTTGTTAATTAATAATAGACCTGCTGCTATCGGCATATGTATTTGATGATGCCTTATATCCAGTGGTAAAATTGACTCAAAATCCGCATAAATTACGAATGGCGGGGTAATAGATTTTGCGAAATTTGTAAATTTTAAATATTTATTTTTAGGCAAAGTATAAAGGGTAGTGCCTGTTTGATTTTTACTGCACAAGGCAACGTCGGCATCAAATGCAGGTTTTAATCTAAAGCCGTTAAGACAATGGGGGCACCAATGAACAGAGATTTGCATATTGCAAGATGTAGTCGCATGGCAGTTCATTAATTTATTTAAATCAAAAACAGCTGTATAGTGATAATTATCACCGTCCTCCAAAAGAAGTAAATAAATAGGTGTACCGTCAGTAACCTTGGACCGGTGAATTATATCTAAATGCGGATGATGGGGGATGTAGTTTATATCATCTAGAGTTTTAGACGGTTTTTCGTTAAAAGTCAAAACATTTATAGCCAGGTTTAAGTCCTTGTTCTTTCTTTCGAACTTGGGAATATTACAGAGTCTCATAGGACAATCGTCAATGGGGTCAAAATTTAATTCGTCCAAATAATTCTCATAAGAAGAAACTCTGTTTCTATGGGAGCGAACTACACTACGTTTTAAAAGGGCTAATTTACTATATATAAAACAATGATGGTCATTGTTTTGAACATTAACTATAGCTTTTTTGCCAGATAAAGATCTCGGTGTTGGGATATAACTATGGCCAGCTAGTCTATTTATAGGGAAATAGTTTGTTAATATAAAATCAATTTCTTTGATTTTAACAACCCGCCATCCGCTCCCTAAATATGTGAATCTTTCTATTTTATTATTTAATTTAGTAATACCATCAAGCAGAAAATTATCCGAGAAAAGTTCTGCCTTATTACTGAAAAAGTTGTCTTTTATTTCACCATCTTTTTCGAATTGTATAAGAATGGCGAATTGTATTTTAACCGACCCCATTTGGTTAATTTCATATTTTAATCTATTAACTATTTTATTTGTTAATGAGATTTGTATTAGATTCTCATGTTCTACATCAAATCTAATACTTTTATGACTCCCATTTAAATCTGACCTTATTTCAGGTTCATTATCGATATTAATCGAACCCCCTATTTGATTATTATCATCGCTAATGATGATTTCTTCATCATCACTAATGATAATTTCTTCATCATCGCTAATAATGATTTCAACCCTTTTAAGTTTAGAGGGAACACACTGAATATTTGCAGCAGGTCGTTTATTATGTTTCGACGTATTATTATTGTTATTACGTCTCGACATATTATTATTATTATTATTATTATTGTCATTATTGTCATTATTGTCATTATTGTTATTATTTTTTCTTTTATTGTTATTATTTTTACGTTTAAGGATTTTTCGTAAAAGCGCCTTTTTATTTAATGTGAATTGATTTAAGTGGGTAGAGTGCCCTTTATAAAAAGCTAAATATTTTATATCCTGGGCAGTCTCGCATTTAGGGCATATAAAAAGCTTGATGCCATAGAATTTTTAACCATAGTATCGCTTCATTTCAGCTTGACATTCTAAAGAATGACACGCTGAAGCGATGCAATACTTTGGATATAATTTGCCTGTTAAAAATAATAAATTTAAATATATGTTTTCATCAATAAATTTCAATAATAAATATAAGTTTTCCATAAATTTTTATCAATAAATATATGTTTTCAATAAATTTTTATCAATAAATATAAGTTTTCAATAAATTTCGTCAATAAAACTTTCATCAATAAAACTTTCATCAATAAATTTCGTTAATAAATATATGTTTTCAATAAAACTTTCATCAATAAAAATTTCATCAATAAATTTCGTTAATAAATATATGTTTTCAATAAAATTTTCGTCAATAAATATATGTTTTCAATAAAACTTTCATCAATAAATATAAGTTTTCAATAAAATTTTCGTCAATAAATATAAGTTTTCAATAAAATTTTCGTCAATAAAATTTTCGTCAATAAATATATGTTTTCAATAAATTTTCGTCAATAAATATAAGTTTTCAATAAAACTTTCATCAATAAATATATGTTTTCAATAAATTTTCGTCAATAAATATAAGTTTTCAATAAAATTTTTCAATAAATATAAGTTTTTATCAATTATTAATATTTCTTTTTATTTAATCCAAATGGATTAAATAATAATAAATGTTAATAATAATAACATTTTATTAAAAATAAATAAAAATAAATAAAAAACTAACATTTATCCGTATTATCTGTATCATCATCATCATCTGTAGAACTGTTGTCTTCCCCAGAAACGGGAGCATAATTGTGGGCATCCATATCTTCCCCAGGAACGGGGGCATAATTGTTGTCTTCCCCAGAAACGGGGGCATAATTGTTATGTTGAACAAAATTGAGGGCATCTTCAGGAACGGTGTCATTATTGTCCAAATCCACTAAAATAATAATAAAAATAAAATAAAATAAAAAATTTACCATGATTGATATCGTCTTCGCTATCACTGATGATTATGAATTCCTTATGTGTAATTACTTCTAAAACAATAATAATAATAAATTAATAACAATATAAAGTAATTTACCGCTATCCTCGATTAAAATAACTTCTGGAATATCTTTTTCGGTTACATCGAACCAATTAAATGTACCTTAATCAATAATAATAAAAGTAATAATAAAATAAAAAATTTACCATTTCCCTCTGCCAATAATTGTCGTAGAATGCTGGTATTCTCCATTTGATAAATTTTTGAATTTGAGAAATTTTTGAATTAATTGTGACAACTTTGGAAATTGTCAATGTTTATAAAGAGAAACAAGTTTTCAGGATTTAGCCAATCACATTTAAGCAATACACACATATAGGTGAGAGATTTTTATGCATGCAGCTTATAGTGTGTAGGTATGTTTTCTTTGTAAAACACATGCAGTCTACACTGTGACTGCATGCGTTCTTTGTAAATCACATACATACTTTTGTTTGTATGTGTTTTCTTTGTAATTCACATACAGTTTTGTGTGTGTATACATGCAGTTATCATGTGATGATAAATTAACATGCACTGTCTTTGTGATCACGCACTTAACATGCACGGTCTTTGTGACCATTAATTAATTAATAATAATAATAATAATAATAAAACATAACAATAAAACATTTATTATACATCAAATCGCTTGGATAATAACCAAGCTAAACAATGTTGACCACATGTTAATGTCCATGGTTTTTGATACATAGTTTTATTATATACAATAGGTTTACCCATTGTTTGAAGTTTTGAAACCATTAAAGCCGGATAATAGAAACCCATAGGATCAAATACAAATATCTTGCTAGGTTTCATATATATTGCCAACCAATGTTCTCCACCGAGATGAGATGATTGAGTATTGACAATTATGGCTTGATTATTAAGTAAATATGGAATTTTATCAAGAGGAAATACCCCTAAAAATTCATGTCCTAGTATTTGTTTTCCAATTCGATAGACCTGAACAGAACTACATCAATAATATTAATAATACATGAAAAACTTACTCCATGACAAATTATCATAAATTATCTATACATTTATACCACTCAAACCAACAATGTTCGTTCAAACCAACAATGTTCGTTCAAACCAACAATGTTTGAACTCTGTTCAAACCAACACAGTTCTGTTTGCAGTTATTTGAACCTCATTTTCAAATACTCCATATATTACAACATGTACCGGTTCAGTTGTAGCTTTAGCAAACTTTATATCTAATCGTAAATTTCCATTTTGAGGTAATTGACTCTGATTTAAATCAAAATCGGGTGCCAAAACAAATGTAAAGAATGGATATTTGCTTTTAAAATCTTCAAGAGTTATTCCAAAATTAAGGTTTTTATCCAAATAACCCATATTTCTCACTATACTCTGCATATATGTAGCACAATAATTATCATTATCGAAATCTTGAGTATATGTTTCTCTATAATCACTATTTTTCGATAAAGTTAACGATGTTACTCCAAAATTTTTGAAAATTGAGCACGATGTTAAGTATGATCCATTATATTGAGATTCACTTTGAAATGTTACCAATATAAAGTTGGGCATTCTTCTATCTCCAAATATTTGTTCCTTATAGAAAGAAGCTGAACCTTTAGCAATAGCAAATTGAACAATTTCCTTTGTTTTCAATGGATATATTGCATGCTTAGAATTAAGCCCCAGTTGATGACCAGCTAATACAGAGGGCTCAACACGAACTCTTCTCACCAATAATTTGGCATCAACTAATTGAAGAATTGGTGCTGTGGTAGCACTTGTTAGTGATAATGCCGAATCAGATCTTTTCAATCTAATGTGCACATTAACACCTGGGAGTAAATATTTCGGTTGATCCATAAAATCGAGTTGTAATGATGAGCACATGGTAAATAATTTCGAGCTTTTAATCCACTTTTTTCTATCGTCATCACTACCATAACCCATAGGAGTTAAACATGTATTTTTAGTATCGCTATTGTAATTTATAATAGTTTCTATTAGAGCTTTGTGAATATATGTACTGTTACCACCCTCAATTTTGATATTATTAAATCCGAGAACTGCATCTTTAAAAAGTGTATGAAACAAGAAATTGTTTGGTATAACATCACTAGGTTCACCCAACGGTTTTCTATCTTTATCTACAACTTTGATCTGAACAGTTAGCAATGTATCGTTCAAATCTAGATATTCAGTTTGGGAACCGTTAATATAAAATGCAATATCAGTTCTACTATCCATAATAGAATTCATCGGGGAATACATCTTCAAAGGCCCCCATTTCAATTACCGCCTGGGGATATGGTCTATCAAATAAGCACAATTCAGATTTACCACAAATCATTTTTGAAATATAGTTCCATGGCCTTTCATTCGTTTGTTTATATGTTTATGATGTCTTTTACGCTTTTGAACTGGTGCTTCGGGTTTTTCAAACATACCCGGTAAAACTTTCCCTAACTCTGATAATGCATTTGATTTCAGAGATGGTAATATTTTCTGCTCATTCATTATCACATCTTTAGCAGTTTTCATACCAAAACGACCAAGGCGTTTAAGAATAGGAAGTGCAAATCTACCAATTGTTCTCAACCATCCTGATCCATACTGTTTACCAAAAAAATATGGTAATTCACCACCACTTTGGCTACCACTATACATACTAATAATATCGTTATTGGCCATCTAATTTACGAAAATGTAATGTCAAATGAGTTTTTGTGTCTTTACTAAATTCAATAAATTTACCACTATCATCACGAATATTTATTTCTATATTGTTTATACATGATGTTGATACCGGTAAGTATATGGGATTATCGATATTTATGTTGAAAACTTCATCCTGGTCATGTTTATCAACCCAAACAGATTTCAATAGAGGAACCAAAGAATCACCAACAATTATAGGATCGATGATGTTAGTATATATGAACATTTGCCTATGAAGTTTTATTATTTTTGGTTTGCGTACACCAAAAGCACTTGCCCTATATGTTTGCTTATCTAATCCCAATGTATTAGCCAAATTTTTATCAAATGTAACTTCACAAATATTATTATTCAGACTGAATTTGCATATTCCATCTTTAAGAAATTCAATAGTTTTAAATATATGTAAACAATTGAATGAAATATATTTATGTAATTCTTCAAGTGTTTCAATATATAAATCATTAGTAAACGTAAATGTATCTTCAACCTCATTAATATATGATACAGATATTTTGATGTTTTCGATCGTTACACTTTTCTCATCAAATGTTTTGAAACGTATTAGGTATTCAGTACCAGGAACAACAATGCTAAGCTTATCACAACCCATTCGCTTGGCATCCTCAATACTTTCAAACTTTATTGTAAATGGGCTAAAATCACAACTAACATTCAATCCATCTTTAAAAAACATGCCACTATTTTCATCTAAAATTTGATTCGGAATATGGCAATATCGTTCAAAATTATTGATTGTGAAAATACCACTACAGGTTTTGGGAACACATTTCTTGTAACCGATTTTACAATGACTATAAAATGGGAATGTACTGTACACAAATGTAAAGTCTTGCAAAGCAACTTCCCAATTTCCATGTAAATAAATTAGATTTTGAAAATCAACCATAAATTTACTTGCTTGATTTTCCAGATGGATTAGTGGGCAACTATTGCTCGGTAAAATTGTATAGAAACTCACTTTATTATGTCTTTTGATGATATCCATGAGGGTTTTTGATATCCATGCCTTTTGACATAGTATTGTTTATCTTTACCCACCATTTTAGTTTTCAGTATTTCTGAACACTGTAGGTTTGGAAATAACTTCTGTTCAATTCCTGTTCATAGAATTTCCCTTGTATTAAATTGTTATCACTATCTTTAATAACATACATTACAGGACTCTGTTTAGTATTAATTTTAGTAATTCGAAGTACTTCATCACTCCAATTACTATCGAAATTTTTGATGAAAGGTGAAGCAGATATTTTACTAATTCTAACTTGATCACCAACTTTATATTTTGGTTTTGTAATAGGAACTTTTTTAGACTGTACTCGTGTTTTCGAGCTGATATCAACGGGTCTCAAACCATTCAGACCTCGATGTGATGAATTATTATAACTAACAAGTATTTTCGGTAATACATTTGTCCATATTTTATTACCTTGATGCACGAAATATTTCTTCAATCTATCCCTCAATGTCCGGTTAAATCTTTCAACATGTGCGGCTTTGTATTGAGAATGTACAGAATAATGATTTATTTTGAGCCGATCCAGGATTTGCTTAACTTTACTATTGTAAAACTCCTTGCCTATATTAATAATAATAATATTAATAATAATAATAATAATAATAATAATAATAATAATAATAATAATAATAATAATAATAATAATAATAATAATAATAATAATAATAATAATAATAATAATAATAATAATAATAATAATAATAATAATAATAATAATACCTAAATCGGTTTGCAAATTGTCTGGATGTCCATTTTTAAACATTGAGTTAATTGCTTTAGATATTTCCTCTGCAGATTTTGTCTTTGTTGGTACACCACGGGCAAAACGACTGAAAACATCAATACATGTTAAAATATATTTATAACCCTTGTTAATCTTCGAATACGGTATCATCTCCATCAAATCCATTTGCCATAAATCATTAATACCGAATGTCTTATAAGCTCTCGTTGGAAATCTTTTCCGCATTGGTTTGTTTAAACTGTACGCAAGCTGATCTGACAACCACTTTTGCGTTTCCTTTTTCGAATTCGGGAGTCTTTTCTTTAACTTTGCCACTCCACCGAAACCTGCTTCGTCTTCTGGGTTCGTCCAAATCTTCTCCATTACAACAAGATGATTTAAATTTTAATTTAACATTAGGTAATGATTGCCCCATCGTTTATTGTGATAATAATGATAATGCTAATGGTAACATTGCTCCGATAAAACCACCTTGTTGTTTATATATGATTTTTCTCATTTGCTTACGATTTTTATTATTTACTAGCGATAACAAAGGTTTTCGATGTTTATTCAACACTAGTTTCTTAGATTTACTAATTTTAATTTTACCTCTGACTACGTTTAAAAGAATTTTAAGTAAATCATCGACAACAAAAGTTGGAAATGATTGTAAAATAGACATTCTTTTCATACTCGAAGCCTTTAACAATGCATTAAAATATGGGAAACTCCTATGATTTTTTACAATTTTAACTTTTTTCTTACTCTTTTTAATAATGTTTTTCGAAATAAGATTCATTGCAGGGTAATTCTCGGTTATTAGTTTTTTAGATGGTGTATAACTAGTTTTTGGTGGAACTTTGTTTTTAATACTCTGTCTACGTTTTCGGATATTTTTAAGCCTGGATTTCATAAACATTTTTACATGTTAAAGTTTTCAACTTTGTTTATATACCATGGCACCTTCTTTATTGAAAATATCTGTTTTTACCCGTAAATCATCGTTACATTGTTGTGTAAAATCAAGAAATATATATCCATGTGGTGATTTTGTAGCATCTTGAAATGCACTGATGAAAAAATTACGATTATTAGGGTATGCTTGTCGAGCAAGAAAATCAATAACTGTTGCATCTCAAGGATTCTTGAAAATAACTAAATATTGAACATTTAAATTCCTTGATGAAATAGATTTTGAGTAATAAAGATCACAGTAACACCAACATGTCTACTGATTTTTGTGAATAAATTATTAAAATCCTTTTCTTTATTAGATTCCTGATACAAATCATCAATAATGATGACATCACCTTTCCTTAAACGACTTGACCAGTTTTTATCGAAACCCTTTACTATTTTCATGTTTTTCAATTTACAGAAATTATCTTGAGTTAATCCATGTTCTTCATCTGCACCCCTATGCCAATAAATCTTGTTGAATTTTGTTTGAAATAAATTAGATTTCAGTAATTTACACACAAACATAGTTTTACCACTACCACTTGAGCCAACGATTCGATATACAGCATCATTTCTTAAGTCCATTATTAATTTGTATAATTATAGGTTTTTGTTTATATTATATAATTTAATGAACTCTTTCTAAAAATCATATATATAGATTAATATTTCATCATTGTTTAATTATGTTATCAAATATAAATTATAAAGGAACTTTCGATGTATCAAAAATGACGTTTCCAAATGGTAAACCCCAGCAAATTGTAGATAGGAGTGGAAAATATCCTATAATATTTTTCAAATCAGGCAAATGCAGAATCATGGGATGCAAGAAACCTTTAGATGTCAATAAATTGCAATACAGAATAAAAGATATTAAAATACAGTCAATTACAGTTACCATGGATATGGAACAATCTATCAATCTATACAACATGTCAACAAAATGTCTTTGTATGTTCGAGCCAGAATTATTTCCTGCATTGAGGCTTTTAAAATACAACCCAATGTGTGTTAACGTGTTTGCTAGTGGCAAAATAGTCATATAAGGGGTGCGAAATCTAGAGTACAAAAATATTGTTTGTGATATACAAAATGAAATCACAGGATTGGTCGATATCTGATTGGCTAATGATTGATTAAAACAAATTGCTTATTCATTTTATTTCATTTTTAAAATGGAAAATATTATGATGACGAGCACAAAATTAACCAAAAAAGAGATCGAAAACTATGGTAAATTTATTATTTATTATTTATTAATATTATTATCTTTGTTTCCAGATAAATATCAGGTCGTATTACTAGAAAGGTTATTGTTTTTCTATCCTCAACTCAGATCAATGGTCAAAGACCAGCCAGAATCAATAATTCCAGATTTGGTCTATGGAACCACCAACATATGGATTTTTAACATAATAGATCAAGCTCTATGGGATATAAAGCTTGACCGAAGACCGAAGGAGATGGAACCCGAATACCCTTGTATTCTGAGTTGTAGCTGCTGCGATTTTCGATACCAGTGCTATGTGGAATAGTGCCTGGCGAAATCCGTTAGGAATTCATCTAAATATCAAATTTTTCGAAAATAAATGTTTTGGATTTTAATTTTGTTTGTTTTGTTTTGCTAGTTTTAGTGTTGATAATAATAATAAGTGTTTTTGTATTTTATTTTGGTATTTTTATTTTGATGGTGGTAATAATAATAATAATTTTATTATTAACAATAATAATAATAATAGTAATAATAATAATAAATGTTTTGTATTTTATTTTGGTGGTGTTAACAATAATAATAGTACTAATTATAATAAACACGTGATATTAATAATGCATTTTATATAAGTTGTTGCCACCACTGTTAACTGGTTGTTGTAATTTCATTATACGATTGAACTGATCAGTTGTTTTATTAGAATAAAATTTTATACTATATTGAACTTGATTCATCATTTTTTCATTAAGTTTACGATTTTCTTTCAATTCTAATATTGATTTTCTTAATTCATTTTTTATAATACCAATGGTCTTATTTAGATATATAATATCATCATATAATTCGTTTTTAGCTCTTTTTAAAGTCTCATATGTATGTTCAAATCGGA
Organism: Schmidtea mediterranea; assembly: GCA_022537955.1. Lineage (NCBI taxonomy): Eukaryota > Metazoa > Platyhelminthes > Tricladida > Dugesiidae > Schmidtea > Schmidtea mediterranea. Next base: position 69,014,036 of record CM039679.1, on the reverse strand, counting down.
ATTCTAAATTACTCATTCTTTCAGATAATCTTTTGACTGGAGTTTTCAAATATCTAGGCCTATCTATCATATACAAAATATCCATCAATACAGCTGTATCAGGACATACACATCTTGTTGAATTTTTACCTTGAACGGTTACAACAATTGAGTTGGCCATATTAAAAACTAATAATATTATTAAAATTTCTTTAATCATTTTCAAAACATTATAAATTAATATTTATTGTTTATAGCTAAGGATTTGTGTGTGTGTGTGTGTGTCTAAATTAGTATAAAAGTAATTGTTATTTCAATTTTTATCATTAAAATGGTTGTACCGAGCGCAGTTCAAGCTATGAATGAAATTAAACATTATGGTAATTTATTATTACTATTATTATTATTACTTGCTTTTAAGATGATTATTTTAAAGTTATTAAAGAACGTCTGGAATTCTATTATCCAGAAATACATGGAATCATGGATAAGCCGGCATCAATAATTCCAGACTTCATATTCAATCATACATCAATATGGATATTTACTGTAATCGATGAGTTCCTATGGGATATCGAACAAAACAATTTGTCAAAAGATATGGAACCCGAATACCCTTGTGGTGATGGATGTCATTGCTGCGCCGCCGATATCGGAAGTATGTGGAATGGGCTTTGAATAAAGCTCTTAGACAATACTAAAATTTTTTTTGAATGAGTCATGGTCTTTGTTTAAATGACCTTAAAAAAATATGATGAGTCATCCAATGACCTTGAATGAGTCATGGTCTTTGTTAAAATTTCCTTGAAAAACATGATGAGTCATCCAATGACCTTGAATGAGTCATGGTCTTTGTTTCAATGACCTTGAATGAGTCATTGTCTTTGTTTAAAAATATTTGTACTTTTAAAAAATTTGTACTTTTGGACTTAGAAAAAAAAATTTTTTCCAGGGGGTGGGTGAGGGGTATGTGGTCCAGCGGTGACATGGTCTAGCGGTGACATATCTATCTACTGTGAACTATAAATTAAATGCTTTAAGCTGACATTTTTGATAATTTGTAAATAACGATTTATTTTTAAAATTAAAATTAGCTCTTCGTATAATTTATTTTTAGAACAGATTTATTAAAATTTGACAGACGTTGAACACTGGAAACTTTATTTTAAAGTAGATTTTTAAGTCTTGACAATTAAATAATAACTTTTGAAAATGAAATTAAATCAATGACTTCTAAATTTAAGATTTTTTTTTATCAGAGTTTTAAGTATTAAAAATGAGGTAATAGATATAAATCTGATTTACTTAAGTCGTAAATTATTATTATTATTTATTGAAGCCATTAAGTGAAGAAATACATGAATTATAGGGCAAAATTTAAAAAAATATATGATTGACATCGTGAAAAAAAATGTATCAGATTAAAATTAAACAGACATTTTCATATAAACATAATTCTACACAATGAACCAGTGTTTAACTTAAATAATTCTGTTAAGATTCTTAATAAAATTACCTAAAATTTACAATTAAAATAATTATTGTATATGACTGAAAATTTGAATTCTCGTAATTGTACATAAGTGATTTATTTAATTCATTCAGTTGAATTCATCTTATTTTATTGTCAATGAAGAAATTAAAAAAAAATTTCATAAGCAATTACGTAAGTAATATATTTACATTAGTACTTGTACTTTCAAATTTTATTCTGTGAATAATAAGGTTATTTTTACATAAGGTAATTATTCAAAATTATTTTCATTATAAATTGAAATAACAAATATATTTATTTGACAGGATTTAATTATTAATTCTTTTTATAATAATATAGTAATTAAACTTCAAAATGATAATTGTTTATTTTACTTTTAGCTTCTTTGTAACACAATTTTTAATTAATATTATTTTTCAAAGAAAATTTCAATTTATTTTATCAATTAATTTTTAGTGGTGACACAAATTATTAATATAATACTTAATTAAATATAAATTATAAATTCTTTACACAAAATTAATAGACAATAATTATATTTTTCATTTTGTAACTTACTCAAACTAATTTATTAAAAAAAAAAAATAATAATAACTTTTATGATGTGACTATCATATTTTATTTATTTAACTTGATATGAATCTTTTCCACGTAACTATAGCAACCTATGTTATTAAATTTGATTTTAAAAATTTAGTTATCAAATATCTTAGTTACATGTTATTCAATTAATTTCTTTGTAGGGAATTAACAAATAACTTATTGCATAAGTATGTATTTTTGAAAAATTAATCGATGAGAAATAAATCAATAAGTATTTTCATTACATTAAAAATTAAAAATTACATTAAATGAAATGAAACATAGCCGAAACACCTAAAAATAAATTAAAATAATAACAAAGTGTAAAGAGATCCGCATGAAATAAACATAAAAATAATATGAAAACATGAAAATTTGACCGAAATTTGACAATTAACTAAACAAAGCAAAAGGTCCATGAAAGTTGGAACTAAAATCAAATAATTTGAATTGGAAACAATTCAATTAAAAGTTAAAAAAATAAAATTGTCAAATAAAATCACGAAAGTAATAAAATTAACATTAGAATATACCAGAAAATTACAAGGTCAAATTTTGTTTTATCACATCAAATTTAACACGCAAGGTTAGGGTCGTACAATATGTATAGATACCGATTCATTTTCACAGAATTTTAATCAGTTTCTTTAACTAGTACTCGAAAATCTCGACTTACCAGTTAATCAGTTGGAATCAGAACACTTTTAATGTGAGTGGAGGAATGTTCGAATACTTTCTCCACGTCGCGTCCAGACAATCTCATATGAGCTTTATTTGGGCGTCGGCGTGGGGAAAGGCTTGTAATGATATATTAGGAATGCTGTATATGATTCAACGATATATTATATGTCAATTTCAAAAAAAAGTTTTAATCATGAGAGTTCTATGTCGAAATTTTTCCGGCCCACAGCCACTCATACACTATAAGAAAGCAAAATATACATAACAATTCAGACTGTGTAAGTGCGGTTCATCCGCCAATAGCCTGTGCCCGTCAAGGTTCCGGTGTGAATAACGCAAGGCCTAAACGTCAATATTAGCCGTTAGAGGGGAAACTGGGAAGAGGGGAAGTAATCTTTTGGCTGCTCCTCCACCACCCATTTCCTGTAATCTCGACCAAACTAAAATCATTCTCACATAATGGCTAAAAATCACAAACATTGAGTAGTCCGGTGGGCACTCATAAAATCATAATATTGATACAACTATCCTAAGGTCAAATTAAAGGGAAGGGAGTGGGGAAAGAATCGGAAATAGCCGAAAAATCCGAAAATGACTATGCCCAAGATAATGACTAGAGTAGCTTACAACCGCCCCGAAAAAATCGAAAGATAACGAATAATGATGAAGGTCCAATACTAAGATTATCATCACATCAGGCACGAATTAATTAACCATGATGAAATAATTTAACCCCAAGACTTTTACCACATAATAGTTAAAAATAATCAAATTTATTGTAAGTTAATTTTTACCCGTAAGATTCTCCAGAGTCAGCCAGAATGAGAATAATTATTTAAAAATTAATGATTAAATCGCAAATGATTGCCGTCACAACGAGTTGAGGACAACAAATGAGTACCGACTAAGGACAAAACCTGTAAAATAACAAATTCATGCCCAAATTGATAAATCGGTCGAATTCAAATTCATCATGAACCTCCCTTATGCCCAACGAGTCACGATTCCGAATTTAAGTCATCTATGCAGAAAATTGATACGAACTTGACGTTCAAGTATAAAAGTGCTGATCAACTAACTGGCACGATGAGAGCAACCCGACTTTTTTGGATAGACTATTTCTACGTAAACTGATCATCTCAGCAGTCAAATTTTTATCTCGTTAAAGCCTTAATCTTCTATTTACTTCAGGCGCTGGAAAACTCGTTATCATTCTACGGCCACGAGATGAGAGCAATCCGTGATGACTAAAATGACACGCAAAGGCGAATTAAGCGACTAGGCAGGCTCAATACGTTCCAAATTTAAATAGACACCTTATGCAACATAGAAAAATCGAAGAAAGATGTTTTTTCTCGAAACAGCCACCATAAGAAAAGGCCGTAACGAAACATACACACGTGATATTTCTGTATATCCACCGGCAGAGTCATCACTGACCATAGTTTGTTGCTAATAACCGTGAAGTGACCCCGACTCAAGGAGCCCATGACCATTGTCGACAGCATATTACTTAATTTATTTTATTGAAATCTCCTATTTAATAAATGGTAATAATTATAATGATCTCCATTCTATTAACAGACTCCTGTGTAGACGAATCTCGGATTACGGTAAGATTCCCATCTTACTCCGCTGCTAGATGCAGGCAGGCGATGTGGGATGCGGGATTCTCGAGTTCTCCCGTAAGAGAATCGAGATCAGGACGATAAGGAGATACCGAGGACCTAGAGGTACCTTACATGGCAATAAAAAGGCAGCCAGGTCGTAATCCAGCCCGAGAGCTTTGGGGCCAGGCTGAATATATCCTGGAGCGTCTAGAAGAGCACCAAAGAAGAACGGATAGACAAGTGGAACGAACTCGACGTCATTTGGACCAGATAAATGCTGACATTGCAGCTGGCCTGATTCCGAGTACGGATGGATATACCCCATCATATGGCATCTCATTTGAACTTGACGACCCAAGACTGGATCGACCAACTCAACCCATGAATGTGACCGTCCCAAGAAGAATAATACCGAGAGAAATGAGGGAAGAAAACTAAAACCAGCGAGTGGAATGGGATCACTCCTATACACGGAGATCGTCAATGAGAAGTCCAAGAAACTCTTATCGCTATTAAATTTGATAAAATAAATATACGGAGTTATTTTGTTCTCTTGCTCATAGATTCATTATAAGAAATAGCGAAAAGTCCATCTAACTAGAGTAGCATAATTGAAATTTATCTTAAGCACCCTATTGATGATAATTTTTGTTGTGCATCTGATGAGATAAACTTCTTAATGATCCGTCTTGTTGTAGAAATGGATTCCCACAAGATTTTGAATACGGCCCTCAAAAGAGCACGCAGGGAGAATGCAGATCTCCATCGGCAATTAATCCAACTGACCTGAGAGATTCAGCAGGTTAAATCAACCTGGGTGGAACCGGCCAGAATGAGGACCCTGTATTAACGAGTAACGGCTGCCCAACGCGGAAGGGCCGAAGAAAAACGACTCGGACAAGCTCTGAAGACCCAGATTCGCGGCCTGGTGGTGGCGTTATCGGCCTACCAGGAAGGCCGAGCCGTCACATACCCCTGGTCTTTGCGCCCGCGCAGTTGTCTTATCGAGCCTCGACGGACACCACCAAACCAGCTCAACGCCGCCCCGGAAAATGGAGCGTGCAAAGCGCCGATTATCGAAGCTCACGCGGCAGACATAAAACTCAGTGTTATAATTTAATAAATATTATAGTCGTGTGCTAACGATAGAAGTTGAGTCTGCAAGGCAGTGAGGTTCCATAGAGATTCCAAGGAAAGATGAACGTGACAGACAACGACGTGAAAGGACAGAATTGAGAAATCGCACACATACCTCCTATCGGTAGTGCGTTGAACCCGCTATGGGATCGGTACTTAGTAGTTCCTTCGTGGCGCTCACCTTTGTCGATCCCATGACCAGTGGTTGCATTACCAACGTTGCGTGGCAACGGGTAACCATTGGAGCGAGAGTAATTATAGTTGGGGTCAAGGTTACACTAATCAGAACCCCACAATATTTATTTTTCAATGATTAATGTCGTTCGGATCTTGGGTGCCATTGGTGGGAGTCTTGCTTTGGGTACTCGCGAGCGTATGGATTATCGCGATTGCTATTGGGACGTCTCTCTCCGTTCCGCATTTCCCGCGGGAGGATCTTTCGTGGGACTACCACGTTGATGGTGGCGGATCTCTCGTTTAAGCTACGGTCATCGAGATTGAATGATGTGTTGTACGTAGGGGCGTATCTATCCATGCTTGGGATTCTCCATGCAGCGATATCTTCATTGATTTCCGCTAGGTGGTGTCTAGCCCTTTCCACTTGCCTATCCGTTTGGCGCTGGTGCTCCTAAAGGCGAGCTAGGAGGTATTCGGCCTGTCCTCCAATTTCTCGTGCTGGGTTCTCTTTTTATTGCTACGAAAAGAAGGTCGACTTCCTCGAAATCCTTTTGAGTACCCGTCCTGGATTCTCTCACTGGAGAGATTGAGAATCCCGCGTTTCACATTGCTTGCCTACATCTAGCAGCAGAATGTGCGGGGAATCGCACCGTGATTCGGGACGCGTCGATCCAGGAATTGTCTAGTAAAGTTGAATGATTAATTAGCCAATTGATGTCGTCGTTTTAATAATCTTATCAAACGTAAATAGTCTGAATCATACTTTTCATTGGTTGGACTGTGAAATTGGGTAACGATCTGGCGTTGGTGCGGTCAAAATCTAACGGAACCGGTAAGGTAAATTGGTACGTCGTCGATACGGTATCATCACGAGGTTCCGAGGTACATGTAAGCACGCCATCATTTTTGGTTAATGTTCACGGGATTTTATTCTGGATCATTATTGGAGCGTTCGCTTAGTCGTAGGTAGGTGGGTTAGTTTACATGTTGGATGTCTGGGAACCTGTTTTGGTCGTAATGGGTTCATTTATTTCATATTTGTCCTATTTCACCGGAGTATTTATTTTTGCTTGAATCCCGTAGTGGGTTCACTTCATTAATTTCGTAGATCGTAGTTATTTCTTTTAACCCCATAATTGGAATTTGTTTCATCCAATTGCTTACTATTTGGTTTGGGTTCATAATTAGTTTTGCTTCATCCAACTGCATAGTGATGTCATTAGATTGGTTTCACAAGTAAATTTATTTCGTTTAATTTCGTAAAAGTAGTTATTCTATTTTATTGCATAATTGGATCTGGCTTTCATTCAAATTCGTAGAGACTTATTTCATTTACTTTCGTGATTGGCTTTTTTAAATACTTAAAGAAAATCATCTCAGTTGCTTTCGCCCTTGGATTTGGGTTTCCGTTTAATTTCATGATGATAACTATTTCGTTCATCTTCATACTTAGAGTTGTTTGCCTTTAAGATCATAAGTTTATTCGTGTCAATTATTTTCTCGAATTGCACTCATTTATTTTATTTCCTAAGAACATAGACAATGCGGGCTAAGCAAATTGGTCGACTTTTATGCTTTTTCCTTTCACCAGTGAGGCTCCGCTTACTGATGGCACGACGGATAGTCAGACAAATCAACAAAAGAACACCGTTATATTCGTTTCAAGTCATAATAATATTTTGGTGATAATACAAAACGTTTTCAGATCATTGCGGCTCGTTATTACTTGCATTGAGACATTTGCATCAGGGAGAGTTCTGTGTCTGGGATTCTGTATCATCGACCTAGCACTCATATCAGTAGTGAAAGAAAATTATTACAAGATGATAATCTTACCCTCTCGAGATGCAGCTTTCTTTTCCATGATTATTCCGTCGACTTCGTTTCCCCGTAGTCTGTCGTTTGCCCCGTCCTTCGAAGGTCTCTGGATGTATGGCATTTTTCTGTGGTCGTTTAATGGAAAATGAAATTACCAGGTCGGCAGCCTGATTATATTCGTAAACTTAAGCAATGCCACGTCATGTAGTGGGCGGTGTGGAAGTTGGATTTGATTTTCTGCTCTTATACACACTATTTCTGCCAGATATTTCTGTATCATATTGGGTGTGTGTTTCGCTCTCTCTGTGGTGCGCAGGTGTTCACTTATCAGCCTGTGGTAGCCTACAAAATGTTGTCATCGATTTATTCTCGGTAAATGCCAGCTTTAATTCTTGATAACCCGACTAGTATTTTAATGATTTATTTCACGGGTTTTTTGCCATTAATTTGCAACCTGGTTAGTTCTTGTTATTAATTCATCTATTCTGTAAATTCCATGATTTAGCGGGATGATCTCGGTGGTCTATTTGAAACATTATTGTTATTCATTTTCTCATCTTAACCAAATTATTGTATTAATCTATCATATGGCTTATTGGTCATGTATTTGGGTCGGGTTTTATCGATTTACTTGGTGAGTATCTTGATTTCCTTTGTCCTCATCATAAAACCATTAACATTTTAGACATCGACTTTTCCGACAAGCGGTAGCTATACTCCGTGTATATTCTACCCACTTCCCCAGTTCGTAGTATCAGTGGTGCCAGAATTGTGCAATCTTGAGTAATCTCTTGTGCAGTGGTTTTGCGGTCATGGGAACGTTCTACCGTATGATAGTCCTAGTCTTATCATGACATTTCTCTTAACCATGTGATTTAGTTTGACGTAAAATATCCGTTATGTTATTACTTATTTTGGTGTTTGTGTTGCCATTGGTTTGAGTTTTATTAATCGTTTGATTATTACTAGGATTTTATCAGGAGTAGTGGACTTGCCTTTATTTACGATAATTCTTAGATCTAATCGCTCTTATTATCTGTGGGGCGGCTTTTATTAATTTATTTATTAAATTTCTCCATTGTTATCAAAACTAGGTGAGTCAGTTTTTAGTTATTAAAGTCGGATATTCGAAGTTCTCTTAGTAATGCCAATTTAATACTCAAGGACATTAATGACTACGCTTATGGAGTAACAATTTATGAAGGTCTCGGCCATGGAAATTGTTCTCTAAGAATGTTGTATAGTCGTGGCTAAAATACTATAATACTCTTGAGTTTCCAATGATTTTAATTGATAATTCAAATCCCCAGTGTTTCTTTAATATATTTTGACTGTAGTAGATTATTCAGATTGGTGGTATAGGAACGCATGTTAATTATTATTTATTATTCAGATTTTCAGCCTATCAAGGTCAAGTTATTACGACTCTAATTGACCTTTTAACTAAGACTAGTATCATGAGAATTTGTGATACTTATTTTAAGGTTTTAATTACCACAACTTATCGATTGACTTTTTACACAGCAACGATTTACCACGTTATTTCTCCCGTCACCCTCCCCTAGTTGACCTTAGGATTAATTGTGTCAATATTATGAGATTATGAGTGCCCACTGGACTACTCGGTGTGGAGATTTTAAGTCGATTGTTATTCAAAATTTTATGTCGATTTTTCAGAAAGCGGATGGCGAAGGAGCAGCCAAAAGACTACCCCTTTACCTTCCGATTTCCCCTATAAAAGGATAATATTGACGTTTGGGCTCCTGCGTTCTCACGCCGTAGCCTTCAAGGGCACGAACTGTTGGCGGAATTACACCGCACTTTCACAGTTCGATTGGGTTGTGTTGATTTTAATGACTTGCGGTGATGTGTCGGCTGTGGGCCGGAAAAATTTCGACGCAACATAATATCTGTTTAAACGTTTATTGTTAAATTACAAATAGTCTCATAATTGGCTTCATTTACATCATTTTGAGCATTCATTACATAATAGCCTTTCCACACACAAACACCCAAACAGAGCTCTCTTGAGATTATTTGTGCGTTGCTTGGAGAAGGTTCTCCGAAAAATCGTCCACTTACAAAGTTCAAAGTTTTCGTGAAAATGAGTTAAAATAACTGTTACTTCAAAATTGCTTTAAGACAATGTATGTTCAACATGAGTTAAATTCTGTGAAAAAGAATCGGTATATATACCTATTGTGTGACCCTAACCTTGTGTGTTAAATTTGATGTAGTAAAACAAAATTTGACCTTGAGATTTTTTGTATATTCTAACTCTAATTTTATTATTTTCATGATTTGCTTTGACAATTTTGATTTTTAACTTTTAATTGAATTGTTTCCAATTCGAATTATTTAATTTTTGTTCTTATTTTCATGAACTCTTATTTCTTTAAGTAAATTGTCAATTTTCGGCCAAATTTTCGTGATTTCATGTTATTTCTGTGTTTATTTATCTTGTTGCATCTTGTTATTATTTTAATTCATTTTTATGTTTTTCGATTTTATATTTAATTATTTCTTTCTCGTATTTTAAAGTGGTTAATTGATGTTTTATGGGTCTGATTTTAAATAAGTGTGTTGTGTTTGCGTGCTATTACCGATTCATTCAAACAAAACCCTGTTCTGGTCCAACTATTATATTCTTAATTAAACGCCTTCTATGGGCTAATTAATAAATTACAAATATATATATATTATTTTTGGTTTTTATAGTTTATCTAATTGTTTTATTTAAGTTATAATAATTAGAATTATGCTTAAATAAATAAATCCACACAAATTCAAATGATATTCAACTTGCTACCATATGCAAGCAATGTAAACTTTTAATCATATACGTCACATTCCCGATTGTTATAATCCTCGGTAAACACGGCTATCTTGACATAGGTGTTCTAGTCCGTATACTTGTTTCATGTGATCTAACACTCCAAGAGTCATTTGATATTTGTTTAACTTGGTTATAATTTCTCAAGAGCATTCGTTTATCTTTAGTTTTGTTGGGGGTATTACGAAAAAACCACAGTAAAGTAAATAAAATACCAAAATGATAAAAGTGCAACATTAATTAAAAAATTTACAAAAATTTGAAAGTAGTATTGATCGGGGGAAATTGGTATGTTTGAACGCCAAATCAAGAGACGAGTCCAAAAATAATAATAAAAATTTAGTGAGGGGTCCCTAGAAAATATGATAAGACAAAAAAGAAATTAATTAAAAAAATTAATTACTAATGGGAAGCCCGAGTCAATGGGAAGTCCGTGGCAATGGGAAACCCGAGAGATGAGGAAAATCCAAGAGATGAGGAAAACCCGGCGTGTAGACGGAATAATATAAGAGGGTAAATTGGCCTAAACAATATTAAATGGTGCCACTGATCTATGGAGAGGTAATTATTTCCTAATTTGTAATTTAGTAATGGAGCAAACGTTGTTGACAAATGTCGGATAAGGTGGTCTGTGGGAAGTAATTATTTTTAATGATTTAATAATGTAGCAAATGTTGTTGACAATCGTCGAAAACAGTCTGAGCAGGAGTATAAAAGGAAAAAGGAAAAACACGAAATGGCCAGTGGTCGAAGCAAACGAGTAGTGTACTCAGGTCAGTAAAGGAATCTAAACCCAAGTAAAGTCAAAAGTTATCTATCATAAAGGGTGATTATCCATTGGATAACCTACCTTAAGATAATCAAATTTATACGGTGGTTGAAGGGTGCAAATAAATCAGTGAAATTGTGATAAAGTGCAAATAAAATTATCCTGTGTTGGGTTTGCTTATTTGATTCGAAAAGGACACGAGGAATCAGAGAGAACAGACTTTCAATAATAATAACCCAACATTTTGTAGTAAATATTTTCATTTATTAAAGAATTTCTTTGACATTCAAATTAAAAGTGGAATGCTTACCAAGAAATCTACATCACAAATAATCATCTTGTCAAAGGTGTTCTAGTCCGTATACTTGTTTCATGTGTCCTAACACTCCGACAATCATTTATTATATGTTTATCTTGGTTATAATATAATCCAACTGACGCAAGAGTTTGGATTTAAATGCCGGCATAACGTATATGTAAGCGCATACTTTCATCATTATTAGTTCGGATATCCAAACTCCATGCACACAATAACGACACAACGATTCAATAATGGAAATGGAAATATTTCAAAATGACTATTCTGATTGTCCTTAACATTTACAGTTTGCCAAGCTTAAACTCAAATAGATGCTTATAGAAGCGGCAGGCTTAGTAACAATTATGAAGCAGTATGACAGTTTGGCGTTTCTGAGAGCACAATAAGGGGTTGAATTAAAAGGAATGCGGAAATGGAAGCAATGTCATGAGGTAAGAAGGCTAGCAGAGAATTATCGTCTGCCAATCCTGAAATGGAATCAGCCTTACTTAATTTGGTCATGGAACACCGAAACCACAGATATGCAGTATCTCTTACATCCATCCAACTTCAAGAATTTAAAATGAAAACGTCGGTATAATACAACACCTAGCATCAGCAGGTTGGTGGTCACCTTCATGGAGCGATGCAGGTTAACATTGCGACAACGCAAAAAGCTCTCTAAGAACCTAATAAATAACTTTGATTTTAAAATCGATAGTTTTTCACAGATTCGTGATAAAATTACGAAAACGCCATAACTATGACTTTAAGTAGATTTAGAACATGGTTGAAACGTCCGAGATGTTTGATCTGAAAGTAAATCGTACAGTACATGCCAAAGGAAAGAAGACGGTTCTCGTGAAGACAACCTGTCACTAGAAAACCCGCATTAAGTCGTCCTGATCTGCATGGGTGATTGAACTAATCTGAAGCCATTAGTTATATTCAATAGTAAAACTCTTCCTGAAGATGCAATCGTCGACCAAGTAATTTTTGCGGAACTAGTAATTATTTGTTTGGGATATGTTCAGTTCACATCTAACAAATTCAATTATATCTATAGCTACCATAAATAACAGTGATACCTGGTGAATTGACTGCTCAGCTTTAACCTTTTGAGGTCTTTATACACAAGACCTTCAAGGATGCCATATTGGATATGTTATAATACATAAAAAACGACGAAAACTGAAATGTCTAAGAGACTCGACATAACTCTACTTTGTCACTGGGTTAAACATTTCTGATATTAAATTACATAGAAATCTTTTTAAAAATTTGGCTCTAGATGGTACAGAAGATGATGCCACCTTTGAAGGTGAAGAAGACAAATATATTTTTAATTCTATTTTTGAATTAAAATATATTTTATTCTATTTTTTGAATAAACAGAAAAAAAATTCTATTTTTTGAAATTATTTCTTTTTTAATATCTTTGGTAGATGTTGTTATGTGACTGAACTATACCTTGCAAAATTTAAATTCAATATCATTAATATAAAAACAAAAAAACAAGTTTAAATGTTTCATTATAACACAATTGGGTCAAAATATTTAAACAATGGCTACGTCATGCACCAACTAGACTAGAGTATACATGAAAATTCAGCCCACTCTTAATATTTTCGTCTTGCACTTTGCTCTCATTTCTATGACTAATTTGTAACCCTTGTGTTATATATCTTACTTGTCTTTATCTTTACCATATAGCCCATACTTGAGTATCTACGGTATTTAATTTTTAATTTAAAGTTAATCTGACCTTAATTTTAAGAAACCAAAAAATCTCATCTTTTTATTTATAAAACACTATAAAGCCATTAATAGTGACTCATTATGTCTAATGTATAAATTTCACTGAATTTTTATTTTAAGATATTCTTTTTTTTATCAAGTTGTATTTACGAGTCAACTTGAATTATAAGGTTTTATTGGCTGGAAAATATGTATTCAAAGAATGGAAGTTAATGATCCAAACTCTCCTTCCGAAACAACGAAATTCAAATAATACATCGGCCTATTTAAATTGTATTCCAAAAACACATTAGTGACACAAATCTGAAAATTGCATTGTAAATTTTACAAAATGACTCTTAACTGATGACCATAGCTAATTCTTGTAACTCGTATCTTACCTCTGTTTACTTCCCAATACTCGGTGGGGACACCCGGGATTTTTATCGAACCCGTTTTAGCAACCATAAAATTAAACATTACATTAATTCTGATAAATTATAATAATGTCTAAAAAAATATTTTATTTGCAAAACAAATTTAATAATAAACTCTTTTAACTGGTTGAGAAGGTTCTGTGTATATGATTTCTGATTTGGCTTGGAATTTCGGAAACTGTTCAGAATGGAGCGGCAGGGGAGTCTCGCTGAAATAGTAATGTTTTTTTGCTTCCTGGGCAGTGAACCGTTTGTCGGGACAAAATGTGAGCAGCCTAATTGAAATAAAAATCAACAAAATTCTTTAAACTCAAATAAATTTCACTTATTGAAAACGTATTTCCCACCGAGCGATAATCGATTTGAGAGCCGTTTCTCATTTCTCGGTTTTTCTTTCAATTTGAAATTGACTTTTTTCATCATCGGTAATTCAGAAACTCCTGGCCAAGTTTCTTCTGTCGGGACTCCCAATTCTCGGAATAGAATCTGGATTTGCTCCATTTCCGATTTGCCAGCAAACAGAGCCCGATTCAGCAATAACTCCCCAAAAATACACCCAACTGACCACATATCGATATTAGTTGAGTACATTTTCTGACCGAGAAGCAATTCTGGTGCTCGATACCACAGAGTGACCACGAGATTTGTGTAACTCTTGAGAGGACTGCCATATTCTCGAGCTAATCCAAAATCAGCGACTTTTAAAATTCCATTGTGACTGAGCAACAAATTTGATGTTTTCAAATCTCGATGAATAATCCAGTTGTCGTGTAAATGCGCAATGGCTTCTAACAATTGAAGCATCAAACATTTGACTTCACTTATTTCAAATGCTCGATTAATAATTTTCATTAACGACTTTAAGTCATGCTCTACAAAATCCATAACTAAATAAATAGAATCCAAATCGTTTCCTACAACAACTTCTCTGACTGTTACAATATTTTCATGTTGTGCTTTCATTAATGTATTAACTTCTCTTAAAGATGTAATAGGAAATCCGTACTTTTCGTTTTCCATTTTTAATCGTTTCAGTGCAACGATTTCTTTTGTTTTTTTATCTTTAGCTCGAAACACTTCTCCGTATGTTCCTTCTTCAATTTTATTAAGAAACTCGTATCTACTAAGTAATCTAGAACCTTGAATGGCAGGATAATAAAGAGGTTTTTCGTGAAGTATAGGAACCAAATCCTTATTTGTGTCATTTTTTAATTCTGTGTAAGAGGGGCTTGATAATTCGATGACAATAGTATCTTGTTCATGTTCATGTAAGTCGTCATCATCATCAGACTCAGAATTTATTGAATCAAATCTTGATTGTATTTGTTTCAAGCTTTGATAATCTGAATTACTACTATCTGAATCCATATTCGGATCTGATTTAGAGCATTTTATTGGCAAATCACTATTGGAAGACTCTGATTTTCTTTTCCTATTATTATATGACTCTATGAGTTTTTTTCTTAGGAATTCCTCATGTTCTTTCAAAGCGTAATCTCCAGGTGAATTACATTCTCCGTCTTCTAATGATGATTCTAGGTTGGGATTAAAATGTTTTATATATTCTTTACTAGATTTGAAATCTGTGTTCCGGTACATTAAATTATATAATTATATAACAGTTTAATGAATGTTATTCAAACAAAGTTTTTGATAAAGTATCAAATCAAGGAGATTTAAATAATTCAAAAAATCGATTAAAAAGTTACAAAATTGCACTTGGTGCCCAACTATCGATTTAATGTTGGTTTGCACTACATTCAATACTCTTGTAAATAATATAAAATTAATTTATTATTTAATTCAAAAATAAATTTCACTAAAACCATAATAATAATTTATTAAAAAATTTTTTCCTCGGTAATTCAAAGATTTTTAAATAAATATCAGTAAAATCAAAATAATACTTTATGAAAAATTTAAATTATTTTACTTAAATTAATTGAAGCTTTTAAAATAAAAATTTTTAAATCTTTTTAATTTACGATAAAATTAATTTAATATTTAATTCAAAAATAAATCACTAAAAACATAATAATTATTCATCAAAAATTTCACCAAATGCCTTTCACCAAATATTTTTTTTATCTAAATTTTATATAAGTTTATTTTTTGATATATTTTATTTTTATTATTAAAATATTAGTAGGATTTTATACATTCATTTATTTTATATGTACCTTTATTTCATATTAATGTTTCTTACACCCATAAATTATTTTACCAACATATTTAACATCAATGTAGATATTTTCGTAAATTATCCCAAAGTCGATTATCATCATTTACAAATAATTTAAAATCAAATATAATTTTCAATAATTAACACATTAAAATTAAAAATCAAATAACAGTTATACATCAAATAGTTCATATAAAAAATTATTCAACATTATATAGAATAGTTCATATTTTTCTTGTACAATTATAGTTCTGAGTTGAATTATCTTTGTATTCGAACACTGTGTATTATTCTGTGTCAATATTTAAGCGAAATTTGTTTTCAATTATTTTATAAAATTTATTTATCTCTAGTATATTTATTTTTCTATCGTTATCTAGCACATATGAATACTGTTTGAAATACATGGCATACTCATTTAATGCTAATAATTCTTTTTTAGTCACACAATAACCCTTTGCATGTGCTGACAGATGCCGTGATCCATAAGTAAAAAAAATTAATATTTATTTTAATCAAAAAAGAGCCCTCGAAGTTAATATTTTCAAGCATGCTCAAGCCATTTTGTTTGTTCTTTTAATTTTTCCGATAAAATAAGGGCAACTCAAAAATTTTCAAGTCTTAGCATGCATACAACAGGAGTTTGTAGGATATTGGTAATTTTTCAGCATTCTTGTAACTAGTTATTTTCGAGGATTGATTGGAGTTGGTTCAAAATTCAGATTTACCGAAAGTTCCTTCATCTTACATGGCTGAATTATCCTGCATTTGTTTAATCAAATCTAGAAAAATTATTATGAAAATAGTTTAAGAATTTGTCATTATAAGTGCGTTCACGTAAGATGTGGGATGATGACACAACATCCTCCAGACAGGCGTTCCTGGATAAGGCTGATATTTCGGATTTGGTAAGACCAATTTTTTCAAAATACAATTATTAGCCTTATTCTATGCCAAGTGTCCCAACAACAACAGCAGAGATGGTGCTGGTAGTTTTGAAAGCACATCCTATCTTCCTTCGCTTGTTTTCAGTTGTGGTTCTTCCCATACTGCCCATCCTTTAGCTCTCCATTCTTTTGATATTTTTCTACAGATGTTGTTATGCCTTTCCACATCCATTCCATCAGTTCTCCAACAACCCTGGCAAGAAAAAGGGAAGGACTGAGTGGGAAAAAATGCATCACTTCAGAAAAAATCAGAGGAAAACTAATAGGAACAAAAATTAGAATGAGAAGAGAGAAGACCGGAAAAAGATGCTATGTGTGAGACAAAATATAATAAACCAGAAAGTCTAGTACACATATCGACCAAGCATGAATTTTTTCACACTCAGTTCTTCCCCTCTTCTTGTCCATTTGTGTATTGTTGAGGTGGCTTTGTGATCTAAGCTTTTATATAGGTCTCTCTGAATGCATTCTTGAGTGTTTCTTTACTTGTAATCTTTTCTCTCCCAACGGATGAAGGTACCGCCCATTTAATCAGCGCTTTCTTTACATGTTCTTTACGGCAACATGCTTTTACTATAGGATCTTCCGATTTCTTCATTCTCATTAGTTTGTATATGGCAACGTTTCTTGATCTAATAGCATCAAAGTTTTCCTGAGAATCATATGGGACTTTTAAATCTAAAATGCGAGTACTTTTGTTCCTCTTAGACCGAAACTAAGTCTGGTTTAAGAGTAGGGGTTTAATGTTGCTAGGGCTTTCCTCAGTGCCACAATAAAAAACTCTGTTTTTTGAATAACCTCTTTTACTAACTCCGAAGTTTGGCTAAACAGAGTTCATTTGATTATCTAAGTTTGAAAACTATCGATCTCGAGAATTTATTTTAAATAAAAATTTGCGCAGATAAGCTTTACCTGATGATAACGCTATAAAATAACTAAGAGAAGTTTATAAAATTCAAAAAACTGTTTTAAGTACTGTATTAAGACACCCATATTCCAATCTTTTTTTAATCACCATTGTAGTAATAAAAATGTTAATTATACATCTTACAATACGTATATAGATATAAGATTTTTCCCCTATAATCCAATAAATTATTTACAGTTGTCTATTTTATTTCATCTGGAATTCTTTTAGAGGAGGGTTAAGTTTATTCAGAATTCATAACTATGGGTTTTGCTTTTAATGTTTACTGAGGTCACGGAAGACCGCACTTGTCACAAGTGCGCCTGAGAAAATTTTTACGATAGACAACAGATTGTCTCCGAGCAACCACCCGTGTTGTCAGCCCTGAGGTGCCAACAAGGGTGCTGGAAGTAGTACTTATATATTGTGACGAATTATCATACAGATTCATCGAGATTAACCACTCATTTAACAAATATTCTTATAAAAATGTCATAAGTATCATTTACAAAAATTAATTATTTTAGATCAGTGTTTCCTTACCTGGGCAATAACGCCCACTGGTGGGTGTTTGAAAAATTGTAGTGGGCGTTTGATGTAAATGGGCGTTAATTGGGCGTTCTTTTTTTTCTGAGCGATAGTAAAAATGAAGACCATTTGCTTATGAAAATGCAATTACAGGTCTTACCCACCACAGAACTATAAAACATAAGTGTTGTGTTTGAACGTATGTCGGCAATATAACTTTCAAACCACCATCGTATATTATAAATCTCGATAAGATTTATGCCACACGCGTAAAACATACACTTGTACATTCAAATCAATCACGCGAAATGTAAATTCTTTAAAAATGAAGTAAGGTTCCTTGGTCAAATCGTTTCAAACCACAGCATAAGCTCATTACCAGAACGTCTGGACATAATCAGTAATTTTCCAAAACCAAAAACATTAACACAACTTCTGTCACAAGTTTATTCAACATATATCGGACCATCACAAGTCAGCCCAAATCATATGGGATGACAGATTACTACATGCTTTTACAGAAGCTAAACAAGACCTATTTAACATCCAGACTTTATCATACCTAATCCACAGTGGTCAAATTACATTTACGACAAACGCTTCTGACGTTGATATCGACACATTTCTGTCTCAGGAACAGAAAGGAGTCGACAGACCATTAAAATTATTTTCAAGAAAACTCACTAACACACAACAACGGTACTCTACATTCGATCGTGAATTGTTAGCAATCTATGAGTCGATAAAACCTTCCATACATCTATTTGACGGGCGGGAATTTATAATCAAAACTGATCACAAATCTCTTATACACTACAGTAACATGAAAACTGCTTTGCCAAGACATTAACGACAAATCACATTCATCTCCAAATTATCTTGTTTAATCGAACACTCAAACGGAAAAAAGAATATTGTCTCCGACTTTTTCTCAAGATCCATAAACGCATTAAAACACACTTCTTTTTTTGTTATAATTACTAAGGTCATACTCACCTTCAACTGAAGACATAAATTATTTTCACTAGAACGATATATGCGAAGAAGGAATATTCTTCGATACCTTATTACCAGGGACACATCAATTCATCCTTTCTGAACACTTTAGACCCCCAGCGTTTGACGTAACAGCAACTTACGATTATATTTATCTAATAGTTGTTTCGCCTGTCATGCGACGCGATATTAAACTGTGGTTTTCAGAGTGTAAATTGTGCCAGAGACGTAAAATCAACCGCCACACAAAGCCACCGCTAATACATCGATTCGACACCACCCACATAGATTTATTCGGCCCACTACCAATTGCCAACCGCTTCAGTTACTTTTTGTCCATGATTGACAGATAAACAAGATAGTTTAGGGCAGTACCAATTGAATCGATTTCAGCCGACATCGTCGCCTCCACAGTGTTAAAAGAATGGATTGCTCGATACGGAGTACCAAAAACTTTCAGATGTAGTCAATTTGAATCTTGTCTTTTCAACGCATTTACAAATAAACTAGGTATCAAACATATTCATATCACAGTCTATCACCCACAATCCAACAGTATGATTGAACGCTTCCATCCAACTCTAAAATCATCGGTAAAAATCATGTCAGAGAACTCACGTCTTAAGACAGTGGTCCCTTCTTTTATAACCGTCCAATGTATATCCATCGCCATAATCTTGTGGCCAAACCTTTGAGTGAAAGCTACATGAAACACCGCGAGTCGTGATTCAAGCTGTGAATTACATCAAGGGAAATGCTCTTCAAGACAAAATTTTCCAGGAGCTTTGTGAAGATGGAGACGAAATACATGTAAGGATCTTGATCCACAAGGAGGTTTGGTGGTTCTCGAAAGGAAGTGTTTGACTCGTTTTGTTGAGCTTTATGAGAGTGCTGAGAGTGTTTCAGATGGGTTAAAAGAAAAGCTTGTAATTCCGTCTATGCACAGGCATATATCCTACACGTCTGATGTATTTAATCGTTTCAATGAGTCTAACCTGCAGTTGCAAGGTCAAAGGTTACACTGATAGATGGCAAATATGTTGTGTCAAGCCATATCCAGAAGTTCGCCCTATTTAAGATCAACATACTTCGTTGAATATTTCAGCAGTTTCCAGTATTAGCTTGGTTTGTGCGCGAAAGCAGTGAAGAACCTGATGATGATGAGTTGATGATTTATGTGACTCCTTTGGAAAAACTGATAGGATATATGGAATGGCGGTTTGCAGATTTGTTTCAGCTGAAGATTTCTGATTGGGCGCATACGCTTGAGAATTTGGACATCATGAATTATCTTGCTGATATTCAGGAGGAGTTAATTGAGGTAAATAATGATGAGGAGGTGAAGGTTGCAATGAAGAATGGATTTTTTTATGATCGTTACCCAAAATTATTTGTGATTGCATAACCTCTCTTGTTGACATTCCATATGTCATGTATGGTGGAAGCCTCTTTCAGTCAAGTGATAATGCTACTTTCTAAGCAAAGAAATCGTCTTGGCATAGTACCGAGAGGTGATCTTCGTTTGAAACTTATTAACATTTCTCTTTATGTGCTACAACTATCAAAATACATTCAAGGGCAAGGGTTTCACTAAAATGTTACTAGAACACCTTCGTTGTCGTGTAATACATGCTTGTAACGGAGTTGTTATTATCTGATTTATTTGTAATAAAATAAATAATAATTTTGCAAAAATTCCTAATTTAAGACGGTGTGTGTTAAAATTTTTATCCACTTAAAAAGGGGTTTCCAAATTGCATGAGTTATTGGTGGGCGTTGTCCCAAACTAAGTATCAAAAGTGTGCGACAGTCCAGAAAAGGTTGAGAACCACTGTTTTAGATAAAAGGACTTACCTAATACATAGTAAAAAGATATTAAAAACAATAAAAACAAATTATAATGACATAAAGTATAAACTATAAAAAGAATTACTCCCAATTATTAGTATGGATATGTACTTCAAGTCTCAAAAGATATCACGGTTTTTACCATTTTTGTCTTACAAAGTAATTGATCATACTCAAACGCGTTCATTTTTTATGGACGACCTGATTTGCATGTACACGAGGAGCAACTCAACACTCAAGATGCAGATATCGCTAAGGAAGATAAATTATCAATATAATGTCAATGAAACAAGCAAAGGTATGGAAATATTGGAAAGTCTACCAAATACTATAAGGAGGCCATTTCATTTTAACAGAAACTTGAAGTATAAAAAATTCCTAGATTGAAATCGGGAATTTTATATGAATGATAACAATAGTTGTATTAATATCTTGAGTTTGATGTAATTTCGAATATATTTTAATTTTTACATTTTAATAATTTTAGAGTATTAAGAAAAATAATACTGAAGTTTAGATTTATTTTCCTAATTCTGTGAAAAAATGTATTATTTATCTGTAAAAATAGAACGTATAAATTCAAATTTTTAGGTAAAACAAATTATTATTATTTGTAAATCATCTGATATTTCTTAAAAACCAAATTTACAAAACAATATGACATTTTGTTTATTTAAAGTACTAGAAAGTTAATATTTACCAATTAATTTCATATTTGAAAATTGAGTTAGTGCTTTATTTTTAATTAAAAATTAATTATAATTCATATATTTCTAAAGTTGTAAAAGAACTAAATAGTGTAATTCTTTAACAGGTATACAATTATTTAGTAAAATTAAGTTATTTCTTAATTTTGTATTTGAATTTTTTAAAGTTTTCTCTTAATCTATTAAACTTACTTTTTCCTTTACAGTTGAATATCTTGATTATAATTAACATGTTGAAGACCGCATTGCAAAATCGTATTTCTCACATATGGACCGGCATTTTTTTTATTGTTAATTACGTATATTATTTTTTAAATATATTTTTAGTGTACAATAATTTGACATAGACATTATGTCGTGTGCCTAGACGTGAGAACGCTGGCCGGTAATGTTGTTGCGGTGTGATCCACCAGTGGGCATGCGGTGTTTAATGTGTTAATATATTTATATAAGATACTGATGTGCTTGTGCAATCTTTTTATTCTGGTAAACGAAATAAGAATTTTCGATATGTATTAATTACGGCATTAATATTTTGTTTATTAATGAATTATAATTAAAATTGAAGATAAATATTTCAATCTTTTTTTAACTATGATATTCTGTTAACCTAATTGAGTTTTTAATTTTTGATTTTTGTCATTAATGTCAAATTTGATTATTGTTTTTTGCTGTGTAGATTAATGCTCATGTATAGAAGATTAGTTAAAAATTTTAAAATTCCAAAAATAATGAACAGCAAAGAGAGTAATGATAACGGGTACTATCAGCCGACCAATAATGAACTCGAAACGCAAATAGTTAATTTAAAACTGGTAAGATATTTGAGAAAAAATCTATTTAAAATCATCATTTTAAGCATAAATTTTAATAATATGGGTTAATGGAAATATTTTATAAATTTATTTATTTAATTGTTCATAGCAGAAACAAAAGCTAATTGATTATTTCTTTCGCATTATTTATCTATTGAATAATTGAATGAGCAAATTCGAGGAGCAGTGACCTTGTTTAATAGATTAAATAGTTGCTACGCAACTTGCAATTCGATAATTTTACTATAATAAGCTTTACAATTCGGCTGGCTGATGATTTTGTTTCTTGTATATATTTCACTGAGAAATGAGCCATATTGATGAGAACACCTGTATGTGTATAAGGATGCTGTACGAGTACCTGATTTGATACCGCTTTTGGGAGAGAGACGCATGAAAATGAAATGGGGATAAAGATGATGAAAAAAGGATGAAAATCAAGGAAAGAAGTACTAGAGTTTAGAGAGAAAGATAGAATTTTCATTTTGACCTAAAGATCAAAAATGTAATAAAAAATCACTAAATAACACTCGATAAATGCGGATCCGACAATTTGTGTTGCATAAAATTAATTTTTTGATCTTTTGTCACAATGAAAATAAATTAAAAATATCACCAAAAAAAGAAAACATCAAAGGAAGCCATAAAAATAGAAATAATGGGAAATGATAGAATAAGGAAAAATTATGGAAATATAAATGAATATTTGAGAAAAGAAGAAATTATAGAAAGGATGAAGTTGAGAAATAAATTATGGAATTAAGAAAGGAAATTAATGAAAAAAATGATAAAGGAATTAAAGAAATTATGAAAAGAAAAAAAATGATGGGGCAAAAAATAAAAAGCTTTAACAAATTAAGTTAACACATAAGTGGGATTATTCCTTCAATTAGTTCAATAAGTTCTCCATAGTTCTTTGTGAAAATGAAGTTAGGAATATAAAATGAAGATAAAAGAAAATTAAAAAAAGATCAATTCTAATGAAGATAGAAGATTTTTCTAAAAAAATTCAACTGTAAATGAATCGGGCGAATGTAAAAAGAAAAATTGGAAAAATAATCAGTTATTTATTAATTTTACTTTGTATTTGCATTATATAAAGCACTAGACGATAAGTTGGTATTTTGAGTCGGGTAATTCTTATAAATACTCCTCAAGTAATCACTTCCTATTCTATTGGTTAAGGAGTCAAAAATGTATACAATGCTTTAGTATTCGCAATTTGTTCAGGCCCTTCAATTCATATTAATATTTATTGATCTATTTTATTTCATATAAATTATTAAATCAATTTAAATATAAAACAATATATTGATTTATAATCTGAAAATAAATGAATTTACGGTTAAAAATATTAAAGATTTTATGGATAATTATAAAATATAAAAAATAATCAAATAAAAATCGCGAATATTAAATTTTTCTGCCACAATAATAGATAAAACATCAAATTTTGTATTTTAACGTTTGAGATAGATAAGTTCTGCAAGAGAATACCGTTATGTTGAGAACAGGCCAGCATTTAGTGTAAATGGTTAATTCTAGATTAATCTGAAATGAATCCACAAAATTAATATAATAACTAAATGAAGGAATTATTACTGATAAATACTCACAAATACTCTATCGATTCGTGTTATATGCCACATAAATTATGAAGTTAATTTTGTATTTAAAGTACAGACGAAATTAATAGTGAGTACTTTTTCGGATGGCTACTTTGTGAATAGTCTCTGTCTTAAATCCTAATTTTCGCTACAGTTATGATACTGTCCTGGAAATTGTAGTGTAATTCAGGGTTTCTTAAAATTTCGGTTACCGTATCCAGTTTTAAAATTAAAAACTTTTCGCAACTAGTAGCTGGGATGAAAATATCGACTTTGATTTATTTAATTTAGAATTACAGAACTATGAAAACAGACTGAAAGTAATCGAATAAAAATAGCAGTTTTGGTGCAAATATCTAAAATCCTTCATTGTTCTTTTCTCGGTGTATATATTTTAAAAATATTTCGCTATCCATCTAAACTCTCTGTGACCCACACTTTGAGAACTTCTAGCATAATTGATCATGTGCCAATGCGGAATTAGGAAAATAAATGTAGATTCTTTTTGGAATTTATTCTAGTTCATTTTCTCACCCCGAGTATAGTCTTGAAAGGCGGAGGATGTCAGTTGAATGGATAAAATTATTTTAATGCAAAACTTCCATTGCAACGGATCTCTAAATTTTTCATATCACAATATGAATTCAGCCTTTATAGTTTTTTGACCCGTAGACGGCAAATCGTGACCATAGATTTCATACAATTGTTGGCCAGTACTGAGTTTTGTTTAAATGAATTGGAAACAGCACCCAAATACAACATGCAGAATTAAAATCTGACCCATAAACATCAATTAAACACCTTAAAATATGAGAAAGATATAATTAAAATATAAAATCAATAACATAAAAATTAATTAAAATAATAACAAAAGTGCACCAAGAGTAGCATGAAATTAACTTAAAAATAACAGAATAACATGAAAAGTTGACCGACAAATGACAATTTACGTAAAAGCAAAGAATTAATGAAAAAATTGAATCAAAATAGAATAATTTTAATTGGAAAGAATTCAATTAAAAATTTAGGAAAGAAATTATCAGATTAAATCAAGAAAAATAATAAAAATTAAAATTAGATAACAAATAATTTCAAGGTCAAATTTTGTTTTATCACATTAAAATCAGACATCCCAATCGAGTGGTGTAAGTGCGGTTCATCCGCCAATAACTCTTGCCCGTGAGAGACCTCGCCGTGCATAACGACGGGCTCGAACGTCAAATCATTTTCGCTTATAGGGGCAGTGGGGAGATCGGGAAC
This sequence comes from Schmidtea mediterranea, assembly GCA_022537955.1. NCBI lineage: Eukaryota > Metazoa > Platyhelminthes > Tricladida > Dugesiidae > Schmidtea > Schmidtea mediterranea. The sequence continues at coordinate 68,988,686 of CM039679.1, read as the reverse complement.
CAGACTTTTGGCTGACTTCCTTTCACCCCACTCCCGAAAATTCGACCCAAATTTGAGACATCGGCCAAAATCATCACACCTAGTAGTCCAGTGGGCACTCTTAAAATCTAACATGAACATACATATACTTTAGGATCAACTTTTGGTTAAAGGGAAGGAGGTTTGCGGAGATCGATGCAACAATCGCAACAGTGTGTATAAATTTTAATAATTAAAAACAAAATTCTATTTCACCAAGATTACGGTGCTAACCGTTTCTGATGGAAGTTACGTGTTGAGTACGACAAAAATTCTGAGATAGTGCAACTGAATTCCAGTATGTAAACAATAAATTCATAACGTTATGATTAAGTAGAACCCAAGTACGAATAATAGTAAAGCTTTAAGTATAAAACCATCCCTTAAAGTTACATTAATAAAATCATAATTAATTATTAGGACCCCCCAGTTACAAGGAATATCCACGCAATCAGGTAGACTAGAAATTAACAATCAGAACACTTAAAAATAACAGATGAGGGCCACTAGGCGTTGAAGTGTCCGACGAACTAGATATGCATAGGAAAATAATATCCATAAAATCTCGAAACCTAGAGGTACTAAAAATCAACGACCAAAATAGCGGCATAAAAGAACCCTGAATAAATAACTTCGAATAACAACAACTATTACGCTTTATCAGTCATAAATAGAACCAATCATAAACAATAAAACAACAATTGAACCAATTTATTAGATGATAAAGATCACTAGGTAACTCGACCACGAGCCCATAGGTCGGATGCAACGCGAGAGAAATCCCGACCCCACAGACCCCACCCGTTAATTGGGATCTTCGTAATGAGACGAATTTCACTACCAATAAAATCTACATCTAAATATAAATGAATAATTATAAAAATAGAAAACTCACCTAAAATTCCGTGTGATCATATCCAGGCAACAGTGTTATGTTCACGATCCAGATATTAACGATAATCTGGTATGTTGCCCCAATCTTGGAAGAGAGCAACGGGATGGAATGCAATTGAATTGTTAAGAAAGAGAGATCTCCGCGGTGTCACTGCGGGGAATTATTGGTTGGACAGCTCCAAACGAATATACCTAATGATCATTACGAATTCCCTTTGAAAGGTTTACTCGCATACAAGGTTGAATTAGTGTATCTGTTATGGAAAACGTCAAAGGAAAGTTATCCGATTAACGCCACAGATAATTCCCAATCCTCATCAATTAGTCATGGTTTGTTTTGGAATCATAATTGCTTGTCATTTGGGGCATTTGAAAATTTTTATTTGTATCAGAGATTGTGACAACACAGGCATTGGAAATGAAATCATCGAATGATTGAGCTGAAAATCCGGAATATTCGGAAATGAGTCAGTTATAGTTAAATTTCAATTTCACATTGATACCTAAACTTGAAAAATATACTCTAATAAAATATTACGTAATAATGGATTACTTAACCCACGAGATTTTGAACATTCACGCGCTGCACAACGCTCCCGAGACTCAGTGCGTATCGCATTGGAGGAATGTAGGAGGTCTGCCAGTGGCGCATACCCGCACACCCGCTCAGAACTGTCGCTAGCGGCGTAATTAATAGAAATTCTCGAAATAGCACGACAATCATTTGTAGAGAAATTGGAAAACAGCAGCTCCAATATAGCCAATAAGTAGCGGCCATGAGAAATTCTCATGACTGTACATATAACGAGTGGTCTGAATCATTTCCACTACCAGAACCCGGTATTTTTAACCTATAGGTATAATTACTTAAAGATGAAGTCATCATAGCTAATTTTAAATCCTTCAACGTGTATCGGATTGATGGTAACGTAAATTTCGGCTAGTTTTAAATCCTTACGCGTTTTCATTTTTGCCAAAGAATGAGGTAATTTCGTTTCTTAAAACTCTGTAAACACTTATCTAACCATGAAAGGTTTTCGTTTGGTGCATAAACTATTATGGTCCTGTAATTGATAATAATGCATGTTGAAAATACAAATAATATTTAACTTTACTAGTAGCAGGAAATTCTCGGAAATGTTTGGATGACGACAATAGAACCACGCTAACGATCCTTAGCCGATTCACCTGAAGACATCGACAGGCGCTATGGGACTTTTATAAATACTGAAACTAAAATCGAAACAAAAATTTAATGAAATAAAAATAAACACTAAAAAATTAGACTTTGTGAAATATTATTTAAACAAGGAATTATTAAAATGAAAATACTAAACTATTAACGTTGGTTTTGGTGCAGAATTATTTTTCTTTTGATTTTTTGAATGAGAAATATACTCAATTGTCGTATTTAAATTCAAAAGAGATTTTAATTGCAACCCGATTCTTTTATTTGTTTACCAGCTTGAGTTGTTTCCGGAAGATGGTTCGCGGGGATCAAATTCAACTTTAACGCTAGATCGCGACCCGCTAGTCGTTTTACCAGTTCGGCTTCCGTGAATGAGGCTACCAAGACGGCGCTCTAATCGTTGATTATGATTCGCTGAGTCCGGTTCTCTGCAATTAAATCCTCTCGGCATCTAGACAGCCGGTGGATTTTATCCTGGAGGATTTTGACCGCTTCGGGAGCGAACCACGTGCCGAGCGTGCGTTCGTGCTCCGCGAACAGTTTGTTATATTTCTGTTGGCATAAGTCATGGTTCTACTGTAATGGCGTGGCATTTGATTTTTGTGATGATTTGGGGATTTTATATCCTGGCTGCATTTTGAGAAAAAGAATTTTAGATTATTGAAAAACGTTTTGAGAAGAATTTTCAGAAGGATTTTCTTGAGATTGTCACTACTAAACGAGGGAGAGTTTCATTCCATTAATGTGTTATGTTCATAAACTAATTAAATATAATAATTATAAAATTTAAAATTAATAAGCAGAACACTCCTCAAACATTTTCCGTCAAATTCATTCATAATTTAATATTAGTTGCTAAGCTGTCCTATTTGGCGTTAAAACTAGTACAAATAAAAATATCCGATGCAGAAAAGAAACATTCTGATGCTCCAGTCATTTACTGAGTTTATGAAAGAATAATTTTTGTTTGGAAATGTTCTATAAGAATATTTCTTACAAAAAAAAATAAAGAGAAAAATTCCATTTTTCTGATCCATTTATTTGTTTCTACCGACTTAACCCTAGTCGTCCCTTTTCATATAAAAATTCGACAGGTTTTAAGAAAATTTGCATCCCTACCTAAACATTCATTTGAATGTTGTCCCCTTAGCTGTGTCGATATTCCGACCAACATTGAAATGGCCGCCACGGTGAAGTACGACGGCGTCCTGCTCCGCGATCAGTGTGACGAGACCTGACCATACCGGCAGACACCGAAGGGTGGTTGACGACAAGGCAGCACATCAACATCCCTCAAATTCAACTGAGGGAATTGAATCCTGCCAAGCCATCTTCCACAAATTACAACATGTATAAAATAATGTTAAATTAGGGGGACCTGTCGTCGATACTAAAAGTACCGCGACCATCCATAATTAAAAAAGATTAAAATCATAAAAAAAAATCTATTCAATAAATTACAAACTCACCAAAATGCTAAAGTTCAAGATTTCAAATTTAAAGTTGTAAATTTTTCAAAATTTTTAAGGTTAAATATTATGACAATGGCTATTGTATTTATACTGTTTTCGTGCGTGTGTGTGACCAATCAGAGTATTTTGAGCCTTTTTCGGCTATTTTTCGGGGGTTTTTATTGTTTTAATTTTTATTTTAAATCTTTTATTTTTCTCTATTTTTTGATATTATTTTCTTAATATTTCGTGAATCTTTATTTTTTATTGCTTAATCGTTCCATTTGGTTATTTCTCTTTTTATCCTTTGTTATTTAAATTTTTGGTCGCCGCTTCCGCCTATGTATTTTCTAGACCTTCTTTTGCAAGGTTTTGATGGTTTTATATTTTTACTTTATTTTTCTATGTATTTTTCGTGCAAAATTTATTAATTATTTGTTTTAATTAATTATGTTATTTTTTATTTTGTTTTATTTAATGTTTTTATTATATTTTTAATTTCTGTTTGCGGTGCGTGCTTGTGTTATAATAGCCATTCTCATAATTCTCAAACATGAATTTTCATGGTTGTTTTATTTTGTTTTAATGATGGCTTATAGCCCAACACTATTTAATTTACGAAATAATTAATACCTAATTAAAAAATTTTATTAATAATATTTAACTTAGGAAATAAATTGATGAGATAAAATAATACGTAATTAAAAATTCAGATGATCAATATTTAATTTACGAAATAAGCTAATATACAATATATTTAAATGGCAAAGGCACCAGAAATAGCAACAGCAATAGCAAGAAAAATTAATTTATTAATTAAAATGTAAGTCCGCGTAGATCAAAGCTGAAGCATTCATGATCTCGAGGAGTAGTATGTAACATAATAATATTTTATAATTTTTATCTGTAGTGGGTCTAGGGGGGCAATATTTAAAAAAATTTATACATAAAAATTATACATTTGTATACCCAATGTCTTCTAAAGGTTTTTTAGCGATCGGGTGAACATGGAAGTAGTGCATACAGGACAAACGTACATTGTATTTTATCTATAGATAGATAGATAGATATGCGCCTTCAGCTCAATATCATAACAACTATATTATTAAAGAATATTCTTAATTATATTATTGTCAGATACTATCAAATTCCTCTTGTTAAACAAGGAATCTTTTCGGTTTAATGAATCTATTAGTATGTACACTGCCAATTCAATTGTTGAGAAATATTATGCTTTTTCAATTGCATCAAAGATGTCTTCAGAATTAGAATTGGATAAAGAAGGCGAGTTTTTACTGCATTTACCTTCCTATAGTCAACAAACATTCTGATTGCATCGTTTTTCTTCCGTAAAATAACTATGCTAAAATTCCAGACTGAGTTGTTTGGACGTATTACTCCAGCTTCCAAAAGTCTTTCCATCATATTGTTGTTTACATCTTCCAATCGCATTGGCACCCGCTTTGATTTCACTGATATCGGTTGAGCTACTTTTTGTTTTAATATTGTGTTTCAAAATTTCGCATTTTCCCAAATCTGTTAGTCTAGTACTGAATATCTCTTTATTACGAAATAAAGGAGATATTAATTCATCTTTTTCATCTTTCTTAAATTCGTATCCAATTTCTCTATTAAAGTTTTGATAATTTTGTCTAGTTTGATATTTCTTATGACTAATATTTAGTATTTACGAATTCAGAATTTTGAACTTCCTTTATTGACTGTACAAATCCTAATGATGTTCCAAAAAACAGTTTTTTGTTACAATGCTCTAATTGTTTCAACCTCACTAAAACATCAATCTAATGATTTAACTAAAGAATCTGCAAGAGCAATATCTCTTTAAGTTATTTGGTTTATCTCCTGTAAACAAATAATTGCTCGAAACATTTATTTTATTATTAGACCCATCAACGATCATCCCTCTTATAAAATAAGCCCTACTCCAAATAGCCACATCACTGCCTAATATTAATCTTTTAGTATCTCCAATCGTATTATTATTATTATTATTATTTCGGATCTCTGTCATAACACCATTTAAAAGCTATAAATGGCCATTAAATTAATATAAATTAAATAGCTATGTATTGCTAATAAACTCTTGTGAATTAAATATCAAATTAAAATTTTCATAAAACCATTTATTGATTTATTTTGATGTTTAAAAGATTTGATGTTTGTGTTAGATACGAATGGTATCTCCACGCCGTTTACACTAATACAATCTTTCTCTGGAATCACTTCATATACCTTATGCCGAGAAAACATTCTGGGAACAATCTTGGTATCACATCAACATATTGATAAACATCACCGATTCCGATGTTCACTTTAAAAAAATAACACCCACTAAGTTTAATAATCTAATACCGTCGATGATTTTTTTAAAACTATTGTATCGTCGGCTGTCATTAATTTGTTTGCGAGTTCTTCATTTATCACATTTAGTTCTGCGCCAGTATCAAACAGAATTTTCACATTTTCATTTTCGACTTTACATTAGACCAATCAAGGACATTCACAAAGATGCAGTTATTAGGAGGAGATGAATTTGAAGTTCAGCTGGAAATTATTGAATTGAAGCATAGTGTCACTCTTCAGGATAAACATAAGGAAACGACCCCCACTGAGTATGTTCCTTCAAACCAGTTTCCAAACATATATAACTGTTGTAAAAAAGTATTGACCATGCTTGTTAGCACCTATATATGTGAAGCTGGATTTTCGGCAATGACCACCATCAAATTAAAAAATGAGAAAATCGTTAACTGGCGAACATTTAGAAAACCTGATAAGAGCAGCAGTTATTCAATATCAGCCACAAATTAAATAATTGAAAATTTAATTCAAAGTTAAATATCTCATTAAAAACAATAAATTTTTAAAAGTTGTAAACACATTTTGGTTTTTATTTAAAATTTAATAAAATTACCTAGCAGAATTTTATATTAAATTTTTTACCATACCTCAAAATCTCTAAAATGCATTGATCAATGATAACACTTCTCCAGATCTTTATTATACCACAAACTAATTCTTCATATAAGTAAAGTAATTCTTTATATTATTACTAGGGAACATAAATAGACTTCTATCTGTTGCCAAATGCTCCAAACTACATTGTGGAGGTTAATTATCGCTAGTTGCTCCGTGATCACATGACCGGACGCTTGTTGTGCTGATCCTCGACCCATATCTGGCCCTTGGCATCTTGAAAATTATTTGAGTAGTCCATTGTGTCAAAAATGTTGGACAGCACTGGACTAATGGTTTATTTTTAGCCTTTTCTGGTCCCCTTTGTGAAATAACCTTATTTATTCTGCTAATTTCTGCTTTGAGCTTTTCTATCAGATCATTGCTTACTTCAATCTTATTTAGATTTTGGATACGCAAATTATAAGATTTTTGCGTTGATTGTCAATATCCACTTCTGATTTTACAAGCGAGACTGCTTCTTCTATATTTTTTGGTTTCAACTGTTCCAGTCCAAATCGATCTTTGATTGTGTCAGGGTTTGGTCTGGGCTTGGCGTTTGTCCGAGGAAAGATAATAAAAATAATTTTAATTAAATAATTACTATAAATATATATAAATGATAAATATTTACTATAAATAAATATAATCCAAATTAAGTATTAAATAAAATATATATAGTAATATATAATAAAAATAGTATATATTAAATAATTTATAAGTTCAAATTTTTAAGGACCAAATAATTGTTATTTTTGTGTGGTTAATAGAAAGATAATACTATTCAAAATTAGCGTAGATCAGAGTTAATACTACTCAGCCTACTCGATCGCGGATTAGTATATAATTTGAGCAAATTTTATCAAAAAACAAAAATTATGTGTAGTAAGAGAAAACGAAATAATAAAAACAGAATTACCAGCAGTATTATAAAAAGGAAAACCATTAAGAAAATGAATGGAAAAGGAATCTCAATATATAGTATTATAAAAAAATTACTCTTATTTTAACAGAAAACGGTTATCGATTAAAACTCGATTAAATCGTTTGTAACACTTACCAGAAAGTTTAATTTGAGCGGTATCATTTTGTCAATAGTACTCTAGAGAAACTGCATTATTGTAATTTCATTAAAATTTGAGAGGGTAGACATTAGGAAAAATTGTTGCCAAATCTTGGTAGCTATCTATAGCGTAAACTTCGGGTATCCCTCTTCTGATGCCTTTGACCACTGAGCGAAGCTGTAGATAACCAAATAGAATCCAGCTCTCGCCACTTAGAAATCTCGGAGGACTATTGAACATAGCCGATAATTTTTACTTTAGAATCATGCGGCATTTTTCGGTATTTTTAAAGTTTTATATTTTTGTAAGCTCTTGTAACGCAATTAAAACATATTTGTATATTTATATTTGGAGATAATAGTTTGTGAAATTAGAGCGAGTTTTCTTAGTCATTTTAATCGATTTATACGTAAAACATTTTGGAGTCAGATTATGATTTGTGTTGATCGTCAATCCCAATGACAAACCCAACAATTGGCTAGTCCTTTAAATAAAAATCAACTGTAAAAATTAAAGTTTTATCGCCAATTTCCGATTTTGGCACTGAAATTTTTACACGACAAGATCAATCTTTTATTGATTCCCCTCTCTCGAGATAGGTGGAATGATTTCAGAAATGGCGATAGCGCCTACTTCTTTACCTTATAATTTTTTTGCAATTGGTCTAAAAATAAATTTAAACTCTTCTTTGTAGTCGCTTTCTGATGACAATTCAAATTTAATTTTTTAATCGATATAATTCAATAAAAACTGTTCTTGAAGCGGTTGTGGAATATTTAATACTTCACACATATTTGACGAATTTGTCGACATCTTGACTATTGAAAATCTCTGGATTTTTGTATATCAATTTTGCAAGTTCCAAACTAGTTCGTGAAACCGTGTGAAATAATAAGATTAAAATATTCAGTTCAATGTTTAAACTATATTATTGTCAAATAATATCGCAATTACGTATTTATAAACTTTAAAATCTTTTTTTTGTCGGTAGGGAATCTTATAAAAATAAAATTTAAATAAATAACAATGTTAGCCAATTTCCGCAATGTTTATTCATAAAATATGAAATATTTCGACAGATAAACGGCCCTGATCACTTATAACCAAAATTTAACTCGACTTTCGCTTTCCCCTCTTCTCTGATTGATATTTTCTTTCACGGTAATTTTAAAAAAATCAAAATCATACAAGGATTTATAATTAACCCAAAAATTGAAAGAAATACATATAATTTCTAAAAATATGGCATACAATGATGATTATCAGATAAATTTAATCATTAATTAAACAAAATGAAATGTCTATTTATGTATTTGTAAAGAAAACCGTCATTTAATGGTAAACGAGAACTATATTAAATAAAAAGTTAGCATGATTGACATTTTAATTATGTAAATTAAATGATATGCTTTAAGCTTATAATAAAATTCTAAGAGGTTAGTACCTTAGTTAATTTAATTCTACCACGAATCCCTCATTTCTGTAATTATATCACATAATTTTATAACTGAAAAGTAATTAAAATAATTGTTTATATACTTTAAATATTTATTTCTAAAAATTTACAATAATGATACAAATGCTAATTATTATTAAATATAAATTTATGACTTTATTTAAAAAATATTTTTATTTAAAAAATATTTAATTCAATATAAACATAAATTTAATAAATAGCTATGTAAGCCATTTCCGGAAAGTTTATTCATAAAGTATAAAATATTTCGATCTTAACAAGATCCTGATCGCTCATAATACAAAATTCACAAATTCTTTCTCTTTTTGCTCCTTCTCTGTTTGACCTTCCATTCCTATGAATGTTTTTTAATAAATGACAAAATCTAAACAAATCTTCAAAACATTTCAAAATTTAAACGCCTATTTTGAAGTTCAAAAAATTTTAAATCTTAAATTGAATTGAAATCTCCCTAGGAAACCATTTTCTACTAAATTGTTTCCTTTTTTCTAATAATGCGCCTATGCGTTTTATACGATAGGAGGCAGTAGTAAACGTATTGTAATTATGTAATCATTTTAATTAAGTTTTATCTGATTGTTTAATAAAGATCAACTGTAAAAATGCCTTTTTACTCTACACTTTTTTGGACACAATTTGAGAAAAACATGAACATTGGTATAAAAATTAGCGTTTCTTACGAATTTTATGGGCAATTACAACTCACTTAATTTACAATTACAAGGAAAAGGGGAAAATATTATTGGGTTGGCCAGTTCGGTAAATGCAAAATTAAAACTTTGCTTCTCAATTAAAAAGGCAAAATTTTAAACATTTTCCATATTTAGAAAAACATTAAACTTGGTAATGAATGTAATATTGAAATATTTTCTTCTGAAATGGAAATATTTAATCAAGAATTTGTGAAACGGTTTGCTAATCACAATAATCTTCAACCGATTTTTGAATTTATTTCATTTGCTTTTGCAGAAATCGATAACGAGAATATTTCATCAAATATAGCTTATACCTTTGAATTGAATTCATCGAATAAAAAAGCCTAAAATAAAATTGGCTCAAATCGCCTACGATGGTCACAGAGGGTATTTTTCATCTACAAATATTTAACAACGTATTTAAATCACATTAAAAGTAAATAAAAAAATTAATCTTGCATATTTTACAGACAAAACATCTGTATCATCCTCTATAAATGTGGGGCATAATTCAATTCTTGAATATTAACTGTTGTATCATTAACCGGTGGACCTATAATTTTCTTAACAGGATCCGATGTTGTATATTCCAAATCAAAATTTTATATAATGGAGTATAAAGATATTAATTTAAATTAAATTAAATTACCGATCTCATATTTATCATATAAATTTAATAAATCGACATTTTAGGCTATTGACGCTTAATCACCGATGAAATAATCTAAAAGGAATATGAATAATAAAATAATAATAATAAATTTACCATCTACATAATTTCTGGATATATTAGCCAGAAATAACTATAAACTAACTTTTGTTGGGCCAAGACACGATTTTGTTTTAATGAATCCGGTAACAGCATGCAGATTTAAAATCAGACCCATAAACTTCAATTAACCATGCTAAAATACGAGAAAGAAACAATAAAAATTGAAAATTGAAAAAACACAAAAGTAAATTAAAATAATAACAAAGTGCAACAAGACCCGCACGAAATAAACATAGAAATAACAGAACACGAAAATTTGACCGAAATTTGAAAATTTACCAAAAAAGCGAAAAGTCCACGAAACTGTAACTAAAATTAAATAATTTGAATTGGAAACAATTCAATTAAAAGTTAAAAAATAAAATTGTCAAATTAAATCACGAAAATAATAAAATTAAGATTAGAATATACCAGAAAATCACAAAGTCAATTTTTTTTACTACATCAAATTTAACACGCAAGTTTAGGGTCGTCCAATAAGTATATATACCGATTCATTTTCACAGACTTATCGATTGTAACCAGTTGAAACAGAACAATTTCTACAAATTTTAATGTGAGTGGAGGAATGTTCGAAAACTTTCTCCACGTCACGTTCAGATAACCTCATATGAGCTCTGTCTGGGCGTCGGCGTGGGGAAAGGTTTGTAATGAGATTGCAAGAAATCTATATCATGATCTAACAATCTATTATGCCAAAAATGTTTATGCTAATTCATAATAAAAGTTTTAAACTGAATAATTGATGTCGAAATTTTTCGGTCCACAGCCGACACAACACCACAATTTAGTAAAATCCACACACCCCAACCGAATTGTGTAAGTGCGGTGTAAGTTCGCCAATGATTCGTGCCCGTGAAGGCTACGGCGTGAGAACGCAGGAGCTGAAGCGTAAATATTATTCCGTATAGGGGGAAATGGGTTGAAGAGGGAATAGTCTTTTGGCTAGTCCATCATCACCCTTTTCCTAAAAATTCGACCTAAATTATAATAAAACCACTTCGGCTTAAAATCAAAACACTGAGTAGTCCAATGGACACTCTTAACATTGATATAATTTTATCCTAGGATCAATTAAGGGAAGGTGGCGGGGAATTTAATATCGAAAATCGTTGTTATGACTCTAAAAAATGAAACTAATGACTTTCATCGTAAAAATAACATGATTTCCATAATGTTAAAAAGCTAAAATAGATGAATATAAAACTCAGTTCCGTAAACCCATTTAAAATTGCTAAAGATTCTCCTCACGTATCATAATAAAAATCACACATGGGATAAATACCACCGTAGTCGACACTCCAAGAAGTTTCCATCATAGTAGACTTGACCATGCACAGAAATAGCGGAGATCCATCAGGCATTTGGGCAGTGAAATATCCAAATTGGAATCGCAAGGGAAACGTGACCAAAGCGGCTCTAAAGATTGATGGCCTCCTACATAAAGATAACAATAAATAAAACATACTGAGTAACGGGTAAATTACCTTTCTCAGATCCTACCAACGAATAGGATCATAGATGGAGAGCGGCATTGGCCCAGTAACCAAGATAATTAGTTGTCATTGGTGGAAAATTCCCAGAAAATTCCCCGTCTTGAACATGAGGAATTTAACCAGCTCGACATCGATTGAAAAGTTATAAATTGAATTTTCCGACAAGTACAATCCAGTTATTAGAACATCGGCCTGACATTTATCTAGAACCAATCAATTAAAAATAAATCATAGACAAAAATCCATCTCACCTATTCAGGAACAGTAACACACAGACACGCAACCTTTAGCAATATTGCGTGTGCGGACAGAGAATTTCGATGTTTTCTGTCCTCGATGTATGCATCCCCATTCATATATAATCGCAGCACTCGTCTACCACATTTAATCCAACTATTCAAATGTCTAAAAATTCGCGGTATCCAAATGCACCAAATGAGGATCTACGAAGAACTGAAATTAAGACGACAGAGACAAGAGAAAAAATGCGAGAAGGTAATTATCATAAATTGTCAGTATGAAAATTGATTATTTCCCCGAGTCTTAGTCCCATGAGCTGAACGCAGAAGACCACACACGATTCTTGACGATGACCTTGGCCTGGAATGCGATAAATCTAATGTGTTTTCTTAAAAATTGTTCTACGAACTTCAAGAGTTGTATGCCATTTCCAAGTCCAACCCGTAAGAATAACTAAACCCATTTTCGAATTCCCAATGTGACCTATGATCCACTCCCCGGCTAGACATGTTCGTAAGGATGAGATGCGAACTCCAGTTTTCATGCACCATTGTTGTTCAAGTTGTACGCTAGAATAGGAAACAAGTTAAATTAAATCCTGCAATTAAGCCACCCCGACATCGGCCAGGGATATCCGAGCGTGCCAAACGTCGCGCCGCTCAAATGAAAGACGAATAACTCTGTAAATATGATCCGCGTTATTTAATAAAGAATTATGATTGATCCCCGAGATCTATATGACTTGTGTTAATAAAAATAACGAATTTGAACCACGAGCAAGTTGAACTATAAGCTAAATGGCATTAGACACACCAGTAAGTGACAAGGAAAAGAAAAGCGCACGCAAACCTTCTAACTGTAGTGCGTTAAACCCATCTTGAGGTCGGGCCAGAGTAGTTCCTATGTGGCGCTCACCTTTGGAAATTTCAAAACCAATGGTTACATTACCAACGTTGTTTAGCAACGGGTAACCATTGGGGGCGAAGAAACATTTATATCTGGGGTTGAGGTCATTCCAACCATAAACCCCACACTTGTATGCTTTCTAAAAAAGAAAAAAGAAATATTAATGAATATAATAAACCAAATTTACCATTTTCTCCTAATACAATCGATTTTTGAACGTATTCAAAGACATTTTATCTAGTTTTGATTTGAAAAATTGTGAATAATAATAAATACAATAATCATAAGACACATGCATGCATCGAAAGTTCATGATTAACAATGAACATATATGAATGTGTGTGATTATTGTTACGTTATAAATTATAATTATAAGATGTTTAGTATTAATCTGTAATTACCATATGAATTTTCTTGTATTGTGTGTTTAGATAAATGATATAACTTTTTTATGATTTCCATACTTACATTCAACTATCGTTTGAATAAATACTTTTTGTCAAACTGTTTATTATTTTAATGTTTAAGATTTGTAACAATAAATATAGATTTCACGACAGTAGGGTTTATATTTTAATATTTCGAAAACCATCAATTTTTTCGTAATATTTTACACCTAATTATTATGTATTTACGACGGATCATACTACTTTCCTCGTCGGGTTGATAACTATTTCCCATCTGGGTAAGCGTACTGTTGAGTTAATATTTTTGTTGGTTCGGTAGGAACTTTTCCATTTGACTCCACGTGCTATTTGAATAACACTGAAATAACTCAACGCTGGACAAATCTTTATTGATACCAACAATTGTACAGCGATTTACACTTCAAATTATTCGATACTGACAGGAATCTCTAACTGAAACCGCCTTTTAATCTATTATATTCTAAATCTCTAAAATTCCCTTGACCCAAGTCTGACTCGTACCGTTTCTCAATAACTCTGTAACTTCTAGGTTGCTCAACTTTTGTCTATTTTTGTGTCCCCAATTCCTCAAACTAGGGCCTACCGAAGACATTTATCCGGCCCGCTGGGTAAATTCCAATTTGTGAGTTAGGCCGGTTCACCAGTGAATGACGAAAAAAAAATTTCATTTCATTATCAGCTACTCTCTGGTCTGATGAGGTTTAGGGCCAGTAACACTTATGCCAAATTATAAACCTATATACTAAGTTTAAGTGACTCCTCAAAGCAAACAAAGTTTAGAAAATTACGAAAAATACAAAAGTTTCAAATTAACATTGACATCTTATGTTTTAATTGTACAATAGACACAACATTTGAGTTCAGCTAGTCTCAGTACATGTATTGAGTATCGGGTAACAGCTGGAAGTGGAAGAGCGACGTGAAAGTGTCTAGTCAGCTTTATAGTTTTCCAGAATGTGATGGCAACATGCGAAAAACAGTAAACATTTATCAAATGCCCGTTGAATGACGGTAATAGCTCCTGTGTTGATACCTGTGTTCGAGCTGGTCGTATCAAAACACAGTCCAGCTAGCCAATCTGGAAAACCTTTCCAGGCTTGCAGTGTATAGACCACAGCATTTCCCATTAACTCACCAGTACTGACTGGAAGTTTCGGAATGGCAAAGAGTTTTTCAGTGTTCAATATAGATTCCACAATTGGCATTCGATCCACTAACTCCTCTCACCTGCCATCATTGTCAGGTAGTAATTTCCCGTCAAAATTAGCAATCAATGGCGTGGTTGGTACAAACAGTTCTTTCTGAGTTTGTGCCAGTGATTTGCGAACAGTTTTTTGAGCTCTGTCGATTGAGCTGGTTGACAGCGACAGTGATTCAATGTCTATAACTACGGCTTTCAGGGCCGGGGCAACAATGTGCATTGCTTCGCTTGCAGTAGTCTTTGTTCTGTTAAGACTTGAAACAAACAGTGGATTGTCAACAAGACGGCGTCTTTTTATTGCAGAGTCTGTCGCAGTTGATATTGGAGTGACTGGAATTAGACGTTTTTCAGATAGATGTAACAGATAGATGTAACGTTCAACTTCAAGGAAAGGGCAAGCTCATCTGTGACATGCCATCATATGTGAAAGCGTTTGCTGTTAAATTAGGCATCCTCATCAAAGACATGAAGGAGGAAAATGTCTGCCATCTTCCCATAACTCAAAACCTGTTAGCGAAAAAACCATTGGTTTCATTTTCAAACAAAACATGTGTGGATTCACTGGAAAAGTCGTAAAACGAGTTCTAACTTAGATTTAAAGAGCTTCGTCTCCATGAACAGGACATAAAGCATTTCCTTAACCCATTTTCTATTGACATTGAAATGCAGATACAATTTACCAAATGGGACTGAAAACTGCATAATTGTGACTCTGAAAGACGCGTTCAGTTCAAGCAGCCTTTGTAATTTCCATGCATCTCTCCCTCCCAGGTATATCCTAATCTCAGCAACCATGCAATCAAAATGGTAACAATCTTTGGCTGCACTTTTATCTGCGAACAGACTTTTCTAGAATGAAACATTTGAAATCTCCAACCAGATCTACACTTACTGATACACACTTGCATCACTTGTTACAACTAGCAGTGACAAAGATGGAACCCGAAATTGACCATCTTATTAACAAAAAGCAGGCCCATAGTTCCCGTTGAAATATTTGTAATTTGATATATTTAGCTTTACTTGTTCTTCATTTTAATTAATGTATTTGTTCCCATTGTTTTCAAATACAGATTTTTCAAAACAAAATTTTTTAAACTATAGTCCGGCCCATCAACGTTTGAGGGACAGTGAACAGGTCCCTTGTTGAAAAATTTTGAGGACCCCTGTCCTATAGTTTCAATTCATGGTTGTTATAATTCTAATCATTTTTATTATTATCATTACCATTGCTACTTTATTATTATTGCTATTTTTGTATTCATTTTTATTATTATATGTATTACTATCAAAATTATTATTATTATTTTCATTATTATCATAACTATTATTGTTATTATTTCCACTGTTATCTACGTATTATCATTAGGGTTGTTACTACCATTTATTATTATTATTATTATTATTATTATTATTATGAATATTTTTATTATTCAGTATTATTATCATGTATTACTATTATTATTAAAATTATTATAGTAGGGGGTTAGTGGCCCACTGCGCCCACACACCACTGCATAATAAGTAGGGGGGTTTAATTACTGATTAATTACGGTGTGTCTTGATTAAATAATGATGTAATCAAGATAATTATTGTGTGTATTTTTTTACTAAAATTTTTGTGCTTTTTTTTTAATAAAATTTCTGTGTGTATTTTTTTACGAATTTTTTTCGAGTTTTTTGCGCGATTTTTATTTTTTTCATTGTGTAATTAAATTTTGAAATTTAATGTAAAATATAGTTAAATTTTAAAATTGAGTTTAAATTATATATGATTTCTAAATAGAATTTTCAGTATAATTTTATCAATGAATTTTTTTTATATCCTTTTTTAAAATGAAAATTTTATTATGATTTTTGATATATAATTTAAAATATAATTTTGTAAAATAATAAATTTTATAATTTTCAATGAAATTTAGTGTTAACATAATGATAATAATAATAATTCAACCATTTAAAATCTTTATAAAAAACTAATTCTCAACACATAAAATAAACACGTAAAAAGATCAAAATTTATTTAATTTAAATCATCACAAATCTGGTTATAATAAGCTCTTCTTAGATCAGCGAACAAAATATGTACAACTTCTTTCTTGTAGTCCATGCGCCAAAAATTTGAATTTTAAAAAAATGGGCCTAAAAATATAAATTTAAAAAAAATTGAATTAAAAAAAATTCGAAAAATAATTTCAAAAAAAAAATGTGCGCACACAAAATTAATTATCTTGATTAAAATTTTTTCGATTTATAATTTCCAAAATAATAAATTAAAATGAATTGTATTTAAACTTATTTATATTCTACTAACTACAATTAAACTAATATATAACGAGTATATACTGTAAAATAAAAAAATATTCGGAATTATTTATTAGTATTCAAATAAAATAATTAATAAATTAAGGCCTTGTAAATAAAAATTATTGACAAAAAACGCATAAAAGATGAAAACCGTTCATTTCAAGAATCTTTGACCAACGACTTTTTTGTTGAACCAAAGGTGTTGGCGTTATATGTGTGGGGTTTATGGTTTCAATAACCTTGACCCCAGATATAAGTATTTTCTTACCCCCAAATGCAATCATTGGTTTTGAGGTCGCCAAAGGTGAGCGTCACATGGGAACTACTCTGGCCCGACCCCAAACTGGGTCCAACGCACTACCGTTAGAAGGTACGTGTGTGATTTTTTTCTGGTCCCTCGCTTGTGTGCTTAATTTTACCTTCCTTGAAATCTCTTTCCATAAAACTGTTCGTAAATTCCCTGTAATTCTACTCTATTATTAATGAAATAAGACTCAGAAAATTAATTTAGGCAAAACATTTATTGAATATCGCTTAAACTATTTCGAATTATTGTACTTGTGCCTTTGCAGCGCGCGTTTTGCACGTTCCGACTTTCCCGGCCTTTGTTTGGGAGCTTTGGTTGTTGGCACTGTGACGGACGTCGCTTCTCTGTACGCTAGTTGGGCAGGTGCGAAAACGAGCGGGTAGGTTACCTTCTCTTCAGCCCACCCTCGTTGTGCTGCTGTCATCTTTTGATAAATTCTTTTTGCTCTTTCTGGCTTGATCCAAGTGGCTTTGGTTTGCTGGATCTCTTTATTCAACTGAGCAAATTGACGTTGTAGGTCCTTATTATTCATACGGGCTGCGTGGAGTTCCTGTAGTAATAGTTGATTCGAGCTCATATCTAAATGAAGAACACTCAATAAACTCCTTAACCATTATTACACGTTTTAATTCATCGCGTCCCTGTCTGTACCTTATATGGCGTTGGCGGACGGAATCTATGTCTTTTAATCATGCATTTCCTCATGAAGTATTAATAAAATCGAGACAGCAATATCATTGAACAACTAACATTAAACATTTATTACAAACAAAAGAGAATCAGTGGCTATTGAATCTAGGGTAGATTTGGTTAGATCTTCTGCTGGGCCCGGTTACGAGCATAGGAGTGATCGTGTTGTTCGTCCTTGACGCATTTCTTTGCCTCGTAGTTCGCGGGGAAGAATTTCATGTGGAACCACCACGTTCATGGCTTTAGTCCGACTACATAGTCGCGGGTCGTCCAGCTCATAGGAGACATTGTACCTCGGGGGCATACCCGTCCGTGCTGGGTATTTTGCCCTCAGCAATGTCAGCATTCACCTGTCCCAGGTACCGTCTGGCCTTGTCTACTTGCCGATCCGTTTCTCTTTTGTGCTCTTCGAGGCAAGCTAATAGATGTTCGGCCTGGCCCCGAATCTCCCGGGCCGGGTTCGCGTTTGATCGCGATTAAGGGAAGGTCGGTGTCGTCGCAGTCCGTTTGGCCTTCCCTCCGGGATTCTCTGACCGGCGAGATCGAGAATCACGCACCCCACATCGCTTGGAGACACCGGGCGGCCTCGTGTGCCGAGAATCGAAGCGTGACGCGGGATGCGTCGATCCATGAATCATCTAAAACAAATAAATAGGTATTAATGTTAGGCCTGGCATGGTAGGCCACCAAGGGTCAGTTGATGTGGAGTTGTTGGGTTTTGGTCAGATATGGTCTGGGGAATCCATGGAACTCACATGTCCTGGTGGCCGAGTTAAGGGCGGATACGTAGGGTTGTGTGTAATTTACCGGGTAATTCACTTATGGGTTAGTCGCCGTATGTTTGCGTCTCCTGAATGTTATGTGCCCATCTTAATCGGCCCGACGGCCCTAACGTCATTATTGTGGCCTTAGTTGTAAGATGGATCATTTAATCGGTAGAGACTCGGCAGTTTCGTGTTGGTTCCATCTCTCGCCTTTTACATAAGTATTTGATGGTAACGAGGTAAATACTAGCTCTATTATAAAATATTTTTTAGACTTGGAGTTGTTTAACGTTCAAAATCAATATACACAAATCGATTAATTAATAATAAATATGGCTAAAACTAAAATTTAGCAAAACTTGGTTTTACCGATTTATAAAGATGATAATTGGTACTTATAGTGTCTATGATAAATAATAACTATTCTAGATTGCTCATTGATTCGATGTTGCCGACATTATATATTTGAGCCTATCCTTTCCGTAGTATGTCCCGACATGGAATACCCTCATACTCACCTGCGAGTGATAAAAACATATTTCCTGAATGATATTTGGCTGCTTACATCGACTGTCCACCGTTTTTTAACATTTACTATCAACACTTTTACTCGCTATCGGTGAATAAGAGTGAGTGGACTTATAATAGGTTTACTACTCGCTTCTTTTATTCATTAAATATTTACTCCTTTTACCAACTAAATCTGAATTTAATTTTCTATACCCGAACTTTAGGTTTCATGACAATCCAGGAACATTAAATGACACAATGAAGAAAGTCCTAAGATCGAGATAGACAATTGCTAACTATTAAGTCTAAACTGGCGCGGTGTAGGCGAATGGTTACCTTGACTTTCGAGTATATTAAACATAAGGTATGAATAAGTTATTGACAGTGATTTTGACCGCTAAAAAACTCACATAATCTTGTAAGATCCTATTAGAGTAGGTAATTAATCCGAATTCACTGTTTGCGCGTGCTCGATTAAAAAGGTTACTAAGAAAGGTTTTGTACTATATCTAAGGTCATAATTCCGATACAGACTAATCATTAGAGCCATATATCGTTTGATCAGTAGTTATTTCTAAATTAGACGTCATGAACATGAATGTAAAATTATTGAGATTTAGAAGACCATATGGTAACTCCAGATTGTTTCTAATTTTATTATAATGAAGAATAAAAGGAAAATTAAATTATGACACTGATGACATTACTAAGGATTATACAAATAATTTAACTTATTTTAGTCCAGTCGTTGACTCGGACTCCGAAAAATCTGCGAGAGCTGGGACCTACGACTCCTCTCCATGTATGGGTTTCATTGGGATCAGACCATAGATTATATGAGCAAAATTCCTAATTGGTTCATTATCGACGTTATCTGGTTGGGAGTGGTTGGTCAAATTTAGTCGAAGTTTAATTTTGTGATTTCTTGAAACACATAATGGATCATAAATTTTATTTGTTAATGTAGGTCTTCGGGTTAATCATGGTCTACGGTACCTCTGGAGCTCGCGTACCTCTATTGGAGTAACAACGTCGTGGTTAGATCTCGTGAAATTAGTTAATGAGTAAGTGTTATGTTGAAAATTTACCCTCTCGATTTGGAATCTGCTGTCTCCCAATATCTTCCTCATCGATGGTTCTTGGTGCTCGGATTGGGTCTCTACGGGTTGTATGTCCATAATTTGGTTTCATAATGCTAACAAGTTATCGCAAAATACTGACAACTATGATCAATTTATTTATACTGGCACGGATATTTCTAGTCATTGACCCGGGTGAGAGGTGTGTCTGTTACGGTCGATTTATGGCTCCCCTCACCGTAATCGTGTCGACGAATTTCTAAATAGCTAGATTGATTCGGTAATACACCAGCTGTCACTGAGATAAATCACCTATAATATAAAAGAAAATCAATAAATTTATAGCATATAAACACACCAACTCACCTTGAGGTTGCTTGTAAAATCGTCAATGAGACAAACCCTAAACTATAGAGACACAAAAAGTGAGAGAGAAATAAAATAATGCACATTAACTCAACCTATAATAAAACATGCATGCTAACTTTTAATATGTAGCCATCCGAAGTTGAAAAAATCCCTATAATAAATAATTTTATAGACATTTTTGAGATAATTTTAGAAAGAAAAATGGCGGAAAAAATTTTTTAATTTAAATTTTGAGGTTTTTGCTAGGAAATTTCGAGTAAATGAGGATGTATCTTCATAAGATTTACCCTTAAAACTAAAATTAATCCAATATTTCAGATATTTCTGTAGAAAAAAGCAAAACCTGAAATCCGAAAAAAAGCATAAATTTTTAAATTATATTTGTAAGTTTTAAAAAATAATCATAAACCAAATTATTTTGTGTACATAATCGATGACTTTTTACAAAATATGTATAAAAAATATAATTATTTAATGCAAATAATAATTTTTATAAGTTCAAAAATAATTTAACTGGCATTTTTTGAATAATATCCGAAAAAAATACATATTTTTGGAGATTAGTTATTGTTACTTACTTAATTTCTTAAATATTATTTATAATAATATTGTTGGGCTCAGAGCCACAATTTAAACAAAAAATTAAAGTCAAAGAGTGGGAGTAATGGAACGAATCACTGTACATAAACATGCACCGCACAAAGATACTAAAAATCAATAAATAACATAGTAATTAAAACAAAATAAAAACATAACAAATATTAAATAAAACAAATAATTAATTAAAATTCGGAAAATGCCTACAGATGCAAAAGGAAACATACAAAGAAATAAAATAAACTGCCAAAACCTTGCAAAATAAGGTTTAGAAAAAACATAAGCAGAAGTGGTGACCTGAAAACAAATAAAAAGGGCTAAAAATAATATTACAAGAAAATAATGATAAAAATAAAATCCAAACATAAAATAAATTATATACCAAAAAATAAAGAAAAATATACAAAAAATAATAATAATAATTTTAAAGTAATAAAATAATTAAAAAGCCCTAAAAATGGCGGAAAACCGCCTATTGGTCACACACATGCATGAAAATAGTATAAATACAGTGATGAATTTCATTACTTTTAATCTTATGCTTTTCACTGAAAATTTTGAACTTCATACAGAACCGTAAATTTGAAAGAAAAGTACGTAAGGAATTTTTCGTTGTCATTTGTAAATTTTCATTTATTATGATGATTTTAATGTGTTTTTTTTAAATTAAACTTCTTGATGCGTAATGTTTTATTAATTCATCTTAATAACCACATATATATTTATTTATAGTTCGACCCTTAAAATTATATATAGTTATAGTATTGAAATAGACGGTTTATGGGACGGACCGCGTGCCGGCTAGTGGGTGAAAACCCTTAGTTGAGCTCGTCATGCCTCGTGAACTTTCGGCAGTCCGCAGTTGGGTCTGGCCTTTTGCACAGGACCGCTACGCAGGGCGCCGTTGTATACTCGAGGCGGCTGCTGAAAAGTGGCCGGAGCGAGTCGTTTAATATCTCGGGAAGTGCGAACAACTCTAGTTAGAGGGAAATTAAGCAAGATCACGGGTTGATCAGAGAAATTTTTTCATCTTTCGAACAAAACTCATAAACGACTAACGGGTAGCAGGGATAGGATTTAGGTCAATGATAGCCGAAAATCTACTTAAAAATTCGGAAATAATAGGAAAGAAATAACAGCATCATAATTTATTCAGAATTAAAAATTAGAAATAAATCGATACAAAATTTTCACCACTCTTCGACGGATGTCCCATAGCACACGAGTGTAGCACTAATAATCTATCCTGACCGATGAAATTGAAGTAGAGAATTCCTAAATGATCGATATCTCCAAAGAGTAATTGACGCAGAATGAACGAAATATCTGCCACAAACGTTTTTAAAAATCATCTGGTATTTGAACTAGGAGTCCGCATAGCTGGGAGAGTGAGACGATAAAATTCCAAAAATCTGACTACAGTAGAAATTTCGATAAATCTGACGCTCTAAAATCCGCAATTTTCATGGCTGACTGAACTCTGAGATGAGATATACACATTGACCAATCACATTGACATGCACAGACAAGAAAGTTGAGAATCCAATTCTATTTGAGTTAGCACAAATTCAGATCAATAAATTTTTCTAGTTGTCAACAATATTTATATTTTGGGAAATTCTTGGAACTTTTTCGCGTTCGCTACTCACTGGAAAAATCGGTAAGTCCCTATAAATTGTTTTTAAGATAAAATCTCCATTCTCAGTCAATTAATTATTCCTAAAAAATGCCAATAATTTAACCAATAAGTAACAATGAGTTTACCTTCCAGGTTTGCAAAAAAAAAATTTCCAATAAAAAATTCACTCGCTAAGTGACTACTTATTTTGTTCTTAAATAAAGGTATTTTCTCTTGTTAAATTATAACCTAGGTATTTTTCAAGTATTGAATATAACCGGACTAAACTTATAAATTTTTGTAAATCAAATCTCAAATAAACTTAACTAAATTATGGACTAGTTATTGTCAAAGAATTAGTTTAAATTATTGAATCCTGTAAAGTTAATTTTAAATAATCATAGGCAAATTATAATCTAGTTATTGTCGTCTAGTTAATTAAGCTTACTAAATCTTGTAAAGTTAATTTCAAATAATCATAGTCAAGGTATAAACTGGTTATTGCCGTCTAATTAATTAAGCTTATAAATTTTTGTAAAGTTAATTTTAAATAATCTTAATTAAATTATAAAATATTTATTGTAGGATAATTAGTTGAACGTACTAGTTTTGTAAATTTTAATTTTAATAAACTGGGTTAAATTACAAGTTAGGTATTGCCAAATAGTTAGTTGAACTTAGTTACGAATTTAATTTTAGATAAACTCAGTTAAATTGTAGACTAATTACTGTCCTGATAATAAATCGAGCATGTGGATCTTTATAAATTTGGTTATTAAATGAACTTAGTTTCCTAAAAATATGAAATTAAATCAGTTGGCAGGCGATAACTCGACTTGTTCGAAAAAAGAAGTTAATTCCGAGTTGATGACGCAGGGATTTTCCGCTGGTATGCTCAGTATCTCAAACTCTAAACCCCAAACCCTCGAAATATAATACTAGGATTTATTCATTATAATATTAGCAGACAGAATCCATATTGCGCGAGACCTTGCATATCTCGAACAAATCTCACCCCCTACGGTATTAATCCGAACGTATGTACTATAAAAATCCAGTCATCCCACCGTAACGCTTCCAACTAAAATGTACTCGATATTTAGAGTGAACCTCAAACGAACATTGTATGACAACACTATGGACCAAAATATAGTAAAGAGTGTTTTAAGTATCGGATTACCATTTTATCATATCGTAGGGCTTTTAGTTCGGTCAGGTTATTATCAATTTTAGGATCATTAAGATCTATTAATCTAACACACCCTGTAAATCGAATCGGGTGGATAGGAATCGCAACCAGTCGAGATAGCCTCTAATTACCCCCATAAAACCAACTGAGGGACGATAATGTAGTAAGATTGAGGTAGATCCACGTCGCATAGGGTCACGGGGTAGGAAACTAATTAAAGCAGGAAGCCCCTTGTTAAATAAATATTAAAAAATCCCATCCCGAACTTCCCGTCGGTATCATCCCGGCCCATCATCTCCCCAACACCGAGGATCTCCCAGCTTCAACAGTCCACATCTCTTCTTCGGTCGTCAACCCTCCGTCCTCTCTAAACCCTCCACCAGCAGAAATCACGGCGAACTCTGCCATCTCTACGGCTCGCCACAGGCCAAACCGGAATAGGCGACGTCGGGATCGACGCCGTCAAGAAGAAGAGCGTTTCCGGGAAACGAGAGCCGCAGAGGATGCATATCGGATCGACGACTTGCCGCCCCCGTATCGGGAATTCGAGATTCCGGGGCTCGTCACCTCCGGAATCCATCCACATTAATCTAGTGGATGAGGAAATCGAACCACCTCGAGTGATACGGGCCCTCGATCGACTGGGGGTTGGATACCGACGAAATCGCTATTCTCACGGGCGAAGTACCCAATGTCAGTCCCCAAGGTGAAATCGCAGGACCATCCACTCAGAGAAATGACGATTTCCGAGCAGATCCCCCGCCGTATCGGCCGGCAAAAAGGAAACGTTTTCCTCCGGACATGGATGCCGAGGAAGATTAGGTTGACAGTTCGGACTCGCAGGTGGTCGGTGACATTTGTGATCTTAATGTTTTGTCGTTTATTGTCCCTTTTAGTGACTTAATGGTATATTTTGCTTTGGTCAATATAGTTTATTTATGGTGTTCCTGAAATCTTGTTTTATTCTTCTTTCTGTCATACATTATTCCACTTAATTTATATTACGAGAGATGAGGTACCGACGACAATGGGGGTCGAAAAGGGTTTGCAGGCGCGTGTTCGGCATAACCATTCTCCATGATCTCTTCTCCGTGATCAGGGAAAAAGTAGGAACTAGATAGGGGTAGACAGGCATAAGCGTAAGTCCTTCCAGCGGCAGCTAATAATCCGGGAAAGACGAAGGTCCTTCGAGGAGTAGTGCTAGTAATGGCGCTCACCTGCTCGAATGGCATTCGGCTGTTGCGCACAGTTCCAACATGATTTCGATCATGGGTGCGCAATGGTTATTAAAATCGTGCGGCATATCAGGTAAATTATCCCTAGGACCTGCAAGTGAAGGTCAGATCAATGAGATGAATAATAACTTAGTTTAAAACTCCTGTACGTCCAACAATATATATGAAATAGTTGATCAAAGTTATATTTAGGAGCTTGAATTATGATCATATTTCCTTATGAAATCATAATTCAACTCTTAAAATTTAACTTTAAGTTATATAACTATAAAAAAATAACTTACTTGGCAGCCATTTAAAAAATGGCTGAAATGCATTCACAAAAAATAAATTCCACCAAGTTGATTTATGTATCAACTTGAATTATAGCGGAATTTATCTCAGTGACTGCTGGTGTAGTAATCATTTAATTTGTTATCATTAATTTATTAATCATTTTTTTTCTAAATCTTTTGAAAGTCTCTAATGAAAAATAGTAAAACTAAATTTAAGAACTAAAAATTTAAAGCAAACGTTGGGCTTTAATCACCAGCTTTAGTCTTGTATCTATTGTAATTTAATAATTTCTTGTGTTGAGGTTCCCAAAATCTCAACTTGGTATCTTATATAAATAAGAACACAAAGGTATTTTAAATTTTTTTTATTTATTATAACACTGGTTACAAACAATAATATAAATAACAATTACATTGTACAAATGATTCTATCATTTGTATATGTAAATAGTTGAAGTGTAATGTATTCAAATGCAGCTTTCTGAGCTCGTATATGTTCTATAGGTATCCTCTAATTCAGTGTTTCCCAAACCCGGGTACCCAGGTCTTTTCAATCTTCTATTATCTAAATATTAAAATATAAATAAAAGAATTTAATTAGATTAAAATGTCATATTAAAATTTTATTAATACAGAAAAATAATAAGTATAACCTTGTTTTAAAATGACACAAAGAATTATCTGCTACAGTCACGACTTGGTGCGTATTACGACCCTTCGGGAAGAATATCACTTTTCGTATCAATTGGATTTCACAATCACTTGACTACTGTGACTGGTTTCTGAGATCGGTAACTCTGATTTAGTTGTTTTGCTTTGACTTCGTTTAATTTATGTTTCAAATTTCTCTTTTCCTGGATTTCAACTTTACCTTTTCTCCAAATTTCTCTTTAATACCTTTCTTCAATAATTTTCTGTAATTTCCTCCTTTCCAATAATTCGTCCAATTTCTCTCTAATCTCTTTTTGTCTCCTTAGTCCAATTTCTTCCTAATCTCTTTTGTCTCTTATTTCCCAATTGCGCTTCCTCCGTCATCCAATAATACTTACTGATAGTAAATAGAATTTCTGATATCTTTTAACGCTAAATCCATTTGGGCCTCTATAATCACTGACAGCTGTCCATATAAATAATTTTTAGAGATGTCCTTTCCCGGATTCCCAAACAACATTCCTTCCGTTTTCTTGAAAGGGCTTTCAAAATAACGTGCAAATTTTGCTTTTGTTTTTGTTTTCCTGAATTGGCACTCGTTAATTATAAATGATCTTTTTTTATTCAATTGTCTGTTTTTATTAATTTTCTCTTATTCCCTTCTCATTATTCAACATTTCTTTTTCATTCCCTTTTTATTAACAACATCTTAATCACTTATCATTGTTTCCCCCAATCATTTTACATGTTTAGTAATTATTTTACTCTATTATTTAGGTATCCTCAACATATCTTCCCTCTTTAAAAGAAATTCGTCCTCGAATTAAAATTTGACATTTAATTCCATTTTGATCATGCTGTAAAACTCTTTATAACTTTACATTAATTCAATTACCAGTAAAAATACAACTGCCTTTAAAAACATTTCATACAACTAATTGTTTATAAATTTAACATGGAAATGTTTAATGTAAGTTTTTATGTTATTTATAAATTTCATGAAATTTGCGCCTATGCAAATGAAATAAATTAAACGATCTCCACTGATTTACAAAAATATTTACTATTCACTTTCAAAATTCTTAATTTCTTCACAATTTTCTGAAATCTAGAGTAGTCGAAGGTTTTGACCCATTGTAACTTTTTATCAAAATTTCACACGATTATAGTTCTATAGTAATTTTTGATCGTCTTATTATTCTTCACAACATATCAAAAATAAGAATTTTTGGCCAAATTTGTAACCCTTTATAACTTTTT
This sequence comes from Schmidtea mediterranea, assembly GCA_022537955.1. Taxonomy (NCBI): domain Eukaryota; kingdom Metazoa; phylum Platyhelminthes; order Tricladida; family Dugesiidae; genus Schmidtea; species Schmidtea mediterranea. The sequence continues at coordinate 68,961,028 of CM039679.1, read as the reverse complement.
ATTTAAAGCTTTGATGAATAAAGTTATATTGGCAATTTTTCTTGTTTTGTCGATCTCTACAACATATCAAAAATTAGAAATTTTGTCCAAGGTTTTGACCCTTTATAACTTTTGACCCAGAAGCCATTCTTCTATAGTAAATATTGCTCAGCTTTTCAAGCTCTACCACATATTAAAAATTAGAATTTTTGAAGGTTTGACCCTTTATAACGTCTTATCCAAAGTTTGAAAATCATAATTTTATCGTCACTTTTGTCATATTATCGTTCTCTACAACATATCAAAAATAAATTTTTTGCCCAAGATTTTGACCCTCAATAACCCTTGCTCCAGAAATCTGACAACCATAGTTCTATTGCAAAAATTTGTTCAGCTTGTCAAGCTGACATATCGAAAATTAGAATTTTTGAAGGTTTGACGCTTAATAACTTTTTATCAAAAGGTTGAAAGATCATAATTTTATTGTCACTTTTGCCATATTATCGTTCTCTACAACATATCAAAAATATTTTTTTTGACCAAAGTTTGAGCCTTTTTAGCCTCGAAACTTTAGAAGATATGACTATGGTTCTATTGACAATTTTATTCAGCTCATTCTTCTCTACCACATATCAAAAATAATATTTTTGGCCAAGGTTTGACCCTTTACACTTTTGAAGTTCGATAAGATACGACTATAGTTCCATTGACAATTATACTCAACTGACCGTCCTGTACAACATATCAAAAATAAATTTTTTTGGTCAAAATTTGACCCTTTGTAACTTTGAACTTTTAAAAAATACAACCATAGTTCAATTGGCATTTTAACTCAGCTCATCGTTCTCTACATAATATCAAAAATAAAATTTTTGGTCAAGGTTTGACCCTTTAGCTTGAATACATCTCATTACACAAATTTACCAAATATTTGATAATAACAGTTTAACTCAGAACCGTTCCCAATTACAATTATAATTCAATATTTTTCTGAAAAAATTAAATATTGTCAATCATTCACGACTCTAATCTTTTAATCATTTAAAAGTGATAAGTATTAAAAATCTCATCTATATATTTAGTTCTAGCAATAGTTTCAGGCTTCATTTGATCCACACTGAAAATCATTTAGAACTACTCACAAATCCATGAGTCGAAAAATGACATTGTGCTGAAAATTTCTATTTCATGGCATTTAGGAAACATTTTTCATTACGAAATTCAAAGAATTTTGTTTTATTGGAAAAATAAACATTTTTCTCCATGTATCGCTTTTATTCATTTTCTTCTGAAACATTAAATTATGTAATACTTGTTATATAAAATGCTTTGTCCTTTGCAACATTCATTATTTTCATGCTGGGATTACATGATTTCGTTTCTCGGTTGTTATTAGGACTGCCACCTCAACAGAGTTACAAATTTTGAGACTAAACTAAAATGCAAAATTCATTATTCGTTTATTCAATTTTTATTGTGATTCCGATTATCACACTTTATTTAGAAGTAAAATATTATTTCTTATAAGATATAAGCAATGTAATATTAAAAATATTTATTGGAGCAAGGGACGAAAAATGGCCAAATTTGGGTATAAGCAAAAATTAAAAAAACCTTTTTTTGAAAATTTAGAGTGTACAAAATAGCGACACAATGAACAAACCAATGAAATATAAGCGTAATATTATAATAAAATTATATTATTTAATCATCTAAAAACAGCATTCACCACATTCATTAAAATTGAAATTGATATTTTTGATTGTTCTTTAAAAATTTATCTTATCTTTTATATTTTAGACAACGTCTTTGCGTTGTTTTCATCGAATTATCAAAAATCACTTACCAGGTAAATTATTTTACCCAGAAGAAAATATACCCGAAATGCGAAATTTATAAAATCTTGAGATTATGTTTCCAAGTCTTAAGTCTTGAGACTTACTCTGAAATCTTGATTCTCAAGGCGAAATCTTGAGAGGTGGCAGCTCTAATTGTTATATGTGTTTATGTATTTATACATAGTAAACTTTAGTTAATTCGGACTAAACTTCTTACACAGACGCGGTAGCTCAACATTGTGATTAGACGTTTAATTACAGGATTTTACGGTATAATACTTTCATATTTAGCAATTTAGTCGAAATCAGGGTCCATCAATAATCTTTTTTATATTCTCGTTAATATTTTCTTGTTAACTATCATTATAATTGTCTTAAATAACTTTATAATTCACAACAAAACCTTGGTCATCCAACTCTGGTATGGTTCTTAATAAATTTATTCAATTCTCTAACTCCCCTAAACTAATTGGCAGTGGTTCATAAACTTCTCTAATCTGTATTAGCTGATATATTATTTGGACATCATTTGGTACCGGATTAATACTTCATTCATTAAATATTTATCATGTGGGCTTTGCCTTGGTGAGATATATTGCTTTCATGATTTACTTTATGGATTTATCTGATTGCGAGTCGTAAAGCAAACAAACTCCAGTGTCACATTGGTCGCCCTTAATCTTAGATCACCTGCAATAACCTATTCCTCCTCACTCCATATAGTCGGCATAACTGTGACATTTCTCATCACTCACATCTCTAATTTCATAACTGGTTATCATTATATTTAACATGGATAAGTGGCGTTGCCAGGAATTTATGAAGGAGGGATGGAGTTGAGAAATATTTATTAATATTTGGTCAATTATTTCAAGCGTGGACGAATGATGGTGCTGAAGGCGCGAAATAATGACGTCCCCCATTGGCTACGCCACTGACCTAGATCCAATAAGAATGCGTCACCCCCATCGCAATCGTCACGGAGTAGTGACACCCCTCGCTTTATACGTGTAAGGCTGCTTATGGAATGCAGGCAATAAGAAAACAAAATCATCAAATGAACAAGTAGAAATATTTATTAAATCAAATCTCGGTAATCAAAATCTATTTTCAATTTGTTAAATGATTTTCTGAAAAAGTATTGAGGTCGTCTGGTTGCGCGTCATCCGATAACTTGACGGGCAAATCATCGGCATTTTCTTCGTTTTCACTTTCCGGCTGTTGAAGTTCCTTCAAATAGACATCGAAGAATTCTTTCCGTGCCTCATTTAAATGCATGCAAAACTCTTTCAAGCCATCCCCAGTGTACGTCGAGACTCCACATCTAGGAATATCTATATAAAATCTGTCCAAAACAATGTGGTTCTGGAGCTTAATAAAAATGGAATGCAAAAGAAATGTTGAGTAACGAGAAAGAAATAAGAGAAAATCAAGAAAAACAGACAATTAAATTAAAGAAGGTCATTTATAATTAACAGGTGCAAATTTAGGAAAACAAAAACAAAATTTGCACGTTATCTCTAAAGCCCTTTCAAGATAAAGGAAGAAATGTTGTTTGGAAATCCGGGAAAGGGTATCTCTAAAAAAATATTTATCTGGACAGCTGCCAGTGATTATAGAGACCCAAAGGGAATTCACGGAAAGATATCAGAAATTCTATTTGACATCAGTATTATTCAATGACGGAGTATAAAAAAGAAACGCAATTGGAATCAAAGGGACAAAAAATAAACAAAAAAGAAATTAAACAGAAATTTGAAACAGAAATTAGGTGAAGTCAAAGCAAACTAACTAAATCAGAGTTACCGATCTCAGAAACCGGTCACAGTAGTCAAGTTATTATGAAATCCAATTGATCCGAAAAGTGATAATCTTCCCAAAGGGTTGTAATAAGCACCAAATTGTGATTGATAGATAATTCATTGTGTCATTTTAAAATGGATTAATCAATACAGTTTGTATCGTTTGGAGTTCATTATTGTTGTTTAAAAGCACTCTTGGAGTCAGATTGACAATAATTCCTCTTCTAATTCACCGACAACTCCAACACCTATATCCTAAGTATAGATTTTACAAGTCAATCTACATTAAAACTCATTTAAGAAGCCTTAAAATTTTATGTTAATAAGAATTGTGTACAAAATTCATTTAACTGAATTAAGATTTTTTGACGTATAACATCAAAATGTGAGAGCTCATGATTTTACTATCGGTATGGTCTTCCAAATCTTCGATCCTGGAGTGGCTTCATGCATTGACATCGTTCCTTTCTAGTTGGATGAAGGCACTGATAGGAGTGCTCATCTCTTCTGTCCCGATATTGGATTGGGCCATTGATTAAATTTGCCGGAAGGACAATATTTGTGCGTGCTCGCATCCGTGTAAGTGCAGGGTCTTGCAACTCAAAGGATATACCATAATCCGTCGAACATCCATCTGTGCTGAGGATCATGCCTGAGGCAATCGCTGCGTTGATTTTGTCCAGTCTTCTCTTCGCCATCTTCACTCTCCATCGCAACTTTCGGACCAAAGCTTCTAGTCTATAAAGCGAGAATTCTGCTTGCTGTCGTGCTTCTGGAGCCGGGTTCCAACCGGGTTCCAGTTTGATCGCGAGGCTAGGTACCTCGATTTCGTCCTGTCGGGAGCCTGTTTTGATGGGCCAACTACTATCTCCCAATCTGGAGAGGCTGTAACTGGCGTCTCATAATAACTGTCTATAGTGTGCTGCCAGGTCCGGGCAAGTCGAATGGCCACTCTGTCGTTGTCACTCCAGATTTTGGTTTTGGTTGATCGTGCATCTGCTGAACAAATAAAGTTAATATTTAGTTTCGTATTGAAATTTTTGATTTAATAATATAATTGTAGTAATTGAAATAGCCGCACATTCTGGCGTCGCAGTTATTCCTGGCTCCTGCGGGTTCGTTATGTTCTAGTTGCTTTGAGATAATTGCTTTCGGCTTCCGTACTGATGTCATAGTCAAATTGTGAGTTCGGTAATTAGGTATTTTTCATAACTCACATAAATGAAAGGATCCTTACTTTTCTCAGAGAAAATCGTAGTGTCGTCCTGGTGAGGTCGGAAGGTCGTGGAGGTTCCAAGTCGATAATTGTATTTGCTCCCATTGTTCAATCTTTCTCTTTCTTCATCGATGAAATTTTCTGAGTGTTCGTTATCTTCATACTCTTGACTTTATAACTTAGATGTGTTACAGACGTTCTATTTATACTATTTTGAATGCATTGGTGGGTGCGGGTGACTGCTTCACTCTAATTCATTTATTGAGAACTCCTAGTTATTATTTATTTTTTCTAAAAAAACCTTCTAAATTACGAGGGGAATATATACAAACGGTGTTGGTTTGCCTACCTTTCTAATTTCATTGTGGTTGTATGGCTTCATTTGTATTATTGAAAGTACTTATGATTAGCGCTCCATTTGTTTTAATTTCTGATTTTATGGTCATCTTCTCTACCCAAAATATAATTATTGTCGTTCACATTGTTGATATTATTATCATTAGAATTTTATTTATTTTATTATCTCTACTCTTATCCCTACTCTTATCGCTACTATTATTTTTATCATCCACACGCACTGTTGACCTTTATTGTTATTATGGCTTTCGAAATTACCGTTATTATATCTGCTAACAAAGTTATTGTTATCTAATGTTGATATTACTGTGATTCTGGTTGTTATTATTTTTGTAATTATATTTGTAATATTATCAATCGTTGTCCAGGTCTCTACGTGGGTCTGTAGTGAGTGAAGTAATGGTTATTCGGCCCACATTTATTCATATTAGTCTTGAGTTGGTTGATCTACCATTCACACAAAAGCTACTTATCCATTGTATATCCAGTTTGTCCAAATGATATGAAGATTTTGTTCACTGATTTTACCTCTCTCGTGCAAGGATTTTTTATGTTCTAGTGATTTGTGATCTCGGTGGGTACAATTGCCGCTTCAGGTGCCTATTCTTATATTCTATCTCATTCAGTCGGACTCCTACTCCCAGGTGCATCTCTTTATCGGTCGATGGATGGATATCTATAAATGTCAGGTCGGAATTATACCAACATCTACAATGCTTCAGATACTTCGGGCTATCGTGAAGTTCAAGATTCTTTAAGTTGTACTAAGGTTATTTGAGAATTCATCTGTATCAAACTGATCATGTCTGACAATATTGTTTTATAGTTAAATAAAATTTTCATGATTTTTCGTGCCCTTCGTTGTTGTAATTTAATTTTAGGGTGAGGCTTTGTAATTTTCTATTTTTATTTAATTAAGTTTGCATAATTATTAACCAGGATCATTACCGCATTTATGTGTTTAGTTTGTACTCCTTTCAGTATAAATGTTTTCAGCACTAGCTATTCGCTTGTATAATAATTTAAAGTTTTTGTTAATTGACCTATTCATTTAATTTAAGCTCTGCGACATGTGTTAGTCTCAGTCTAATTGTTCGTTATTATTGATATATAAACACCTTCTTATTTCATAAATTATATTTAATTCCTTCTAATCTGGGCTTAAAATTAGATTTTAAAATTACTGTTTGATTAACATTCCTCATTCATATTATTAGTTTATATTTGTTGCACAAATTTCGTGCCCGTCCCACTCGCCCATTTACCTTATTTTGATCTTAAGGTTGAAATTATGTTCATGTTTTGATTTTAGGAGTGCTCACTGAGCTATAAGGTGTTGATGATTTTTAGCCGATGTGTCTAAATGAATTTTTGTCGAATATTTGGACGAAGGAAGAAAGTGGAGCAGCCCAAAGACTACCCCCGATCTAACTAACTCCCCTATAGGTAAATATTGACGTTCAACATTCGTCGTTTCTCACGACATGGAACTTCACGGGCACAGATTATAAGCGGAGGAACCGCTGTTACACAATCTGATAGTGTATATGATTTTAATTACTTGTGGTATGTGCTGGCTGTGGGCCGAAATATTTCGACAAAAATTAAAATAAACCTGATTTGTTGAAGCATATAATTCGGCATAAACATTACATTACATTCGTGCACATCATACTTGCAGAGGACACACCCAAGCAGGGACTTACTTGTAGTTTGTTTGAGTATGTATCGTGTTAGCTGATTAAAATTTTCTCGAGCTTTCTGCATTCCGTATGTTTTTCGCAAAGAAAAAGTGAAATCACAACGTGATTCAGTGTGGTGAAAATCTTGTAAAAATGAATCGGTATTTATACCTATTTTGTGACCCTAACCTTGCGTGTTCTTTTTGATGAATTAAAACAAAAATTTGACCTTTATTTTTGGTGGGTTACAGGGTTTCACATCTTGCTTGACTTTCTGGTTACCCTAGTAACGCCATACAAAATGATGCTGACCGCTACTTGGCACCCGTTGCTAGGCAACGTTGGTAATGTGTTCAAGTGGTGGATTGTCCGCAAAAATTGAGTACCATTGGCTAGTACTATAGTTGCTCGGACAATCCTCGGGTTCACGAGCTGTCGATAGAAGACCTATGCTTGCTTTGTTCGGTCCCTCATAACTATTCAGGATTAGGTTCTTATTGGACTATGGAACGAATTGGCGATGTTGGCGTACGGTTATATTAAAACAACAATTCAACTAAGTTTATAACCATTCTATTCAACTCAAACACATTATCATTTACTGCTTGAGATTCTGGAGTTGTGTTGCACGACGTCGGGCACGTTCCTTACGTCCCGGTCGACGGTTGTTGGTTGTAGTGATGGATTGTTCTGCGGGCTTGGTGGTTGTCTGTGGCAGTTGGGTTGGGGCGAAGATGAGCGGGTAAGTTACCGCTTCACCTTCTCGGCATACCGCTAGGGCGACTTCGAGTCCCCGAATCTGCGTGCGCAGACTCTGATTTAGCTGCCGCTCTTCTTCCCAGCCTTTCTGGGCCGCTGTGAGTCGACGGTAGATCGTTTTCGTCTTTGCAGGATCCGTCCATGTCGCTTTCATATGTTGCATTTCCCGCGTTAATTGGATAATCTGGGCGAGTAATTCCGTGTTTGCTTGTCTCGCGCGATCCAATTCTGTTTGCAAGATTCGTAAGGACGACATTACTGTAATTAAATAGATCATTTTTATTTATTACTGCTCAAGTTAAAGAATCATTTATTTCATTTAAACAAAATCGCAAATAATTCCAGTTATACCAAGAAAAGAACACACAAATTGCTAATATTTTGGATCAATCACTACATAAAACTATCATTATTAGGTCATTCATCGGGACAGTACCGCTTCAGGCTTCGTCTGAGAGCCTCCACTGTGTAGGGCCTTCGGGTATCTCGGACTGGGCGAGGTGGATAGGTGGCTGCAATCCGCCCGGCGAGGATGTCTTCTACCACGTTTGCAAGGTACATCCTCGCCTTAACCACCTGCAAATCTACTTCCTCCTGCACCCTTTCCCACTGGGTGAGGAGGTTCTGTGCGTTTGTATAGGTTTCTGCCGCTGGGTATTGCCGTTCTGAGATATCGCAGGGCTCCTTCCCTACGCCTAATATCTTCCAGGCAGTCGGATACGGCCATTGTTGATGTATCGGATAGGATGTTCTCGTAGTCGATTGAACTATTGATTGTCCCTGTGTGCCGGTACTCTGACTGATACTTCGCTCGGATGACATGTCTAAAACGTTGGTATTATTAGCTCTGCTTAATTTATCATGTTAAGTGGTCAACAAATAGATGGTACCTATATCACTATTGAAGGGTCATCCAATTTATTCTCATCGGGTTCTAATAAATTTTATTTGATCGAGATTCTTTCGGAACGGGTGGCTTCGGCTAGTGACATTAATAATACACGGGTGGTAAGTCTATTACTCAACTTGTTTTATTTAATTAGGCCGGGCAATGTTAAGGAGTCGTCGAGTTGATATAGCGACCACATAAATGAAGATACAATTGTACGCAAGTTGTGATTTTAAGGATTACGCAACTGTATTCATTATTATCTATTTCATTTGTTTTCCTATTTTCGGATTCTCTATAATATTACTTGTCGTTCGATCAGGTAAATTTTATCGTCATATGTTATAATAAAAGTTTATTGATTCTTTAAAATTAATGTTGAAGTTAATTTCATTTAACCATTCTATGATTTGGTGATCGTTTAAGGCGATAACGGATGTCGCATCGCTGAGGTATCGACGTGTGTTTGGCGTTCGCACGTAATTTCCGTCGGTTAATGTTGTGCGTTATTAGTAATGATTGACCGGATGTCCGGTTAGATGGAAACGTGATTGATGACTTTAGATTTAGTGGAAACCTAGTCCGGATGTTATTTTACTAGAGTTGTTCAAGGATGTTCGCGTAGATTGGTGCGATTTCCGTTACAATTCAATATCCGGCGTATTTTCGCTGTTTGGTCGATTAGATATACTATTAGATCACAGCATCTTTAGTCATTTGAACGAGTTGGAATTTTGGTTGTAGTTATTCAATTTATGTTCTAATCTTTTGGAATGTATTATTACTTCATTCTATCGGAATTTTAATTTTAATGACATATACATCTAATAGCGCCATTGGATTTTACTGATGCTTAACAATTATCACTCCGATATTATCAATCTTTCGGGCTTTCATGTTATGGAAGGTAAACTGATTTCGGTATGATTTTTATTTGATTCATTTAACACATTTTAGCCGTTAGGTTTAAACAAATATTATCGTAAAAATGATTTGGTTCTTTCTCACCGCGATTCAAGCTATTCCTATCAATGTCGATTGGATTTAATAATGCTGCAAGGTTGTGTAACTCCTTAACAGTAAATTTTTTTTTGTCAATAAACTGTCCTTAAATTTTTGGTTACAGATTTGCTTATCTTTATCTTAGAGTTTTTCAGTTATATTTTACCCATTTTCACCCTGCAATTACCGTATTTCAAATTCGAATGAATCATCTAAAAGGAAATTTTCAACTCGAGGGTTGTTTGATTATCGTTATCCATTACACTAACTTCGAGCGAGGAGTCGTATTGGGTTCAATTTACTAGTGCTGTGGTCTGAAGCAACGAGTTATTTTTACTTTGATGGACGAATTACCTTAGGTTAATCCCGGAATTTATCAATCTATTTTGTTGGTTCTATTTTTGCTCCATGAATTTATATTTAATTTATCGAAGACTTTGTTGGCTAAATCAGTGATTTTTTCTATATTTTAACTTATAGTTACTAACGATTTATATTAATTACAATCCCTTGAATAAAGTATTTTAAGTAATTGTCTACTGCAAATTATTTTATTATTTTTAACTAAAACTATGTTTGCTTTTACTTGACGATCTATCGGGTTATTTTATTCACATTACTCTAATTTTATCAATCAATTCACTTAATTTTAACTAAGGCAATGCTTATGTTTATTCCGTAATCGTTAACTAATTTAATTGAATCAATAATTACTTTTTAAGAGATTTTACTATTTGGATTATTTTAGCATACCGATATCAATTTACTTCTAATTTATTTATATCAATGATCGTAACCTAATGCATTACAGTACCCTTCACTTTACACAATAATTTTATCCCATTTACTTTAATTCTGAATCAAGGAGTTAGTTTAGTTTGAACCGTGAGTCACCTAAATTTTCAATAATTATTTTATTTAAATCCACATTAATTAAGGGAATATTTATTTTTTATGCAAAAATCTTTAACTTAATGGATAAATTCAATTTAAGGGACTCACTGAACTGCTTACGATATTTATATTTTTATTTTTAATGTCGCGAATTTGAGTTAATATACTGCTAACTAATTCATTTAATTTATTTACACCAACGATTTCAGTTGATTTATCCCCGTACCCTTTCCCTTTAATAGATCTTAAGCGCCTTTGTGTTTATATTATATTTATTGAGTGCCCACTGGACTACTTGGTGTGGTGATTTTAAGCCGTATGTAATATGATTTTAGGTCGATTTTACAGAATTGAGAAACGAGGAAGCAGCCAGAGACTTCTTCCTTATTTCTCGCTTCAGCTATAGGGATAAATATTGACGTTACGACCGCTGCGTTGCGCACGCTGAGTCTTCACGGGTGCATATCATTGGCGATTTTCCACGCTCTTACATGCATCTGCACTATGTTGATTTTACTATCTTGCGTGATGTGTCGGCTGTGGGCCGGAAAAATTTCGACATTTAAAATTTATAAAGACATATAAAACAAGTTATATATATTAATAATATTTATTAATTATAAAACAAACTAATTACCCGTTTTAAACCATTCCATAAATTGAAAAAACATCATATCATAAAATAGAACATAAAACAACATAAATACCTCTCTCCCCACGTCGCCGCCAAGCAGAGCTCTATAGAGATGCTATGGACGTGACGTGGAAAGAGGGTTCCAACCAAATTATTTCTCACCTAGATAATAACTGTAAATTCGAAATAGTTTCAAACAATTAAGATTTTCAAAAATAGTTAAAACAATTCTCAAAGTGGTTTTCAAGATTTGAAAATATGGTTTGTTTTCAAAAATGGTTAAGTCAAATGTGAAAATGAATCAGTATTTATACCTAATTTTATGACGTGTGAAATTTGATGCAGTAAAACAAAATTCGACCTTGTTATTTTCTAGCAAATTCTATTATTTATTTTTATTATTTTTCGATTTATTTTTATAATTTTTTATTTCGAATTTTTATTGAATTATTACTAATTCAAAATTTTCGATTTAAATTTCATTTTAATGAACTTTAATTGATTTTTTCAATTTCGTCGAATTTGTTGTGTTTTCTTGTTGTATTTGTGTAGATATCGTGCGGATCTTGGTGCTTTTTGTTAATATTTTAATTTATTTTTATGTTTATTATTTTATATTTAATTCTTTTATTCCTCAGATTTTATATGGTTTACTTGGTGTTTTTAGGTTTATTTAAATTGCATGTTACTTTTGCATGTGCGTTTCTGATCCATTTAAACATTTTTGAAGGCCGTTTACGTTCTGGCCCAACATTTTACTTGTAATATCTATTTCTAATTTTGTTATTTTCTTGCATTAAATAGATAATTTATTTTATTTATATTTTAATTGAATATTTCCGATTAGAAATATTTTATTTTCAACCAGGTTTTCCATTAGAATGCTGATTTTCTAAATTGATCTATTTTTGGCCAAATTTCCTTGTTATATTGTTTATGTGTGTGTTAATTTCGTCCTGATCTTGGTGCATATGTGTTATTATTTTAATTAACTTTTATGCTTTTGATGTTATATTTAATTGCATTTTCCTCATAGTTAAGGATTATTTATTTGGTGTTAATATGTCTGATTTTAAATCTGCGTGCTGTGTCCGATCCATTTAAACAAATCTTTATATACGCCGAGGAGCGGGTATAAAATGAGTCAGGATGCAGAACCCAATAAATCAGTATTCCAAAGATACAGAATCCCAGCAGATCAATCAATTCCCAATATGCAGTATATACAAATCTTATGTGTTGAACAATTATCATGTATATAATTTGAAAAATTAATTTTTATTCGAACAATTTTGATTATATGTTTTTATTATTATTTTTGGGTATACTTATTATTTTATTATCCTTGGCCATGTTTATTTATTGTAATTAAAAAAATTTTTGGTTTTTATTATTTTTAGCAATATCTAAAACAACTAAATTAAATATCAACAAAACAAATTTCAAAAAAACAATTAACGTCTTAAATGAATACAAAATAAATAAATAAACGGAAGTAAATAAAATAAATTTGAAATATAAATTGCATAAAATTGAAACATATGTTGCTAAATAAATTGTTCTAATGCTAAATAAATAAGACTAAAATTTTATAAAAATTTTCACCAATAAATAAATTAAATAAATTATTAAATAAATAAAAACCCTTTTTTTGCTGACAAAATATTTTAGTATAAATACTGAAGTATTTTTTTAGTTCAATGGCCCACTAAAATCATTACCACAAAAGAAGTGATCTGAAAAAGGGTAATCTTTGGAAGATCTTAAAATCAAATAGATTTAGTTCACCATAATTTTTGCACACATATTTATAACACGCACCAACATACATTTTAACAAATTACACAACACGCACCCAAATTTCATCTGTTGAATAAAAAGTGATTGAAAAGTAAAAAAATTGGAAATTGTAGAAATTGATTTTTGGTAAATTTTATTTATTAATAAATCATTTATATATATTTGACTTTGTCTTTTGATTTATATAAGAGAACACCAGTGCAAGTTGAGACTCAATAAAATCGAGACCTCAACACCACGTAATTAGTCTACACCCATATTTTACTCCATAATTTAGAAACGTGATTAATCAATTCCCGTAAGCCAACAAGATGACCCACGACCTAATAAATGAAAGACTGACCTGCAAAAATGCTGTCCACTAATTATTAGATCTTAAAATGAATAGATTAAAATAATACCTGCATTGTTTCTTTAGACAACTCATGGATCGACGCCTCCCGGATCACGCTACGATTCCCTGCACACTCGGCTGCTCGGTATTGGCAGCCAATGTGGGACGCGGGATTCTCGATCTCGCCAGTCAGAGAGTACTCGGATGGGAGGCCAAATGAGTTCCAACGATGCGGACCTCCCATTCGTCGCCATTAAGCGGGAACCCGGCCGAAATCCAGCACGGGAAATCAAAGGGCAAGCCGAATACATGCTCCACAGATTAGAAGAACATCAGCGCCAAACGAACCGACAGGTCGAGAAGGCGAGACGATACCTAGAGGAGGTCAATAGAGACATAGCCGCCGGACAAATCCCGAGTACGGACGGGTACGCCCCTTCGTACAACACTTCTTTCAACCTGGATGATCCGAGATTGGACGTAAATACTGCAGCAATCAACGTGGCAGTCCCACACAGGATCTTACCACGGGAAATGAAAAGAGCAAGCAAACAATCAGATGGCCACCGCGAACATCCATATACTCGGGATTATCCGAGAGTGAGCATCGGCTGACACCATCCAAGAGCCGGTTCACCTTAATTTGTACTGTAAATACATTTTTCTCTTTGATTTGTTTTTTGCTCGCTTTATTAAGAATATAAATTAATACGAAGTAAATAGTTCCGATGATACAGAGATAAACTCCGCTGACCTAATGACCCATAAATGAAATGAACACTATTTATGATGATATATAAATTAATGTCGAGTTTCCTTTTGTTGGACGCACAGGAGTTATTGAATTTCATTATTTCGCTCGTTATACTGATGGGACTTTCATCATCACTGACTAGGGAGAAACTCCTAATGCGTCACACGATTTTAATAACCATCATGTACCCGTGACCGAAATCACGTTGGTACCGTACACGATGGCCGAACGTCATTCGAGCAGGTGAGCGCCATTTCTAGCACTACTCCTCGAAGGACCTTCGTCTTTCCCGAGTTGTTCGCTGCCGTTAGAAGGGCTTACGCTTTCGTGTAGTGGTTCTCGTTGTGTGTTAATCCCCGGAGAGAAAATCTTGAATGGCCGTTAATTCCCATTTCCAGTTCACCAGAGTTTATCCCTTCCATCTACACCACACCTCTCACGAAGTCAAATTACTGAGTCAATCTCAACATGAAAATAAAACAACAGGGAAACATCATATTATCGATCAAGTAAAATTACAAAATCAGAAGAGTTTATTCATGTTTACTAATAATAATTTAGCAAGGATGAAAAATTCACGCTAGCCATTTAACTACGCCAGGCTAATTTTCGATTTTCACGTTAATCTTCTCCGTCGATATCTGTCGGGAAGTACTTTCTTTTCATTGGCCGGTAAGGCGGGGGGCTCGAAAATCGGTTTTCTTCTCTCCGAGTCGAAGGACCCGCGATTTCTTGCGAAGCGGTGGTATCAGGCACCTCGCCCGAGAGAACGGCGATGTCTTCTATTTCGAGTCCTAGCCCATCGAGAATTTGGGCGACCGGGAAGGAATCCGGGTCTTCGTCGGTCAGGTTAATATGAATCGACCGGGCAGGCGATTGGCAGATTAGATTGGGAGCATAGAGGATGTCCGGGTCGAACTCCGGGAACTCGAACTCCTGATACGGCGGAGGCGGATCGCTGATCGGACCGGAGGCCTCGGCGGGCTCTAATTCGGTGAGCACCCCTTCCGCTTGTCGGCGTCGCTCGCGGCGTCGCCGATTTCGATTTGGTCGCCGGCGTGTCCGAGTTATGGCAGCACTATCTGCGTCCCTAACGGGTGGTTGAGGGTCAACCGGCTCGACGGACGGACTGAGGATCTCAGGGATTGGGTTCCTAGAGCCTGAGGACGAAGGCAGTTCATTGGAAACAGGAAGGTGGGAAACAGGTATGATTTCTAATTGCCTGGCTCGGATACTTGCTGGGACACAAGCCTGGAGCTCGGTATCCGTAAACGCACGGCGGAGTGCGGTTGACTGCTCCTTGATGAGGAGTCGCTGAGCTCGGGATTCCGTAATTAGTTCATCTCGCGCTCGAGTGAGCCGCTCGATTTTTTGTCGTAATACCTTGACGACATCGGGCGGGGCCCACGTGCCCTTTATTCGTGCGTATTTGGCCCGGAGTACTTCGTGCCTTTGCTTCAATTCTTCATATTGATGGCGGACAGCCACGATCGACGGGGGGAGTCGGGGTATTCTTGGCAACCCATTCACTCCAGTATTGTCGTTATTATCCATCCTGCAGAAAAAGAGACAAAGAAAAAAATAAAGTGAGGTTCTATGAGAGGTGAAGTAGTGATAAAATGCGGAAACATTGGCGAGGGGCCGGATAGCGATTTTATGGAGGGGTTCTTATTTTGGTAGATTTTCCCCGTATTACATTCAAATGTGACCCTTCATCGTTATTAAACGGGTTATTATCCTTTCTGCTCATTCTATGGTGATCCAGTCGGTGGGTTTTATGGGATCTATTATCGTGGTTTAAATGTTTTATTTTCGGCCAACTATTAATTATCAGTAATTTTGCTATTACTAGTCTGCTTAATTTCTTTTAAGTTATCCGTCAAGTATGATCTTGTTCGGCTACCACTGGTTTTGTGTAGGCTATTAGAAGATTCACCATTCATTATTAAAAATTTACGGTTAATATTATTTTATTTATCTCGTTTCAGTTTAGTTATTAATTATTACTGAATCACTATTATTATTAATTTTGTGTAACTCCAGATACTCCGTCCATTAATTGGTGTTAAATTAACTATTATCAATTCGATTTATTTCACTATAAATTAACTAATAGTTATCCCTTAATTAAAATGTTACTATCTTTATGTGCTCTATGGTTGGAGTAAATTATTTGCGTGCCCCCCTAGGGGCCTTTACACGGAGAATTTGTATAATTCGTTGAGATTAATTGATGGTCAGAGAACTGTCACTCAATATTAACGTTTATGTCCATTTCCCCCCGTGATATTTAAATATATTTGTTAAATTTGTAGGTTTATTTTATTTTCCGTGAAAACTTGGATCCTGATTGATGTCAAGATTTTTATCTCAATATAATGTGGTGTAATTTATCCGGCTAGACGGGTCGGAACACCTCTATCACGAATCTAACTCAGTTTAGACTAGTTGATCGTTCAGAATCACTATTCAAATACTTAAGGTGCACTTAAGCGTGACTGACATTATCGTACGTAGCGCTGTTATTATTGATTTGTACGTTTTCAAACTAAAATTGTGTAAGGTTTATGTTTTATATCGTGTAACAATTCTCTGATTCTGGAGTCTATCTAGTGGATTTGCGGGTAAAAATTAGGGCGTTCACGCGTGTTGACACTCCCACCGGCTATCTTTTCTATGATTTTCCTTTCTGTGACGATTCGTGCGGTTCAATTAACCGATGTACTTCTCTTTTACTTGAATCCCACTATTTCCTATACTTAACCCTACTACCCATTTCCTTGCAAATTAGTCCGAGAATTAAAAAAAATTTCAGTATGATCGATGTACGATTCTGCCTAAATTCCCCTTGACTCTGTTGTCGCATCTTCCCTGATTTTATTTCGACTCGTTCCGGCCACTTTTCAGTAGCCGCCCCGAGTGTACAACGGCGCCCTGCGTAGCGGTCCTGTGCATTTATTCGCCAGACCCGACTGCGGACTGCCGAGGGGTCCACGAGGCATGACCCGCGAGCCCAACTAAGGGTTTTCACCCACTAGTTAGCCCGAGATCCGTCCCATGGACCATCTATTTCGATACCGTATTATATAATAAATTAAATGGGTCGGACTATAGATATAGATATAATTAGTTAACATGGTAATTAAGCAAAATAGAATGAGACATTTAATTTTACGGAAAATAGTTACAATGTAAACATATAAAATTACAAAGTTACAAACAAATTCCTTACTTCCGAAAAATTTTCAAGAGAGTAAATAGTTGTCACAAATTTGCACCGAAGTTTTAAAAGGTTTTTAAAGGTTAAAAATTATGAAATTCATCACTGTATTTATACTATTTGCATGCATGTGTGCGACCAATAGGCGATTTTTCGCCATTTTTAGGGCTTTTTATTTATTTTATTACTTAAGATTTATTTTTATTATTTTTTGTATATTTTTCTTTATTTTTTCATATATAATTCAGTTTAGATTCGAATTTTATTTTTACTGTTATTTTTTGATAATATTATTTTTGCCCTTTTTTATTTGTTTTCTGGTCGCCGCTTCTGCCTATGTTTTTTCTAAACCTTATTTTGCAAGGTTTTGGCAGTTTATTTTATTTTTTATATGTTTCCTTCTGCAGCTGTCTTGCTTTTTCCTGATTTTTATTAATTATTTGTTCTATTTAGTTTTGTTATATATTTATTTTGTTTTGATTAATATGTTTTTCCATTAATTTTTAATATCTTGGTGCGGTGCATGTCTATGTGCAGTGATTCCTTCCACAACTTTTTCACTTTTATTTTTGTTTAGATTGTGGCTCTGAGCCCAACACTTTGTAGATATGAACCCATGTCAAATTCTGCAGCAGACTATTCTCAGTCACTATTCTCAGCCGACTTTAGATCACGTCGGGCTCACCAAAATGTTGGGTTATTATTATTGAAAGTCTGTTCTCTCTGACTCCTCGTATCCTTTTTGAATCAAATAAGCAAACCAAACACAGAATAATTTTATTTGCACTTTATCACAGTTACAACTCAATCCATTTTATTTCAATGTTTGTAATCACAATTTCACTAATTTATTTGCACCTTTTAACCACCGTATGTGTCTGATTATCTTAGGGTAGGTTGTCTAAGGGAGAACCACCCTTTCTGATAGATAACTTTGACTTTTACTTGGATTTAGATTCCTCTACTAACCTAGTTACTACTCGTTCACGTCGATCCACTCTGATTAATAATGACAGTCCTTTCGTGTTTTTCCCTTTTTCTTTTATACTCCTGCTCAGACTGTTTTCCGACGATTGTCAACAACATTTTCTACATTATTAAATTATTAACAATAATTACTTTCCACAGACCGCCTTAGCCGACATTTGTCAACAACGTTTGGTCCATTACTAAATTACCAATTACGAAATAATTACTTCTCCGTAACTCAGTGGCGCCCATTTAATATTGTTTAGGCCAATTTATCCTGCTATATTATTCCGTCTATACGCCTGGTTTTCCTCATCTCTCGGATTTTCCACATCTCTCGGGTTTCCCATTGCCTCGGACTTCCCATTGACTCGGGCTTCCCATTAGTAATTAATTTTTCTTAATTAATTTCTTTTTTTATCTTATATTATTTTCTAGGTACCCCTCACTAAATTTTTATTATTATTTCTTGACTCGTCTCTCAATTTGGCGTTCAACCATACCAATTTCCCCCGATCAATATTACTTTCAAATTTTTATAAATTTTTTAATTAATATTGCACTTTTATCATTTTGGTGTTTTATCGATTTTACTGTGCTTTTTCGTAATACCCCAACAAACCCCACAATACTAATAATTTTCCAAGATGTTGAAACAATACTTAACTGAGTTTTACCTACATGTTTAAGAATCTTATGCTTAAATCCTCTGAAACTCTCGGAATAAGCAATATTTTTTAAATATATTTTTCTATTTGTTTTGGTCTAAATTAGTAACTAAGTTACGTAATCATACTAATATATTTTTTTTATTGAGAATAAACAGATTTAACAGTAAATTTCACTAAACTTAGATGTTATTATGATCTAAATAATTTTGTAAGTTATTATAAATAATCTTCTTTCTTTAATGGTATATTTGTTTTAAAACTGAGTTAAAGCTAGTTTTTGAATATTTAAATAATTTATCAATATTTTAAATACAATTTAATATTGTTTCTGTAATCACCTAAAATAAGTTATTAAGCATGCCTTTTTTGAAGGAAGGATCAAAGGGTATAATTAACACTTTAAAATATTTAGAAGCTGGAAAATTGTATTTTAAAAATAACGTAAAAATATTTAGTATGAATCATATTCCTGACTTAGAAATATCCGAAGGAGCAAATAATTTCTTAACATGGAAAGTTCCTCAATTACAATTCAAAAATCCCAAAGTTCAAGTAAACTTTAATTAATTTTATTCACCATTTGACTTTATTTTAGGTTATAACTTATCGCAACATGGCACCAACACCATTTATAAAATGCTATTTAGATAACGCCGAAGAAATATTAATTGATGTTTCTTTTCGTGACCATAATGAAATTGAAGATCATTTATTAAAAATTATTTGCAAAACCAAAGAAATACTTCTCGAAGAAGAAATTCAAAACCAAGTCCTAATAAACCCAGCAAATTTCGGTCGGAAATATCCCCGGCAGTGTATGTGTGAAATTTACGGCCAAGTTCGCTGTCCGTCAAGATACGGTCGGCCCAAAGCATTCGAAGAAACTATTACTTCCAAATGTTCTTTAAATGGAAATTTTTCTGAGAACGCCGTTCAATAATAATTCATTTTTTCTCTTATTTATTAATTAGTATTTATAAAACATTTTCTTTGTAAATTTGATTCTGGATTTTAAATATTTTTATTTTTCTGGGATTTTTAATGTTAAAAAATTTGGCATTATTTAGTCAAAACGTCTAGCATATAATCTGTTTAATTATTGATTTAATGTTACCTGGGCTTGTTTAAAATTAAAATTCTTTTACCGAGGTTAATTGAATATTTTAAAATAATGATTATCTTTTAAATTATTATAAAATTAATTTCTTATTTAATTTAAAAATAAATATCAGTAGCACCATAATAATCATTTAAAAAAAATTTAAATTGTTATATTGGAGTTTATTGAATATTTTAAAATCTTTCGAATTATTTTAAAATGAATATATTATTTTAATATCATTATAACCATAAAAAATAATGAAAGTTTTTTGATGAAATAATTCAAAGATTATTAAATATGTATCAGTAAAATAATAAAACTTATTTTGGAAAACTTGAAATATTTTTTACGGAAGTTAATCAAAAATATATAAATGTTACAAAAAATATACAAAATTGCAAAATTAATTAAAATTTCACTTCCCATTAAAAACAATTAATTATGTTATAAATTTGAATTATACATTTTAATTAATTTTTTTTAAAAATAGGCTCCTTTTAATTGCCTGCAATGTAATTAGTCGCACACACATTGCACACAAACACACGTGACACACTCGCACATTTTCATTGATTATTTTAAAATTTTGAAAGTGACATTGAGAAAGATGCCACTCTATCGTGAGCATTATTAACTGATGAGTTTTTTTAATTTTAATGGTGAAATTTTTTAATTTCGATATTGATCATAACTTACCATTTTAAAGTTTAGTGAAATAATGAAACATTTCAATATAGCGGCAATGGCCCAGAAAAACGAGGCAGCTTACCAGTGGTCAGGAAAATTACCGATTACATCGTACAAAGTATGTCAATATTCACGAAAAGTATTCCTAGGCGGAGTCCCTTGTACTGAAAATGATCTTATGTTGGCCTTCATAAAATTTGGTTATCTATCCGTTATGTTTCCACAGAAAGATTTGAACGGTGGTTCAAAATATAGCGCTTCATCGAATAGCTTAAAAGGTTAAAAAACGTAAAATAAGCAAATTATTATTTTGAAATCTGTCATAGGATATTG
This sequence comes from Schmidtea mediterranea, assembly GCA_022537955.1. NCBI lineage: Eukaryota > Metazoa > Platyhelminthes > Tricladida > Dugesiidae > Schmidtea > Schmidtea mediterranea. Next base: position 68,940,106 of record CM039679.1, on the reverse strand, counting down.
CTATATCATATTTGAATCAGAAGATTCAGTCGCTCGCTTGCTAGGTTAATGCTGTTAAAACGAAGCCAATGGAAGAGAATTTTTCAAAATTTCTAGCCCGAAATTTCGATTAAAAGATGTCCAAGTGATTCCATGGATTACTCAAGACAGTCAGTATTGCCGGACCGGATCACCAAAGCCTGATTCTAAGAAAACGGTTTTTGTTGGTGCATTACATGGAATGATGACTGCATACGCTTTAGCCAATGTTATGAATGAATTATTTGGCAATGTCCTTTTTACTGCTCTCGATACTGAGAAATATAAATATCCAATTGGTGAGTTTTCTATTCGTTTCTCAGAGCTTTGGAATGTTTTTTTATTAAAGGATCCGGACGAGTAACTTTTGTTGGGCCAAAACGTAAACGGCCTTCAAAATGTTTAAATGGATCAGAAACACACACGCAAACACAACACGCAATTTAAATAAAACCCCAAAACACCAATTAAACCATGTAAAATCTGAGAAATAAAAGAATTAAATATAAATTAAGAAACAAAAAAAAAATAAAATAAAATATTAACAAAATGCACCAAGATCCGCACGATACCTACACAAATACAACAAGAAAACACGACAAATTCGACGAAATTAGAAAAATCAGTTAAAGTTCATTAAAGCAAGATTTAAATCGGAAAATTTGAATTAGTAATAATTCAAATAAAATTCTAAATAAAAAATTATTAAAATAAATCAAAAAATAATAAAAATAAATATTAGAATTTGCTAGAAAACAACAAGGTCGAATTTTGTTTTACTACATCAAATTTTACACACCAAAAATTTAGGTATATATACTGATCCATTTTCACATTAAAGTTAACCATTTTTCGAAAACCAGTTTTAAACCAGTTTTAAACCATTTTTAAGACTAGAAACTATTTTTGAAATTACTCCGTGTTTTCAAATTATTTGAATCTTTTAAATCTATTTTCAGAATTTTAGGTGAGAATCATTGATTTTGGAACCCTCTTTCCACGCCCCGTGTCTTGCATCTCTGTAGAGCTCTGCTCGGACGTCGGCGTGGGAAGAGAGGCATTTGGTTTATTATGTGAATGTATGCAAATTTTTTATGAATTGGAAGGGTAACTTGTTATATTTTTCTTATAATTAATAAACTTTATTATGTATAATTTGTTTCTTATATATCTATAATTTGTTAATTAAAATATGTCGAAATTTTTCCGGCCCACAGCCGAAACATAATGCAAGTAAATGAAATCTACACACAATTCAGATTCGTGTAAGCGCGTGGAATATCGCCAATGATCTGTGCCCGTGAAAACCCGGCGTGCGGAACGCAGGGTTGGATCGTCAATATTATCCCTATAGATGAAAGGAGGAATAAGGAAGAAGTCATTTGATTGCTTCCTCGTTCCTCGTTTCTGTAAAATCGACTTAACTCATACTACACATGGCTAAAAATCATCACACCGAGTAGTCCAGTGGGCACTCAGTAAATATAATGTAAACACAGAATGCGCTTAAGGCTTATTAAAAGGGATTGGAACTGAGGTTAATTAAAATGGAAATCGTTGTTATAATTCAAATCGATAATTCAAACAAAATTTAAATTTACGAGTCAAATAAATTGATAGAAATCATTTAATAATTTATTGATTCTCATTGATTCACGTAACAAGATTTAATTCACTAAACTATAAATCAAGTACTCATTTATTAAATAACTCATCGATTTTAATTGATTAATGTAAAGATATTTAACTCATTGAAGTACTATAATCATTTAATAAATAATTCACTAGTTTTAACTTAATTATTGCTTAAAGTAAAACTCATTAAAGCATTGATTTGATAAGTAATTCGTCGATTGTAAGTTGATTATTAATTCATTGAAATTTTCATTTGATAAATAACTCATTTAATATTGTTTGAAGAAACGAAAATAAATCATCAAGTGTTCATTTAATAATCCATCACTTTTTAATTGAATATCATTCATTCAGCAAATACTTCGTCGACGTTAATTAATTAACGTAAAGAAATTTAATACCGTAGTTTAAATATTCAAATTGATAAATAATCCATTGATTTTCACCCAGCCATTTAAAGTAAAAATTGTACCGTAAAGAATCTTGTAAAAATATTTGACTCGTCAATTTATTAAACCAAATAGTCATTTAATAGATAACGGTTGCTTAACGTAATAGGGATTTAACCTCTTGACCATTTCACCATAACAACAAATGTTCGAATCGGATAAGTAGTTAAAAGTATGCTTACTGGAAAACAAATACCCGAATAAAAGAACAATTTATAAAAATTACGAATTACCAAACTGTTAATTAAGCGTATTGTATTAAACAAAATGATTTTAAAATCGAATCAGTTTCGTGATCAGCAAGTAAGGTCCTTCTTGATGAAATTTCATAACTAAAATCAACCCATGTGGATTAGAGATTGTTGTAAGTTCATGCAGAGAATTATGGGTATAACCAATTGATCCATCAACAAACGTTCGATTGCGCTTGAGTAATGAAAAATTTCATATGTAAACGAATGCAACGAAGCCACGAAGTGAGAAAGAGGGACCTTTGACTTGATGATCACGGAATTGAGACAGGGATTGAATAAAATGAATAATTATCCGACCAAACATCTATATTATTTGTTTAACGAGGTCAACCATAGATGAAATTGTCATGATTAACTAATTTAAAACCAAATGATCAAAGAATTTATTGATTAGAATAAGAAATTTGAAAATGAAGCGATTTGATTCCTCCCGTAAGACACAAAACCATCATCGAACGAGGGCACAGAACGATCACGAGGAATACTTCGAACTCAGCATTAACAGAGTGGTAATCACCCAAAAAATTGTGCGTCGATAAATTGCGAACCCTAAAAATAAAGCGATTAATAACTAACTAACTTAACCCTGAGAAAATACCTACCACTGATTTTGTTTGACCATGGTAATGAGATGATCGCGTCCCCCAATGAACGCGGAATATTCTTGACCCAAAACCCCGATCTGCAACCCGATAACTAATGATCCTTAAAACGAGAAAATTAAATGATGATAATAAAGTAGTTTCACCTACTTGAAAAGTTCATACGAGAATCCACAATAAATATGAGCAAACCGGATAAACAACTTTATCCGCTTAAAATAAACATTCTGGCGTAGCGAAATCTAACCAATCTTTGTCACATCCGGTAATTCACCATGATCGATGAACCGAATTCGATGTCCGGTTCATGCCGTTTGACGAGAATTCGTCAATCACCGAAAATCAAATCACTTCGTTTCCGCTCTGAAATTTGACAACCAAGAATCCCGTCAACGATTTCGACAATAAACTAAAGCCCAAATATAATAATCATTTACGAAATAGTTCAATACATAGCCCCATTTTATTTTCTGTTTGCATTGAAAACACTTCAAACTGAAGTGATAAAATTATTACATTTCTTACATGAACAGATACACATGCGAATTTTACACTGCTAATATACCCCCATATAAGACAGGCGCAGTCATAAACATAATACCATATTGTTTTACTGAACCGCAAAACTCTGCTGGCCTAACGCACGACACTAGAATTATCAACATTACCGGCTACCATACTCACAAGGTACTCAGACACCTAATGTAGGTAAATTCAAGCTAGCGAGTTCTCTCGTACAGGACGAGAGTAACTTCATTTTTGCAAACTATTAAATATACGGAGAAAGATAGAATAAACATATATTTTTAATTCAGGACACATTAGAACCATGATCGATATGCCCGCTCACACTGTAGAACAATGGAGACAAGCCTGGAGTCGGGTATACCAGGAACGATATCCTGAGGAGCCTACAGATGAACAAACGGAGGAAATATCACCAGAAAAATTCATGAAGCGATTTTGGGAGACGGCGGACGAACCCAATCCGTCACGGGACATTTTAATGCAGGCCCAAGAGCTCCTGGAAGGCCTGCTGCAGCATCAGCGACAAATCGAGGCTGATGTGGCATGGGCCACATCTTACCTGGCCAATGTCAAAGATGACATAGCGGCTGGACGACTGGCCGACAGCTACCCGCCTTCTCCCAGACCGATCAGAAACCTTAAACGACCGGTGCTCGTAGTCTCGGGATATGCTCCGGAAGAGGGGATTAAGCGATTCTTCGCGGAGGAGTAGACGCTATTGATGTAGACATTGGTTATTGTTAGTGACATTGTGTCCGATTCAAGAACAAAAATTTTTTCTGTCTCATCTTTTCTATCATTATCATAATTTTCATTTTGAAAAATTGTTTAAATAAAACTACTCATATTTGCATTAGTCGCCATCCAATTCACTCATGCTAATTTTAGAAATGGATCCCGTAAAGTTGTTACAAAACGAGTTAACTCGCGAGCGACAGACAAACAAGGATCTCCACGACCAACTCATACACCTGGTTCGGGAAATACAACAACTCAAAGCTACGTGGGTTAACCCCACCAGGGTCAAGCCGCTGTATCAAAAGTTAGCCGCAGCTCAGAAGGGGTGGACCGAAGAAAGGCAATTGGTGACCAGCCTGAAGACCCAAATCAGGGAGCTAGAGGTAGCGTTGTCCGCTAGTCAAGAGGGGGCAGCGGTAACCTACCCTCTAGTTTTCGCCCCGGCTCAATTAGCATACCGAGAAGTGAATCCGACCCCATCCGCAATGCCAACCCCTGTCGAGAACCCTACTCCAACAATTCCTTCAAACATCCAGTCGACGACCGGGTCGCAAGAGCGAGCTAAGCGCCGAGCCGCTCGACTCTCCAATCAATGCACTTTTAAATAGATTATGTTAAATATATTATTTTCCGTACATCTCTCATTTCATTTACGTACTAATAAAGTTTTTTTTTAATAATAAATAAAATACAATTGTGAGGGATTAAATACAACCACCAATCATGTTGTCCTTTCAATCTAACGCCGATAAACCAGCTGGATAGACGATAGAAATTTAGACGCAAGGGGACCAATAAGTAAAAGCGAGCGCAGGTCTTCTATCGACAGCTCGTGAACCCGAGGATTGTCCGAGCAACTATAGTATTAGCTAATGATACTCAATTTTTGCGGGCAGTCCACCACTTGAACACATTACCAACGTTGCCTAGCAACGGGTGCCAAGTGGCAGTTAGCAATCTTTTGTATGGCGTTACTAGGGTCGCCGGAAGATAAGCAAGATTTGAAACCCTGTAACCCACCATACAAATTTGGGGGCTCAGCCGGGATTGAAGCTTTTCGTGTGCAAACAACCAGGGGACATGATACAGAACTGTCTTTTCAAATAGAAAATGACGAGACGACATTTTATCGAACCGCGGAGAGATGTGATAACAATGAAAAACGATCCAACCGACTACAATTGAAAACCATCAAACCGACTACACACAGTCACGAGAATACATAAAGAGATAAACAATGACTAGTTTGCAAAAACCCAAGCAAACAAACTGATATGAAATTATGTTAAATAGATATCAACGCCAAAGCATTCAACATCCATTAATACTTGATGACACAACACCCTTGTAAGATACCAACAACACGACAAGACGCATAAGCAAACAACATATAATTAAAAGGGCAAAATGCGGGAAAAAATGAAATGGGGTAAGTAAGGGGAGTAACGACAAACGGAAAAACAATAAAAAACGATAATAAAATAAATTACAACGGGTAATTACAGTAATTAAGGTAATTGAAACAAAACATTAAACTAAGAGTTGAATGAATAGCATACGATGTAGTTAATTAGTATTTAAATAAATTAATGGGTAATTAAAAGAGATTTAATAATTTTAGATGGAACAACAAAAATTATAGAAAAACTAAAGGAATTCTAAACATCGAAAATAACAATCTTGAGGAACTAATTAATAAACAAAAGTTAATTAAACGAGCTAGAGAGGATATATCAACGATTTCCAACCTATATTCCGACGAACATTGCATATTAATAAAATTGAGCGATATTGACAAAGATATAACAACGGAAAGAATATACGAAATTCTATCTATGAGATTGGAAATAACCAAATTTGGGAAAAGCTGGCACAAGTTGATGGAAAAAGTCAAAAATATTGAAGACGAGATTACAACAACAATGAAAGAGCAAACCAAGGCTTATTTGGAATGTTATGCGTGCAAAACAGAAGAAGCACGAGTAATGGTGATACCTTGCGGACACCTGAGTTATTGTCATGGATGCGCACAAGAGTCGCACTGCATGTTATGTCAACGAAAGATTAAGGAAAGACTAACTGTTTACTTTCCATGAATTGTTATGATATGAAATAAATGTGTATTGTTCATTATTCGAATTATTATCAGATAATGAAATAAATGAGTTGTGTAAAAATAACGTAAAAATAAATATGCAGTGTTCGTAGATAAAATAATAACCTGACAACGATAAATAAAGGTAATAGACCGAATACATGAAAGCCGAATTAGGGAAATAATTAAAACACATGCACAGAGACACAAATATTGGACGGAAAAATTTCGACAACCAACTTCCTAGAGTATAATTCCTTTTGTTTTATTGATATTATATTTATCGATATTATATTGAGATAGGACGAGGAAAAATGGTTAACCTGAGCTATCTAGTGATAGTACGCTCACCCAAGGGAAATCCTGATCAACCCTACTAAGAAAGGAACTGGTAGGCCAAGTCGCGTATGTCAGCAAGTAACCGGCGAGAGATTGATCACCTCTTTTGGGGAGCTTGTTGATGCGATTACCACAAATTTTGAAGGGGGAAGTGAAGAGATAGACCGAGAGGTGAGAGAAAGAGTGTACACGGAACAGAATTAATAGTTTTGATTAAAGGTACCTAGAGATGACTTCTTTTTTTCCCTAGCTGGTGGTGAGGCACCAGAGGACAGCTACGGACTGTCGTGCTCAGGTTGTTATCAGCCAAGGGACTGATGGCGCTGAGCCGTTCGATACAAAAACCCGGATCACACACCGAGTATCGAACGATTTTTTTTGCTGGGAGGAACTCGATACAATAACCCGGATCCCACACCGAGTGTCGAGGGCCAAACGGTAGGTGAGATGTGAACTAACCGGTAAATGGTTCATACTCAAAATGTCCTACTAAGGTCAGATAAGGGCGGCCGAATTGAGCCGGGAAATCTGACAGGTCAGATAAGGGCGGCCGAATTGAGCCGGGAAATCTGATTGCAGAGGCGGGCAGGGATTAGAAATTTTCCGCGCCTATATTTAATCGCTTCCTTTTCTTTTCACTATTCGGGAAATCAAGTAAACCGCTTTTGGAACTTGATTGAACGTCTAGGCATTTCCATACTTTTATATTCTTCGAGTACACAACCCGGATCCCACACCGAGTACTGAGGGAATGTTTTTTTATTGCCCAGCGAGGAGTTTGGTACAATAACCCGGATCCCACACCGAGTACCAAATATCCGAATGGCGGTGAGTAAAGCGTAACCGGAAGAATACGCGGCCAAAAGACGCCATGGCTTGAGAGTCAGTGTGAGGCCTCAAACATACCCAAAAGTCACTGATGAGCTCAAGTCCGGTGAAACAATGAGAGATAATACGAATAAGATGAATATGAATATGAGTAAAGACGAAATGATAGAATACGATTTCGATTAGATTAAACAGTAAAGATGAAATACAATTATGATTAGATATTAGAGGCCGTGGAGTGCCGGATAATTATGATTAGATATTAGAGGCATAGAGTGCCGGATAATTATGATTAGATATTGGAGGCCATAGAGTGCCAGATGAGATATAATTATGATTAGAGGCCACAGAGTGCCAGATAAGATATGATATGAGTAAAGATGAAATATGATTACGGATAGATATTAAGGTCACAGATGACCAGTAAACGAGTTAAAGCCGAAGGCCGAAGAGCCAACGGAAATTATAGAGGGCATAGAGCGCCAGCGATTGAGGATTAAGCAAATGAATTTTTTGGGAGACATAGGAAAAATAATTAATGGATTGAATGAGAGTATGAATATGATGATTTTATATTATTGATATTATGATATAGATAATTGATACGACTATATAGATAACTGATGAGACTATATAGATAATTGATATGAGATTAATAGATAATTGTTACGAGGTATAGATGATTAAAAATAGACTTAAAATGAGGGGGGTGAGTCAGATAAAGAAGACCACCACGATAAATGCGAACAAGGGATAATAACGTATATAGTATGGTAAATGAAGGAGAAATTGGTATAGAGTATAGAATATTGGAGTGTTATTTATTTTTAGGAATCAATAGCCAAACAAAGCAACCCAAGTCAATTTCAAAGCAAAGCAAAGGAGAAAATATTTCAGAGCAAACGACAAGGCAAAGTGATAACAAAGAAACTTGAATAAACGAGCAGAAAAGAATTTGGAATAATCGCCAGAGTAGTGACAAGCAGACAAGCAAACAGAATCTCAAAAGCAACCAAAGCAAGAAAAGAGAAACGAGAAAACCAGTCAAGCAGACGAATAACCGTAAACATTGATAACATCAGCAACCACACGAGAAGCAAAAGCCAAGAGAATAGAGAAAAAAGTTTATTAAAAACAGAAGAAAAGAAAAAAGTTCGTTACAGCAGAAGCGTCAACACCAGAGCATCAACTACAGCAGCAACAGGAACCGGCACAGATAGCGGATTAACCGATTTTGAATTTAATAGTAGCGAAGAGAACGAATTACGTAATATCGAGAACCAATTGGCAACAATAGAATCAGTGAACGAAGAAGAGAATCTAGACAACAATCCAAACATGACAACTTCTATAAACTCTCCAATTCCGGATGCAAATATATTGTCAAATAACAACAACGTGGTAGTAGGAGAATTCAGAGAAAAGTTCAGAGGAGAACCGTTCGACGGTAGTCTCAACAAATTAGATACATTCATAAAGGAATTTGAAGTGTATAAAAATATCTGTCACTGGACAGATCAAAAAGTAAAAGAGCGACTACCCTTATATTTAAAAGGGAGCGCACAAGATGTATTCGTAGAAGAAGCGAGAGATGTAACGAAATTGACAACGTGGACAGAGATTAAAGAGTTCTTGATAAAAATATTCGGAATAGAGAAAAAGGGAAATAGGAAGATATTGGACTTCCTACATCGAAAACAAAGACGAGATGAATCAAATGCAGTATACGCATGTGAATTAAAGAAATTGTGTAAAGAAGCCTTCGGAGAAATAGATTTGCCCGAAGATAAAATGGTAGACGTTTCATAAGAGGAATCAAAGAGAAGACATACGAGCCAACCTTGGATGCTTGGCACCAGAAACATTAGATCAGGCAGTAGCAATCGCAAATAGATGTGAAGCCCATCTGGGATTGGGATATCAAGTGGCAGTCTTAGCCACAGAACCAACAGTCAACGCCAACAATCAAAACAACAATATCAACCCAGCTATGAATCAATTCATACCCAGAGCACAGCAGATGTTCAAGCCACCAACAACAAGAAATCCAGAAGATAGAGGTAATAACCAAGTAAGCTATAATAATAATTTCAGGAACAAGCCAAACGCAAACGAACAATGCTCCACATGTCAAAAAATGGGACATAGATCAGAAAATTGTTTCCGGAATTACAACTGCCAGATATGTGGTAAACGAGGGCATACTGAGAGAATATGTCAACAACTTAACAGCAAAGCGTGCTATAATTGTGGTCAACAAGGGCACATCGCAAGGCGATGCAACATAAGAGGAGAGTCAAACCAATCAAGACCAAACAATGATCCTACAAGAAATCCACAAATTAACGTGATACAAGAAATAGACATGTTACTGGAAACATTACAGCGAATGCCCATGGAATTAAAAGAGATGATGCAACAGATGCCCGCCAATATACAGCAACAACGAATCAATGTAATGAGAAACAATGAGGAGATTCAAGAGCTGCGAACCAGAGAATATCAAGAGCAACAACAAGCTGAATGGCAAAGACTACAAAACAGAGGAAGCCCAAGAAATCCAGCAAAGATGGGAGAATCGAAAACAAACCCCGAAAAGAATTAATATGATGAGATGGAAATTCCAGATGAAATTCACACTGCGGAGCAGTGTGTTGAGAACGAAGGGGGAGGAAATATGATAACCGATAATGAGAAAACAATTGAATTGAATACGATGGAGAAAATAGAGGCCATCAAAGAATTTACAGAGGAGGAAAAACAGAGACGTCGACAATTAAAAGAAATGACAACTGAGAAATCAGAACGAACCAGAGAGTAATCGAGCGGAGAAGATGATAACGGAAGATCAAAACGAGGAAACACTAATGTACGAGATAGATGAACTCGAAAATGAAATTATGACAAAAACAATAGAGAGTACACTCGAGAAAATAAAGCAAGAGGAAGCTTTAGAACAAGAGGAGGATCAATTAAAAGAAAAAGAAGCAATCCTGAAACAAGAGAAAGCGGAACTAAGAAAGAAGGCACTAATATTAAAAATAGACGGAGCGTTGAAACATTTAGAACAAGAACAAGCACTAGATCAAAAAATAGAAGTGATGGCAAAGAAAGTGCTATCACAGGAAATGAAAGAGCCAGAATTAAAACTGCAAAAAGAGGAACAAGAAGCATCAATGTCAAAAGAAAAAGAGATATCAGAACCAATAATAACAAAAAATCGAATCCAGAGGATATTGCTACAAAAAATAGAAACAAGAATCAGAAAAGAAAAGCCCACGTGGAGTGAAGCTCAAATTGAAAATAGAATAAAAGAGATATGGTTCCAAACAAAAGGACCAACAAAGATAATGAAGAAGGAGGAACAACTGCATATTAATATGTTGAGACAAATACCAGACGATCAAACAGATGAAGATGAAAGTGAAATAAGCAGTCTGGGCGGAGAAATATTTCAGTCATGCGAAGAAAACAAACCGAATAAAGACGAATCAAAATCTGAATTAGAGGAAATAGAGACGAACGTGCCAAGAGAAGACGAAACCGAGATACTGAAAGAAATTAATGAAATTGTAGAAGAAGTAGATCGAAATCAAATGTTCTTAAACCTCAGAGATACAACCGCATACAGCAGAATAATGAAATTAATCGCAAAAGGATATCAACAAGATAACGGTACATTTACAGCATCATGGAAAGACATGATAAAAAAGTACCAAGAGAATTTGAAAGAATACGATAGAGAAGAGTATCAGGTAATTATTGATTTTCCAGAGATACCAAGACAGATAATAGCCACAAGAGGCGAAAGCACAAACGAGTTGTATGATTGGGTAGTGAAAAAGCTAGGACCCAGTTATAAAAATAAACCTTTATATTATCAAGGAAGGAAAATAAAGCGGGATATACACCTTGTGGATGCTCTAATATGGCCGAAAGGAATAAACGTGGTAACATTAAACAAAAATGAAACCGAAGAAACGACAGCAGAAATATGGCAGAAAATTCAAATATTGTATACCAAAGAAATAAAACCCGGATTAGAAAGAGAGAGACAAAAGATAATGAGACAAAACCAGATAAAAATGACAGAACAAGCAATAGATCAAGCCAGAAAATATATTAACCGATTATCGTTAACGAGACCGATTTCCATGAAAATATTTGTAGAAGCCCGTACGAGATACAGACATAATGAGATTCGATAATGAGAGAACAGATGAGTTGATAGCCAAATATGGAGAGCACCAAAGAGATATGAGGGGAGATGAACCAATAAAGATAAAAATAAAGCTACCGAATGATGAAATAAAAGAAATATTAGTAGATCCCGATTGTCAAATGCACGAGCTATACCGACGGATAAACCGAGAAATTATACAACCGATAATCGAAAACAGTGATGATGGCATGGTAGAAGACGTGGCAATAATGTACCACAAACGGCAAATAAGTCCACGAGAACGAACCCCGATATACGAATTAGGTATATGGGAAGACGGACAAACCATTAATATCATAGCCATGGATGAACCAGAGAGAAAAAATACAACAAAAAAGGAACAACAGATCCAAGAATTTCAAGAGGAAATGAAAAGAAAAATGGACCAAATATTAACCATCTACCAGTTATGGAGACAAGATGCGAAGTTGAGCACAAAATTACAACCAATAGATGATTCGCGATGCCGATCAACACCATGGAAAAAGGTGTATGATGAAAAGACAAAAGAGTGGAAATGGAAAATGGAGAGAACTGAACCAAAATGGAGAAAATACATGCCAGGAGAAGCGCCAGAAGACGCAGTTAATGAAACAACCTTGGAACTATATGAAGATGAACCATACGAAAATTTACCAGAGGAAATGATAAAACGAAATGGAATGGCAACCAGAAGAAGACGAGGAAATAAACGATAGAGCTCGATTAGCCCCATACACATGGAAAATAGGTGGATGGGCTGAAAAAGTAAAATCGGCTGAGGAAGAGAAAATCATCGGTATCACAAGTCATCAATTCTATACAGAAATCGGAGGATACCGGATGAAATTGAGAGTGTACCCAAACGGAGATGGGGTAGGAAAAGGAACACACCTATCAGTGTATTTTCTATTAGCAAGAGGCAGATATGACGGCAAGTTAGAATGGCCATTTAATCGAAAAGTCACAATTTCAATCGCTAAACCCGGAAAATGGGAAGGGCGACATAGCGAAAAACTGGGAGTAGACCCAAGATCTATGATAAGTCAGAAGCCAAAATCCACGAAAATGTTGCAGGAGGAGTACCACAGTTCCTACTGAAAAAATATGTAACACCTCAATTTGTAAAAGATGATACGATATACATCACGATCGAAGTAGAAACAGAACGGGAAATGAAATTGCGAATCCAACAAGAAAAAGCGAGACCGCGAATTAGCGTACTCGAGAAACGAATTCCAGGAATAAAATACTTGCCCACAGATATAGATGATCCTGTGGAAGAAGGATTAACAAGATTAACAGAAACACAAAAGTGTAGAGAGTTAGCAGCAATATTGAGAACCGGAGCAAAGAATCAAAGACGAACTGTAACAGATTTAGCAAAATGGATAATCGATTCATGTAACAGAGTAGAGAATCTGCGAAATATAGTAAAGGAAATAGAGGAGTATCGGAGAATGTATGCGTGGTATCCAGAGCAATTCAGAGAAATTATCCGAAAATGGAAACATACCGAATGGGCAGCCGAAACAATAGAGAAGTATAGTTTAAAAATTATGATGCCAGATTTCGAACCAATTGAAAGAGAATTTTATATCACTGCCAAGGTAAGTGAAGTGAAAAAGAGAATACCGTATGAACCGCCATTTCATTTACAATACGAAGGACGCTCATTGGATGACGATCTCGAAATTGGAGTTACGCAAATGCAATTGGGATTGATAAATATATTAACAGTAGCAAAAATTGCGGGTAGAGAACTCAATAAAAGAGAAATCAAAACGAAAACGCCAATAGGGCGACAGGAAAGTCTAAATACGCCAGAAGTCCACCTGCAGCAGATGAAGTAATCGTCATCACAACAGGAGACGAAGAGATACTAAATGATCTAAATGATATTGTGGACGAGGAAACAACCAGGAGAATACCGGAATCAAGAGATTTATTCATGACAGAAAACGAAGACGATCCGATAACAGATGAACCAGACGAGCTAGTATGTGGTCAAAGACAACCAGTCGAAATTATAGAGCCAGATACCGAAAGAGGAAAGTAAAAAGAAAGAGAGAAGACGCCGAAGCTCGACAGGAGACGAATGGGATAACTGGATAAATGAACGAGGAGCTACAACATCCAAAGAAACAGCAGACGAACAACCCAAACGAAAAGAAACAGGTACGGCAATGGAAAAGAAATCCAGAGGACGACCAAAGATTGACAAACCAGCTCCAGAAAGGAAAACCAAAGAGCAAATGCAGATGGATCAATTAACAACGAAATTGAACAAGCTTAGTCAAGTAACAAAGCAGTTACAAGGAAAATTAAAAGGCCAAGAACAAGGAGCAAAGTGGATCAATAGATTAATAACCGATATGCTGGGATTAGCAAATCCAGAAATAAAGAGAAATTTGAAACTTAATAATATCGGAGCAGAAGCGAAACAGCTTTGGGCAGCAATAAAACCAATAATAAATAAAATAATGGATAATAAAGTACGAACCACAACCAAAGATCCAGAAGAATTGCTGCTGATAATAAACCACTTAACGAAACGATCGGATGACCCAAATAGATATTTGGTAGGAATGGCCTACCTGATGTACAATACGATAGTGATATACAGAAAGCGAACTCCAAGATACAACCCAAATGGATATGAATTCGCAATAACAGACATTATCAGGAAGGTAATCGAACCATTCATCCTGACTCAAGGTGGATGGCAAGCTTTTATAAATCTGGTAAGTAAAGATGATCAAACCGAGATGATGCAGACAAAGTTGAAAGAGTTATTAACAGAATTCGAGACAACAATTAATGCAAGTGATCCAAAAACAGCTAGAAAAGGGATGAATACGATAATCACTACAATACTCATATGGATGATGTGCGTAAAAGGAGTAGAACCGTTTGTAGTATATGATTGCGATAACATAAAGATTGGTGATAAATATTCACTAAAAGAAACGGAAGAGTGCAAAGCAGCAAACCCCGGTAAATTACAGACAACGGCAACCGCAGTATCTTATAACGTATATCAAGAAGTAGATTTCATAAAAACAGAAATCAAAGAATGCTCTGTAACAAGGAAAATCGTAGCATTTCATTGCGGACATCACTCACACTCAACAATTATAGAAGCGGGAACGGAAACAACAGTAGTATCAGTAACGCGGAACGAATGTGAAGAAGGATTCACGACAGGACGTATCTCAATAGCTGGACGAGTGAATGTAGCAGCCGAGGAAGGAAAAATAAAAACTACCCGAGTATACGCTGCGGGAAGAATAACGGCTGGAGACGGAACGTGTCAAGGAGGAGAGTACACCTTATTGAATCAACTAGTCAAAGGAGTAGTAGTGATCGAAAGCTACCAAGTAAAGTTGGAGAAATACCAAGGATATTTTGATCCAGATACGCAAGCGATGAAAAAGTATCCCCAATGTCTAGCAACAGATAGATCATGTAATACGGGAATGTCAACAATCGTATATCACGCCGATACCAGAACTTGTAGACTCACCTTATTGAAGAGCGCAATATTCGACGAAGTGCAAGGACGAGTGCACAGTGAAACAGAAACTAACACGCAAAAAAGCGCATTAGACGAAATACGGAGAACCGGAAGAATCGGAAAACCAACGATCACCACGACTATCGGATCAGAAGTCACGCCAACGGTAGTAATATCAACTGATACCACCATTGGAATGAGATTTATAAAAGGGCGAATGGTGAGTAAATGTGACGAAATGGTAGCTAGCACCAATTATAAAGGAATATTCTTATCGCGAACAGCAATACCGAACGCAAAAGCGCAAATAGACCCCAAAGATGTGAAACTATATCTCTACATAAATAACAAGATGGATTTCCTATATCATAAAGGACTGGCGTCAACAGAGAAAATATATTACGATCTAGTTAAAAACGACTGTATCTTGAACAGAGAAATACTAAAAACAAAATTAGCAATGGCAATCACGAATCCAGATAACGCAATTCCATTATTACCACTCCAAGAGGGATATTTTGGAAGAATCGTCGGAGAAGTCATGTATACGTACAAATGTGAAAAGACAATTGCAAAATTGCCAGAGAATTCAACAATCCCAAGAGATAAATGCATAAATGAATTAGAGATAATGCATAAAGGAAAAATCAGATTCGCTCAGCCAGTGACAAGGATGATAAACCCAGAGAAATTTGTACCAAATATGTTCAGTTGTAGTAATGTATATGGACCGTTATTTGAAATAAGAGACGGAAGTTGGTTACAGTTTCCAACCCGAGTAATAATAGCACCACCAAAAATATTTGGACTAACAGAATTGGCCAGCGAAGCAGAATTCAAACCAGTTGATATATCACAGAGTGGAATATACCAAACGAAAGATCTGGAACGAGCCAGAGAACATCTATTATTTCCAGCACAAAGGCAAGCAATACTATCTAATATTGTAACTATAACGGGAGGTAACAACTATGGAGAGAAACCCAACTACGAATTGTTACTATCACCAGATCATTTTCAACATGCTACAGCAAATATGATGAAAGCCATGTGGGGAAGATTCTTAATCTTCGGACAAATGATGGCAGGAATTCTAGGAATAATTCTTATTATTCAAATCGTTAGAGTAATCTTAACACAAATGTTAGCATGTTTCGATATTTACAAAAGAGAAAGGAAAATCAACTGGAAAATGGCAATTGGATTTTTACCATTTTTAGCTAAAACAATGGTGTTACATGGACACTCAAAAGATATTCACAAGATAAAAAGGTTAGTAGGAATACTAACGAAAATGAATGGTACCGATGAAGAAGTTGGACGGAAATTTAAAGCAATAATGAGATTAGAAGCCGAGAAAACCAGAATGAAGCGACAGAAAACGAGCAACTGGAAACGATGGATAAATTTCAAAGATGATAGCAGCGACAACAGCGACAATGACGAAAACCAAGGAGGAACACAGATGCTAACTCAAGAGCAACTTAACAATGGGAAAATCGAAAGACAAGACATAGTGGACATTTCAATCATCCACCACCAGTATATGAATGTCTAAAGAAAACAACAAAATCAGTAGAACGAAACGTACCGATACCAAGACCAACAACATTACGAAATATTTATCCAGTACCATACGAACCAAATTGGGCAGACTTAGTGCCAAGAACCAGCCAAAGATCAAGAAGCGTAGATCAAGATCCAGAAACTCGAACTATAGCTATGTTACAAACATTAGCTGGACCAACATTAACGATACCCATAGAAATAAATGGGGTAGAAATAAAAGCAATGATTGATACCGGAGCAAACATTTCAGCTATAAAAATGGATAAAATACCCGGAAGATTGTGGCCATGTATAGAAGAAGCTAACATGGATGTAATAACTTGCAGTAAAGAATCAGTCGCAGTCATCGGAAAAATCTGGTCAATAATCGAATATAAAAACGTGAAAATCAATACGTATTTAGCGGTTATCAGAAGATTGAGTGCAGATTGTATAATTGGAACAGATCTATGCCAGAATTATTAAAGGAGATAATAATAGATCTAGGATCAATGGAGCTGAGAGATAAAACCGGACGAATATGTATGTTGAAATCAGAAGTGAGATGTTCAGAGAAAATAGTGGTGCCAGGGCGCACACAAATGATTTGTTACGTAAAGGTGAATGAAGAAACCAGAGGAGAAATGATTTTCGAACCTAACCACAAATTTGAGAAGAAGAAAGAACTGCCATTAGCCAGAGAGATAGTGTATGTAAACGATAACAGTGAAATACCAATCAATATTACAAATTTCGATGAGGAAGATAAAGTCATTTACGAAAACGAAAGATTGGGAAAGTTAACACCGATGATGGACATTGAACTTCCAACAACAAAAACCGAAGGAAATGAGGAAGAATTATGGACAATCGACAGTCAGCTACTAAACGAAAACGAAAAAGAACAACTACAAAAACTGCTAATGGAATTTAAAGATATATTTGCAGCATCTGACTTAGATCTGGTACAAGCGATGTAACGCAACATACGATACCATTAACAGATGATACCCCAATAACACTACGGCCATATCGATTGGCAGAAGCTCAAAAATCAGTAGCAGAAAAGGAAGTTCAAAAGATGTTGGACGCAGGAGTGATCGAACCAAGTTGCTCGCCATGGCAATTTCCAGTAGTCATGGTAAAGAAAAAAGACGGAACGCAACGATTTTGTATAGATTATCGACGACTCAACGCGGTAACAAAACGAGATACCTACCCGTTACCAGATATAAATGAAATGTTACAACGTTACACGGAGCAGCTTATTTTACATCGCTAGATTTAAAAAGTGGTTATTGGCAGATAAAAGTCAAAGAGAGGACAGAGAGAAAACTGCCTTTACAATTGGAAAGATCTATACCAATTCAAGAAAATGCCTTTCGGATTAACCAACGCACCAGCTTCATTTCAGAGATGTATGAATTTCGTAACTCACGGCATTAAACAATGTATGGTATATATTGATGATTTATTAATTTATTCTAGCACCTTCGAGAATAACTTTAAAAGATATCCGTAACGTAATTTGTTCGATTAAGACAATGGAAGTTAAAATTGAAACCATCAAATGCGATTGGGCAAAGGAAAAAGTTACCTTCTTAGGACATATTGTGTCGGCAAAAGGCAAAGAACCAGATCCAAGAAACATCGAAAAGATAAAGAATTGCCTCAGTAAAACAGTCACGCAAGTGCAGAATTTTTAGCTTATGTGGATACTATCGAAAGTTTATCAAGAATTATGCAACCATTGCAAAACAATACAAGAGTAACCAAAAAAGATACCCCGTTTATATGGGAAAAGGAACAGCAAACAGCCTTTGAAACACTCAGAGATAAACTGATATCAGACCATACTCGTGCACCAGTTTAAGAAACAGTTTTAATTAGCGACGACGAAGGGATATGCATCTGGAGCAGTCCTAGGACAATGGGATGACGAGAAAAGAGAACGAGTTATTGGATATTATAGTCGAACATTCAAGAAACATGAAAA
Organism: Schmidtea mediterranea; assembly: GCA_022537955.1. NCBI lineage: Eukaryota > Metazoa > Platyhelminthes > Tricladida > Dugesiidae > Schmidtea > Schmidtea mediterranea. Next base: position 68,921,358 of record CM039679.1, on the reverse strand, counting down.
GAATTACTCTGTGACTGAAAGAGAAGCAACTAGCGATATCCAAGCTTTAAACCATTTCAAATATTATTATGGGGTCACGAAGATATATATCACGACGATCATCAACCATTGTGTATGGCTAGGCAACACAAAGAAGCCTCGAGTAGATTGATGAGATGGGCGTGCGTTGGCAAGAATACTTCGCCGTATATTAAAATTCAAATCAGGAAAAGCCAACGCCAACGCAGATTGTATGCTCAAGATTCGTATTCGAGGAACTTAATGGACAACGATGTGCGAATATGCATGATTATCGCAGAAGTATCGATTTTACAAACTGAGAAATGCGCAGAAAAGAAAGACGAAGAGTTGAAAACAATAATCGATTCATGGAAACCAACGTATGAAGATCTCGAACAACAAAGCAAACTGAGCAGAGCATATGGAGAACCAGACATCGATATAGCATGAGAAAGGAAGGTTATTATTATGGATGGCGGAGAAAACGACTTATTGTGCTTACAAAAAAAAAACAGAAAGTAGACGACAAGAGTATCTGATGCAATACCATGATGGAAACTTGGAGGACACTCTCAGCAAGACGGAAAGCAAGATTTATACGTCAAAATATTACTAGGCCAAATATGGGAAGACGTGGAAAGGATGGATAAGAATTGTCTGATACTGGCAACCAGAAAAAGCACAGGAAGTAACTAAAGGCCCGTTAAAGGCCAATGCGTTCCACAGAACCAATGAGATGATCGCAATGGATGTAGTAGGACCATTACCAAACCAACGATGGAATTCTCATTTGTAGTGCAGATTATTTTATCAAATTCCCGGAAGCATTGCAATACCGAATCAAAAGCCAGAACAATACGGAGAATGCTAGTAGAGGAAATATGCTGTAGATACGGAACCCAAACAGAATTTTAACTGGATCAGGAACCAAACTTTATGAGCGAATATGGGAAGTAACGAATTACTTCAAGAATTGCGAATGCGAGAACATCACCGTACATCCACAAAACAATGGTCAAACCGAAACGATTCAAACGGCATTTAATTGCAAATGATGTTAAATTAACGTAAGCATGACACAAAAGGATTGGGACACGATATAAAATCTATGCCTTATGCTATAGGATGTCATAACATTCAGCAACAAAATGAGTCCATTCAAATTAATGTACGGTCAGAGTAATGCAACATGCGATAGACTAGAAATATGCAGCCACGATATCGCAATATATGGAAATTGATGAACTTATGTAACAGGTTCAAAGAGGCGAATGCAAGAGATCTGGAAACGGCAGGTATGAATATAGATTCAATCAGAAAGTTATAAATGATTACATGATAAAAGCGAGACGTACGCGAGCATAAAACTTTAGGTTGAGACTGGGTAAATCGCAACGCAGACATTATCCCAGAGTAGCCAGAAAACTACAAAGATGTGGTAAAGGACCATATGAGATAATGTATGTAAACGAGAACAATGCTCGAGTAAAATTGGTCAATAACCCACTCACCAGACCTATTTACGTAAACGTAAGCAGATGTAAAGCGATACCTAGAACAATAACAAGAGAACCAGAAAATCGAGGTATGCAAACCAGATCACAAACTCACAGCTTGAGTATATAGCGGATTAACGATGAGTCGAAAAATAGAAACGACATCAATAATTGCAGAAGAACTAAACAGATGATCCAAAATAACCTAAACGCGAATCCCAAGTAATGTAGACAAATGCGATATAATAGTAAAGCCATCAGAGAATAATGCAGAATGCGTCGAGGGAAAAGGATGGATGAGAATAGTAAATAAAGCGGGAAAAATCGCAATGGATTACGCTAAAGGAGCTAGAAGTCCACCAGAAATGGATCGTATCAAAGAAAGTATACCCATGATATTTACTATGGCAGATGTAGAAGGAAACGTACCTTTACATATTGCAGTACAGCATAGAAACACCCAACGAATAATGGATATAATCCAATTTATGCAGAAATGCGGACACAGCCTCAAATATCCAACGAAGAGGGACAAACACCACTAATGTTCGCAGTTGCAGCAGATGCTTCTACAACAGTTTTGGAGAATTTATAAGAACGGATCATCGTTCACAGAAAAAGATAATGGAGGAAATAACGTACTACACTATGCACTGAAATCCGGACAAGCAAGTGCAATAAAATTTATAACCATATGCGACATTAGGAGGAGAGAAGAAATAATGGGCAAAACAATCCAACACTATGGAAGCTATCGACGCAAACAAGACGAGCAGCAGCCAATCTGATGAAATGGACCTACGAGGGTTCACCACTTAAAGTATTCAATGTAAACTATATGGTAAGAAACAGAAACGTCTTATTAAAAGAAACAATATATGCTCACTATCCATTTCAAAGACGATAAAAGCAATGTTGAAATGGGAAGGACTGAAATTCACCAATCATCCAAAAGAAGCAATACGAATCGGGAGATAGAAAGGACAAGTTATTGATGATAATACATAGATGGCATCGAAAGCAAATAAGATTCCAAGCGAGCAAACAAAGATCAAAAGAGATGGATGATATAACGCCAGACATAATAAAAGTATCGAGGAAATCATTGACAATAATAATGTGAGGACGACATTTCAAAGGGAACCCCGGATGGAAATATAATGAAGAAAGGGGTGACAGTCAGCAAAACCAGGATGATCAAAATACTAGACGAGAAAACAAATCCGCAACAACAAGAGAACAAAGGAACCATCCAACGAGGACGTCAAGAAACGACACAGTAAATACGAGGGAAAAAGAAACAAAGGAATGATGCGACTACAAACAAGGAAACAATCAAAACGACGCGACCCTGCTTACGAAAATAATGATATTGATTAACATCAAGTTAACGGAACTGACGAAATACACGAAAGAAATGAGAATCGTTCAGAATACGAACAGATAAACGATAAAGGATTTCGAGCAAGGGATTGCCTTACAACTGACAATGAATACACAGCCATAAGTTGTCAATTCGATTCAATCAGGAAAACAGAAGGATAGAAATACGATACGAAAATTCATCATCATGTCAAACACTAAAGACGTTGCAGGATGCTAAAAAGATAGAAACCGTAAAAATCCAAGTAGAAGCCAGGGATAGGCAAACTACGAATAATAAAACGAGAATAGAAACGATTGAACAAAGTATGTATACTAAACAAAATTATCGATTGTTGGAAAATGACATGAAAGCAGGAAAGACATGTGAATGGGATAGCTAAGAAGGAAATGCGGAATATATAGCAATATGTGCCAAAATGATATAATAATAACTCACCTAGCCAAAACTCTGGATTGAAATTCACAACACAAGAAGAGCCCTTCAACGTCGAGCACGCGAAATACAGAAATAATAATAAAGTGAATCAAACCCAAAGAGTGGAGAAAGATAATAGTTAAAAACATGGGCAAAGCACCCATTAACAAAAGTTTGTATATTCGAAACTAAAAGAACGGAAGATGACGAAAGAATCAAAATGTCATAAAACGAGGATACAAAAACCAAAATTACCGTATCCACTAAAAGAAAGCGTGGAAAGTATATAGTAACGTTTTAAGAGAGGAAGAGATGATTACTGGAAATCTACGAAGTTACTTAGATCAATTACGACAAAACGTCCGGAAAAAGAAACAAAGAGAAAGTAACCAACGACAGATCAGAGAAGTAAGCAGTAATATAAACATAGAACAGAATGGCGGCAAATGAAGAGGAATAGTATCGAAAAAACAAAAAGGTGAAAAACCATACGAAAATCTGTGTAATACGAAGAACCCAAAGAAACGACAGTAAACAAAGAATCCATGTGAACCGACAAAAATATAACGAGCGGAAGTACGCAACCGGACGAAAAGAAAAACTCGGAAAATAGGTTATAAATATCCAACAAGGAATCATGAACATGGAGAACGATAACAAGGAAAACACTCAAGTCAAATGAACAGATCAACCTGCAACAAAACATCGGAGAAAACCAAGAAAGAAACATGGAAAAAAGGACTGATCATGGTTGGACGACCGCCACCTTTCATTCCAAGAAGCTTCAAACTCCAGAAAGCACTTAAAAAAATTGTACACGAAGAAGGTATAATGGAACCGACTCAATGCAAGGGGAGCCAACCATGCAGCTAATGAAAGAACTATATGATACAAATGATCTTGGATAACACAGCAAGTAATTGAAGCACGTGTGATGCTGACTGTATTCATTAGTAAGAAACTCAAATGGTGAAAGAAGACAGCGAAGAACAAGTTATGCCAGCAGTGGAAAAATTCACTATGATTTGAATTAGGACAATACGATGTAAGAAGAGAGGAATACGAAATCATGAAAAGAAATTCTGCAGCAGCGGTCTGGTTAAAAGAACGCCCATTATCGAGCACACATGGTCAATCGATCTGATGTATACCAGATGATGATGAGAATTGGGATTACGGACATTGCGTATAGGTCCCGGGCAA